>CAJNDT010000446.1:0-185000 GCA_905221615.1 Symbiodinium sp. CCMP2592
GTCGGTTGACCTGAACAGACCTCGGATGCTGTTCTTGCATATTGGAGCTAAAAACGAACTTATCACCAGTCTTGTCTTGCACTTTTGTTACTTCTGAATTGGTACTGACCTTAGTTTCTTGTATGGCCATGATATCGATGCGGTGTTCTCGCATAATCTGCATGATTTGTTCGCGCTTTCCTGCTTCAACAAGCCCTCTGCAGTTTAAAGATGCAACGGTGACTTTTTCCACATACCTTAGCTTCGTTGCTGTCGTTTTGTTGGGTGAATGAGAATTTCCATTGTGGCTATGGCTACTCTGACTATTGTGGTTATGGTAACTGTCTGACAAGCATTGATTTGACGAACTTGATCTGTTTCTTTTCTTGATTCTCGTTCTGGTCTTCCTTTCGGCTTTTCGTTTGGATATAACTTGCCGTTGTCTCTTCCATGTTTGTATGAGACAGTCATGTTGTTTTTTACTATGTCTAAGCAACTTCTTGGCATTATGCCGATCGCTGTGTTTCTGAAGTGAAGAGGATAATTGTGATGACACCTGCGTGCAGTCTTTAAGGTTTGTTCTCAGTAGGTTAGCTTCTTGGATTGCATCACCAAGTGGAGAGGCTATAATCATCTTCCTCACCACTTCGCTGCTTGATGATTTTATTTTGCGCCAATTTCGGCGGTTCTCAGTTCTGTTTTCGTTCCATTGTGTATAACGGCTAAATCTCCGGAAGCTGTTCCTATTTCCTCCTCTCGTCTTCCATTTATACGCGCTTAAACTTGATTGTAAAGCAGCTCGGTGTGTGTCGTCATTCTGATGACGCTGCTGGCTCGGATCCTGGGTAGTGTTTGGGGCGGGGAAACCTGTCACATCACAAAACTGTTCATTTTCCAACGGCTCCGATCGCGCTGTCAACCCGGCTCGCCTCATGAAGGCGGGAGAATTGTAAAAACGATTGTACTTACGGTAAGGTAGGCCTGTGTTTTGATAGATTACCTGATGTTTAGAGGGGACGGAAGTATTTATTGGGTGGGGTAGTGTGTATTCCCTCCGATAACTGCCATATGAAGATTGAGAGCTTCGGACTTCGTCCGTCGCGTATTCACACTGAGATTCAAACTGAGGGTCTCCACCTGAAGCCGTATAACTATTGACTGCGTCCATCGTATATTCACACTGAGATTCATACTGAGATCTGCCATATGAAATGAAACCGTTGTAGGCTTGGGGTTTAGGGTTTAAGGTTGGGGTGGGGGTGGCATCCCAATGGTGCAACGGTCAGTAGTTGGAGGGTCGGGGGACGTAGTAACTGGTTATTTTAGGGACAAAAAAGAACCATAACCCCAATTTGGTTGGGTCCCTTTAAGCCTTTTAGGGTACTTATAAGCCTACTTGCTACCTACTTACTAAACCCCTGAACCCTAAACCCTATAGTACCATCATAGAGCCCTTTAAAGGAACCCTTATAACCCCCTTTAAAGGAGCCCTTACTAAGTCCCCCGACCCTCCAAGTAGAACCCCCAACCGTGTGCTCGGCCTCTGAGCCTACACATGGGAGTTTCCGAAAATAGGGGACCCTAATATAGTACCCTAAATAGTAGGATCCTTATTATAAGGACCCCAAAATAAGATACCACTAATTTTCGGAAACCCCCACATAAAGGAACACAAACTGAATCGGTGTGACTTCCCAGACTGTTAGGTTTTTTGGTAAAGCTCCTTTTTACAGGCCCCTAGACTGTTAGGGTTTAGGGTTTAGGGTTTTCCTAAACCCTATAAACCCCCGGAACGTCGGTAGCATGCGCCTCAAGGCCTCTTGATCTTGATGATGAGGCCTTCCAGTGCTGTGCCCAGACTACCGGCTTAAAGCTTAGGGTCTTCAACTTTTTATGACGTTCGATCTAAGTCTGGACCTAGACCTACTAAACCCTACTTGTCTGCAGGTTCTTATTATAAACCCTAATATGAGGTTTATAGGGACCCTACAAAAAAGCAGGTTCTGGTAGCTTAAGGCAGGGTTTGGGTAAACCTCACCTCCAGCACCTTGAACTCTATTGTCTTCTTAGGGAATCTGGCCGTTTTGTGGGGGCTCAACAGACCTTGGAATTAGTATGGGCAGTTACCAGGTTCGAAATATGTATATGTATGTATGCATGTATATATGTATGTATGTATGTATGTCGCATATATACATACATATATATACATACATATATATATATATTAATATATATTAATATATATATATATATATACACACACATATTATATGGGGACATGAATTTGCATGCGTGTAAATATGGAAAATACAAAAACCTTAAACCCTAGACCTTTGCGACAGCATCTTCATGTGGCTTAAGCTGCGGCACTGCCTCTGACAGTATTCTCGAAATAGACTCCGGGACCCCGCCAGAAAACCTAAACCCGTGACTTGCGGCTAGAAGTCAATCTCGGTTTATAGGGTCCAGGGTTTAGGGATTATGACTATGATATGGTGCTGCTGTTTCAGTATAAGGTCACAGCGACTGCAACGGAACAAAAAAAGAGCTCAATCCCTAAACCCCTAAACACAAACCTGGAAACCCCCGAAACGTGGAAAGCCCCTAGCAACCCTTATGCAAACCATTCACCCGGAAACCCTCCATACACCCGAACTAAGCCCGGAAAACCTAAACCCAAGTATCTTCCTCGGGATTGTATGGGCCTTGTCCGCGACCGGCCTGTCTGCTGGGCAGGTAGATCTCCGTTTTAACTATCGGGATGGGTTTTGCGGTTTAGGGCTTAGGATGGTTGAGGGTTTGAGGGCTCGAGGGTTCAGGTGCTTCGGGCTTGTACAGAGGTGGGGATTCCTCAACACTAGGGTACCTCATTAGGGGTCCTTATCGTGAGGAAACTGTTTTTTGCCTACCTTAACCCACCGGAACCTACTTTTTTTGTAGGGTGCTTATAAATCCCATACTAGGGTTTATGTTAAGAACCTACAAAGAGGTAGGTTTTGGTAGGTTCAGTTATACAACAGCAAGCACATCCTTGCCTGAACTAAGAATATGCGTAAATGCGCGGAGTGATGGCAGCCCGGCGACTGAAGATGATGAAGTCTGGCAGTTGAATTCATAGGGACGTTTCGGGGGGTAGGGGGAGGGGGGGTATGGGGCCGTAATGCCCATAATAAGGACTTAATGACTTATTAAGGCCGATTTAAGGAAGTACGATCCCCTAACCCCCCCCTTACCCCCCTAGGAGTCCCTATGGTGAATCCTTGCTATGTTGTCCTTGGTTCACAAAACTACATTATGCACACTCGCGGGGGCAAGAGGCTTCGTTGAAAAATGTTGGCTTCCCTAGCTTGGTTTTGAAGGGGTTTGGATCAACGGCTTTAGGTCGTCAGATCAAGGTTGAGGGTTTAGATTTAAGGTTTGCATTTTCGGGGGGTTTGTGAAGTTACCGTGGGCGTGAAGCAATATCCCTGTGAGCACCTCGGGATTACCGTTATCACTTTTGCGCCTTGAAGGTGTAAGGTTTCAATTGCAGTAGCCGAAAGTGCAGGCGTCCATGCGTCGGGGTTCCTTGTGGGATGCTGTGACGTGTAGGCACTGGGAAAAGTTCTTTGGGGTGTGGCCAGTGCTTAGGAGGAACCGTTCCCGTGAATATTACCCTAAACTCGCAGTGTAAATCTGCTCAAGAGTGCAAGAGTCCTCAAGTAAGCCGAGGGATGTATTCCCAGAGACTCCAATATCCCTAAACTCAGGAATATCCCTTAAATTACATGAGGGATCCTACTATACCGTAAGGTAGATTCCGTAAGTAAGGGATATTGAAACTCCTTGGGTTTAGGGCTCAGCTTTTGAGACTCACGTCTGAAAAGGCCGTGAGGTTAAGGTTTTCGGGTTTAGGGGCTTCGTGACTGAAGATTTAGATTCGAGGGTGTTTGTGCAGGGTTTGGGGTTCAAGGGTCAGGGGCGTGAGGTTCAGGGTTTGAGTTTTTGTGGTTGCGTGTGTATAAAGTAGCGCCCAAACCCCCTTCTCAGTTGTAAGGCGGGTTTAGGGTTTAGGGTTTAGGAACTCCGACAAAGTCCCTTATCACACCCCCATAGATGCCACAGAACCTCAGTTAGTCGCATCATTGACAAACTTGGAGCTTAAATCGCTCTGAGGTCTCTACTCAAGAGGGTGCACCAGTCACTCTGCTTTTCTTTGCTCGCCCTGACGTTCAGTCCGCTTCACCACAGAACCTCATTCCAATTATTGAGGCCCTGTACTGTGCATTCCTTAACAATCCCTTGCAGAACCCACTTGACGAACGATCTTACGAAATCCGGAACTCGAAACAACCCGACGAGCCTGGCTTTATTACAAACCCTAATATGGAGTTTATGAGGATCCTACACATAAGTAGGTTCCGGTGGGTTACTGTAAGGAAAACCCTAAACACTACGAGCCCTTTAAACGATTCCTACATCCGAAACCTTCAACGCTGCGATCTCTTTCAAGGAACCCACCGCTGAAGTGTTCAAGGCTCGCGGAAAATCCAACCTTGGCCGTCTGGAGGTGTGCGCGGAGGAACTCTGCGATTTGCTCCTTCCTGGGCTTTTTGGCTTGTAATGTAGGGGCCTTAAAAAACAGAAAAGGGTTTGGGGATGTTCCTTCGTAAGGTGGCTGTTACTGCAGTCCCGCGTTGCTACTGAGAAGGCTTCATAGTTATAGCATAATGGGCACAAAAGCCCCGTTCCAAATATTAAAGCATTACTTAGAGGATTATGGGACTTAGTAGCTAGAGTTATAAGTAAGGTAACTATACCCATAATTACTCACAACCCCTCTTAAGGTGCCTACAGCCATACTTACTAAGTCCCATGATCCTCCAAGTAAGGCCTCAATATTATGGCTTGGGGTTTAGGGTTGACGGTTGAGGAGATCGTGGGGTCAGGATAGTTCAGGGTACAGGGTTTATATGGGAGTTTCCGAAAATCAGGGGTACCTTATTTGGGGGTCCTAATAGTAGGGATCCTACTATTTAGGGTACTATATTAGGGTCCCCTATTTTCGGAAACCCCCATATAAAGCGGTGCCTACCTGGACCCCCAAAGTATGTAAAGTAATGGCCTTTTACAGGTATTGGGCCAGTATTCTACCTACCTTGGGGGGTTTAGGTATAAGTTTTTGACGGAAACATTCGGAGTGAACGTTCTTTTTTGAAACCCTGTTTCCGATTCGCTGGGCTAGCCTGGGCTGGGCTGGGGCTGGGCTGGTGGCTTGTTTCGGGGCGAGGGTGGTAGGCGCTGGGCTGGGCGGGCATTGAATTGACGGTTTAGTTCAAGGTGAACAAAAACACACAATACCTATTCATCGTATTCTTGAGGGTTTAGGGTTCAGGGCTTTGCGGTTCGGCTAATTTGAGCATTTGGGCTTGTTTTAGACAGAACTGGGGGACGTTGCGGGGGGGGAACTCAGGGTCCAGGATGTTGGGTTCGACCTTCTGGTCTCAGACTTTCAGCTGCAAGGGCACTCGCTTGCAGACTCTAGGGTTTAAAGGGAACTCCAGAAAGTTGGAATATGGATTTATACCTTAAAGGGGTTACGACAATGATATTCCAACTTTCTGGCTTCTACTGTAGGGTTTAGGGTCTCAGTCTCCGTCTCTGTCTATGTCTCTCCCTCTCTCGCTCTCTACCGCTCGTCGTACCCAACCGCCAGGTTTAGTTAGGTTTCTTTTTAAAGTGTACTGGCTAGGTCTCCCTAGTCTGTCTTTACAGACATACACTGTGTGAAACCTTGTTGTAGGGCCAAAGCAGTGCGCCATGCGAACAAACAGCAGTTCCCGTGATGTTCGTGCCAGGCGGTGCCCCGTGGGCGGTCTAGCTCTGGATCGGGATCTGTACCCGTAAGCCCTGAAGCCCTAAATGGGAATCCGCAGGGCCTCCTAAACCCTAAACTCTAAAACCCTAAACCCCTATAGATCCTGAACCCCGAAAGCCCTGAACCCCTAAACCCTGAACCCTAAAGCCTAAATCCCCCAAACCTCCTTTCAAACCCGAAGGGCCTCTATACCCCGAAGCCCTGAACCCTAAACCCCTAATCCCTAAACCCTGAACCCGAAGCCCTAAATGGGGATGGGAACCCCGAAGCCGACAGGTGGCATGGGGATCCTCTCGTCGAAAGGCGAAAAGGCGGCAGAGCGGCCTGCCAGGGGCAGAGCGTTTTGGAGTTAGAGTGTTGAGGGTTTAGGGTTCATAGGGTTTGTAGGGTTTGGGGTGTTGAGGGTTTTCAGCTTTTTCGGGTTCAGGTTCCATGGTTCATACAATTTCGGGCTTACGAATGTTTAGGGTTTACAACTTCTAGTCTTGTAAGCACTATAATATGCGCTTATGGCTCATAAGCGATTAGGGCTAGGGTTCATGGCTCAGAATCTCGACCTTAGGCACTTTTAGGGTTTACGACTTGCAGTCTTGTAATTACGGATTTAGGGTTCTTATTAGGTTTTGCGGGTTTGGGGTTCATGCGTTCAGAATTTCAGGGTCAGGGACGTTAATGGTTTCATTTGTTGTATATTTTAGGCATTATACTATGCATTTAAGGTTTGGGGTTCATGGTTCAGAGTTTCGGGCTTAGGGACGTTTAGGGTCTACAAATTCTATTCTTGTAGACATCATATCACGCATTTAGGTTTACGGGCTTCGTCATGGTGCTGCATACCTTAACCTACCAGAACCTACTTTTTTGTAGGGTCCCTATAAATCCCATGGTTTATAATAAGAACCTACAAAAAACCATAACCGCAATTAGGGTTTGTTTGAGGGTACTTATAATAAGTCTACTTACTACCTACCTACTACAGTAAGTCCCCCGGCCCTCCAAGTAGGCATTGCAAGTAGGCGCCTGGAGCTTTTGGGTTTATGTTCACAGGGTTTGGGGCTTTAATTTGGGGGTTTAAGGATGCCTGAGCTATGCGGACTAAGGATGTCTATTTGTGTTAGGCAAGCCTTCGCGTTCGCATCTGCAGTCTAAGTAGATCAGGACAAACCCGAAGAAATTGAACCCATATAGAGACCCCTAGCTGCACGGTTCGCTGCAAAATCTGTATTACATGCTTCACGAAAAGGAGCCCTACCTCGAGAAAAAAACATCAAGGCCCGCCGGGCTGCCTTGGGCGGTTGTTCGCTGGGATTCCCGCTGGAAGCTTGCAACCATGTTCTGCTGCAGCTGCTGCAGCGGCGGCTGTGCTCCCTGGGGCAGCTGCTGCTGCAAGCCCTGCTGCTGCTGCTGGGGCAGCTGCTGCTGGAAGCCTTGCGGCTGCGCCTGCTGTGCTCCCGGGGGCAGCTGCTGCTGGAAGCCTTGCTGCTGGGGCAGTTGTTGCTGGAAGCCTTGCTGCTGCGGCTGCTGTGATCCCTGGGGCAGCTGCTGCTGGAAGCCTTGCTGCTGCTGGGGCAGCTGCTGCTGGAAGCCTTGCTGCTGCGGCTGCTGTGTTCCCTTGGGCAGCTGCTGCTGGAAGCCTTGCTGCTGCGGCTGCTGTGCTCCCGGGGGCAGCTGCTGCTGGAAGCCTTGCTGCTGGGGCAGCTGCTGCTGGAAGCCTTGCTGCTGCGGCTGCTGTGTTCCCTGGGGCAGCTGCTGCTGGAAGCCTTGCTGCTGCTGGGGCAGCTGCTGCTGGAAGCCTTGCTGCTGCGGCTGCTGTGTTCCCTGGGGCAGCTGCTGTTGGAAGTCTTGCTGCTGCGGCTGTGCTCCCGGGGGCAGCTGCTGCTGGAAGCCTTGCTGCTGGGGCAGCTGCTGCTGGAAGCCTTGCTGCTGCGGCTGCTGTGTTCCCTGGGGCAGCTGCTGCTGGAAACTTTGTTGTGGTGGTTGCTGTGCTCCTTGCGCCAGCTGCTGCTGGAAGCCTTGCTGCTGCGGCTGCTGTGTTCCCTGGGGCAGCCGCTGCTGCTGCTGCTGGGAACTTTGCTGTGGTGGTTGCTGTGTTTCTTGGGGCAACTGCTGCTGGAAGCCTTGCTGCTGCGGCTGCTGTGTTGCCTGGGGCAGGTGCTTCTGGAAGCTTTGCTGTGGTGGTTGCTGTGCTCCTTGGGGCAGCTGCTGCTGGAAGCCTTGCTGCTGCGGCTGCTGTGTTCCCTGGGGCAGCTGCTGCTGTTGCTGGGAACTTTGCTGTGGTGGTTGCTGTGCTCCTTGGGGCAGCTGCTGCTGGAAGCCTTGCTCTGGTGGTTGCTGTGCTCCTTGGGGCAGCTGCTGTTGGAACTGCTGCTGTTGCTGCTGCTGCTGCTGCTGGGGACTTTGCTGTGGTGGTTGCTGTGCTCCTTGGGGCAGCTGCTGCTGGAAGCATTGCGGCTGTGCTCCCTCGGGCAGCTGCTGCTGGAAGCCCTGCTGCTGCGTCATCCCAGTCGGCGCCTGAGCCGCCTGGGCTCCGCCAGTCCTGATGATTTGTCCCGGGTTTTGGGAGCCTGCTGATGTTTCTTCAGAGATAGCTCAAGAATTGGATCAGGAGCCTTCTACACGTGCGAACAACCTTGAGACAGTCTGTGGAACCCGAAACCATCAACTTGAAGTCTTGGCCCTTCACAGCTGACTTCCAAAACATCGGTCGGTTTGGGACTTCGGAGTCATTGGTGCTTTGGATTTTGGTGATACTGGAAGTTGCAAGTCGAACAATAGGCACAAAAGCAGTGACGGGGTGCAGGGATCATTCAGGGACATGGCTACAGCTTGGGGGCAGTACGGTGCAGCTCTGTAATAGCGTTGGGACAGTGCCCCGGCAGGAAATCTAAAACCTGCCAAAAGGGCCTAAATAGTTACCAATACAATTTGGGGGCTCCTTCTTGTAATTATGGAATAGTATGATGGGCCCCAAACCCTAATCGAATTATTATAAAGCTTTTCAATTAAATTCCCTAAAACTGACTTGGGGTGACTTGCACTCCTTCGACTCGAGCGTCTGGCCCATCCCCGGTGTTCGCCGATTGATATGTCTGTACGTGCCGTGTGTCTGCAAAACCTAAGTCAAAATGTCGTGAGCCTTTTTGGACTGTGGTGCTGTAACCTATAGGACTTTACATGCTTCTTGCCCTGCCTTGAACCTGATAGACCACTTAAGTGGTTGGGTCAGGTAAACAAAGGTTTAACTCCCTAAACCCTGAAGACCCTAAACCCTAAAACCCTACCCCTGGGACACAGCCGAGCTGCGGAAAGGCTGCCGGAGGCAATGGCGTGGATGTGCCACGCGGCGGTGTTGGCCGTCGCTGTTCCGACTTCTGATAGAAGTCCTGCATGCTGTTTAGGGTTTAGGGGGTTTAGGGGGAACCCTGTAGCTCGTAGCCGCAGCTGGTCAGAAGAATGGGCCATTTGAAGATCTACGGGTAGTTAGTTTGAAGAAGACAGCTATCATCAGGGCAACACCAAGACTTACTGCAAAGCCTCAATCAGTGCATCTAGTCCTACCTATAACAAAACAGCCACATACAACATCCCCTTTGGAAACCTTCTACGAACCATACGCCCTGCATTAAACGTTCCTTAATCGCACGACTGGCATCCCTGCCCAAAGACGGTCAGGGAACATAGGATTCAGGGTTCAAGAGCTTCATATTTCTTCTTTTGCCAATCTTTGGCATTTGGCTTCCCAAAAATAAAGGCCTCCCAACGAATAGGGCGAAAATGCCTCTGTGTTGGCTCGGCGCTTCAGACAAGCTTGGCAGTCCTGTCGCCTCCGCGACGAGGACCGAGGTGCTGACTGCCGGCTAGGTGCATAGCCTAGGGTTTAGGGTTTAGGGTTTAGGGTTTCCTAAGTGGGGTTTGGATGCATCGCTGGGTGACCAGGGTCTGGATACCTAAACCCTACTCCCAAGGCCCTCTAGGATTCCTGTTATGCCATCACACGGCTCGGAATGCCAGGCTAAATATTACTCTGGTGAGGCCAAGTTTGCGGCTTGGCGGTTTGAGGGCTTTTGGTTTTAGGCATAAGTCCAAGGTGTCTTACACTCCATTTTAATAGAGCTGTCGCCTCTAAAAGCCCTAAGCCCTAGTTATAAACGCTGTAACCTCTATAAAACCACTATATACCCTGTAACCCGAAACGCCCTTCGCCCTGGAAAGCCTTGTTTGGTGGTGGGTTCAGGGAGCAATGTTGAGGGTTTTGGGCCTATGGCTTAGAGTTTAGTTCAGAGCGGTCGATGCATGGCTGAACCCCGTAGAAAGAACTTTGTCTTTTCTGCCAAGGTGCGTGAAGAAATTTCGGTCGCCGTGTACCTCTGTCATCTCAGGCCCACCCCTACATGCCCTACATCCTAACGCACCCGAGCTGCTAAACCCCAATTAAATTGACAAATAGCAGAGGAAACCACCAAACAAACAAACTGCACCTCCAGGCTCGAACCCTAACCCGAAAACCCCTAAACCCTTAAGCCTTAAACCCTAAACCCAAACTAGAGAAGGACGATGCACCGCAGCCCCGTGACTACTTTTAGGTTTCGCCTTTGTCTCAAGGGTTTAGGAACTCCGGGTTTACCCAAAGTGCTCTTTTCAAAAAAGTTCAAAGTGAATAGACTGCCCGATCACAACCGCCCGAATGTAAATCTTGAACCTCGTAGCTGTTCGCCTGTGATGCCATGAACCTATGCCCCGAACCTTGGGTGAAAACTTGTGCTTCAAAGCCTTTGAGGTTTCAGAGTAGTTCTATCGAATTCGCAACGTTCCTATCTACGTCTCGAAAACCCGACTCAACTTAGCTGCAAAGCAGCCAGGGCTCAGGGTTTGTAGGCCTGAGCCCTAAACCCCAAACGCTTAAACCCTGAACCATATAAACCTGGAAACCCTACACCCTGGGGTTTGATTGAAACATCCTCGCTATGGATGCCTCCCGACGCTCGATGCATTGTCCTGTGTCAGGGTCAGCAGATATCCTAGTAGTTCTAGGGTGTAGGGTTTAGGGCTAATAGTTAACGGCATCTGTGGCGAGTCCCTGTCCTGACGTTTTTTACTTGCACCTGAACCCTAAACCTTAAACCCTGAGGCTGTTGTTCGGTTTTGAGAATGAAGACCTCCTCCGCCTTGACTAACCAAGTTACTTCCCCCATGAAGGCCTGTTTATGGGAGTTTCCCAACATAGGGGACCCTAATATAGTACCCTAAATACTAGGATCCTTATTATAAGGAGCCCAAAATAAGATACCCCTAGTTTTCGGAAACTCCCATATGTCAAAGGGCTCCAAGCATGGGATGAAGCTAGGTGGGGTAATCCCAAACAAGAGTCCTCATATAGGGGATCCTTGATCCTACCTGCATTCATCCTCCGAATATCGTGCGCAGTGCTCCGCTTCCGGGGAAGCCTCCTCCAAGTACAACACGCTTCGGCAAAATTCACACCTAGCGCTTCAAACTGAGTTGTCATAGCCTTTTGAAGTCGCCATGGCCACGGCAATTTCAACCGCCATTCTGATACTCACAAGCTTGAAAGGTTCGTTCGGCTTGGAGCCAGATAATTTTCGTATTTGGGGAGACAAGGCTGTTGTCCTGGCCCTAAACCCTTTTACCCCACAGCTGTGTACACTCCAGACGCCAGTCAAAAAAAGAATCTAACCCATCGCCCAAAAGAGCGCTGTCAACTCAGAGAACAAACCCATGAAACCGCCTGAACCCCCCGAAATGAACCCCGCATAATGTAGGGGCCTTAATAATTAGAGTAGGGTTTTGGGGCCCATTCTACTATGATTATAATTAGACAAAGGAACCCCCAAAATAGTATTGGTAAGTATCAAGGCCCCTATATTATAGAACCCTACTACAGGTCCCTTATAGAACCCTTTGAAAGGAACTCGGCTGTTAAGGCCCTCTACACTAGAAAGACATGAAGCTCTTCGAGACTAGCCCGGTCCTTCTGCCGCCCCTGCCATGGATTCCTCCACAAAAAAGGCTACGGGCTTGGGGTGCAGAGCTTACTCAGAGGCCCCATAGTAGTTCCTTTATAGGATTCTAAACTTTTGCCTAAACCCCCAAAAGTAGGTAGAATAATGGCCTTTACAGGCTTCAGGGCTTAGATGGGCTTCAACTTGGAGGGAGTGCAGCTCAAAAAAACTGACCGCCAACGAGAAACTCTAGACCCTGTAACCCTGATTATTGTGGAATGGAACCGACATTACATACTCAATAACTGTTGAAAATATGTCTACATGTATATGTTTACCGCTTTTTTCCATTAGTATCCAATTGTGTGTAAGGTTCAGAACTACACCCTAAACCCTAAACCTCTTCACTTCAATTAACCCTCAACCCCTATACCCCAAACCCTGCACCGAAGAACCCAAGCAGGACGGGCCTAAACCCCAACCCTAAACCCTGAACCCTTTTCCCTAAACCCTTATCTAGGTGGGTCTTTCAAAGCCCTTACAAAATATTAGTAAATAAGATCTTCTTAAGCCCAATAAGGGAAAACATAAAATGTCCCTCCCTAAACCCTTTTCCCTAAACCCTCCTCCCTAAAGAACCCTTGTCCGTTGGGATCCCCGAAAGGGTCCTTTAAAGGAACCCCTGAAGGATCCCTTAAAGGAACCCCTAAAGGATCCCTTGAAGGATCCCTTAAAAGGATCTCTTAAAGGATCCCTTGAAGGATCCCTTAAAAGGATCTCTGAAAGGATCCCTTGAAGGATCCCTTAAAAGGATCTCTTAAAGGATCCCTTGAAGGGTCCCTTAAGGGACCCCCTTAAAGGAACCCCCACCTCTTCTTCTCCTTCCCCGGCTTCGGCCTTGGGGGCCCAGGCTCCGAGCGTTTTTTGGCTCGGGAGTTGAGGGTTAGGGTTGAGGGTTTAAAGGTTTAGGCTTTAGGGCTCACAGGCTTATAGGGATTAGGGTTTCGTTTAGTTTTTGTTTGAAGGTGCAATGGGTTTAGGGCTAGGGTTTAGGCTTTAGGGACTTGGCTGTTTAGGGTTTTA
Source organism: Symbiodinium sp. CCMP2592 (assembly GCA_905221615.1). NCBI lineage: Eukaryota > Dinophyceae > Suessiales > Symbiodiniaceae > Symbiodinium > Symbiodinium sp. CCMP2592. Next base: position 12,883 of record CAJNDT010000446.1, read on the forward strand.
GGTGTTTAGGGGTTTAGGGTTTAGGGGTTTAGGCTTTAGGGACTTGGCTGTTTAGGGTTTAAAGGTTTAGGGGTTTAGGGTTTAGTTGTTTTGTTAAAGGTGCCATGGGTTTAGGGCTAGGGTTTAGGCTTTGGTGACCTGGCTGTTTAGGGTTTAAAGGTTGAGGGGTTCAGGGGTTTAGGGGTTTAGGCTTCAGGGCTTCTAGGGATAAGGGTCTAGGGATTTAGGGTTTGCGGTATGCTGTTTAGGGATTAGGGCGATTCAGTGGTTCGGGGTGCGGGGGTAAAAGGTATAGAACGAAGGGTTTGGGGGGTTCAGGGTTGCGGGCCGAGGGTGTGGAGGGGCATAGGGCAGATGCTGGGTTTCCTGGCCTTTCAAGAGAGCAGCCTTTGGCGGCAGTGTTCAGTTGCCCTTGTTTCGGCGTGCTCGTCGCTGTTCAGCCACGTAATTACTTCTTGGTGCAGGCAACGTGGTGCTTGGTCAAAGTTACATAGAGGTTGGGGATTCGACGGCAAGGCTTGGGGTTTAAGATTTGGGATGCAGGGTTTAAGGTCTAGAGTTGAAGGTTTACCTTGAGGCTTAGAGTTTAAGTAATCTGTCTGGTGCTAAGTAGGGAATGGGGGAATGGATCCCTATAGTAGTCCCTGTATCATCTCCAATAATAGTCTCCATAATCCATTCCCCCATTCCCTACTAAGACCAGACAGTGGTAGTGGATCGCAGCATCGTCCTGAGCCCTAACCCTAAACCGCGCTGGACTGAGGAGAGAACTCCAGAACCGGTGTTGAAGACTGCGCCGGTTCTGGCGAAGGCTGCCTCAGCCGTAGGGACCCCTAGGGGGGGGTAAGAGGGAGGTCGTCAGGGCCCCCCCTACACCCCCGTCCCCCCCAAGCCCCTAAGGGTGCTTATGACTCAGCATGGCCTCTCAACATTTGTGTACTTCTCTACATTAAGATCGTTTCTGTAAGGGTGTCGTACTATTTTAACGGACCTAAACAGGAACCCTAATTTGAAGAACTACCCAGTTGCAACCAGAAAAACCAACTGTGAATACCTCTAAGCCACAAACCATGAAGCTCAACCATTAGCATAGGGTTTGGGCATGTTGTGGTGCTATCATGAAGAGAACCCTAGATGATCTGGGTAAGGGTGCAGGCTCCTTAATGGTACACCGAACCCGAGCCGTGCTACTATGTGACTACGATTGAATCAACAATACTCCTCCTCCTCCTCCTCCTCCTCCTCCTCCTCCTCCTCCTCCTCCTCCTCCTCCTCCTGTTGCTGCTGCTGCGGCTGCTGCTGCTGCTCCCCCGACTCCTGCTCCTAAGTCCAATGTTCCTGCCCCTACTCCTTCTCACACGGCTAGTTCCAGTGCGAGTGCCAGCACCAACAACTGCTCCTGCTCCTGCTCCCACTCCCCCTCCTGCTCTCACTCCTCCTTTTCGTCCTCCTCCGGCTACTACTACCACTACGACGACGACTCCTACTTCTGCTACTAGTACTCGTACTAGTACTCGTACCAGTACTCGTACTACTACTACTACTACTACTACTACGACGACGACGACTACTACTCCTGCTACTACTACTACTACTACTACTACTACTACTACTACTACTACTACTACTACTACTACTACTACTACTACTACTACTACTATTACAACTGCTGCTACTACTACTACTACTACTACTACTGCTACTGCTACGACGACGACTACTACTGCTACGTATTCCTACAACTGCTACTGCTACTACTGCTACTACTACTACTGCTACTACTACTGCTACTACTACTAACTACTACTACTACTACTACTACTACTACTAACTACTAACTACTAACTACTAACTACTAACTACTAACTACTAACTACTAACTACTAATTACTAACTGCTAACTGCTAACTGCTAATTGCTAACTGCTAACTGCTAACTGCTAACTGCTAACTACTAACTACTAACTACTAACTACTAAATACTAACTACTAACTACCTACTAACTACCTACTGCTACTACTACTACTACTACTACTACTACTACTACTTCTACTTCTACTTCTACTACTACTCCTGCTGCTGCTGCTGCTACTGCTACGACGACTCCGACTACGACTATCACTACAACGACAACCACTTCCAGTACTGCTGCTACTTTCTGATATGACTGCGAATGCACGAAAACCCATGTTGACATGACTCGTACTGGTCAGAGTAGCCATAAGCTTGTGGGAGAAGCTAGCAAGCATTGAAGCGAAGGCTAATATTGCTTGAGATGACATATTTCTATAGAATTGATGTAAAAGAACCATACCTGAACCCTAAACCGCTGTAGCGACACTTGCGGCTTACAGACTCTCATCCTGCAGCGGCAGAGAGCCCAGCGGAAGTACTTCGTTCCGAAAACAAGCAGGCAGCTCCAGGTCATCCTGGCTGCAGGAGAGCTTTGGAGAGTTTAGGGTTTTACATACAGAAATCAAAATACTTATAGGGTCCAGGTAGTAGTACCCCAAGCCCTAAGCCCCTAAATCCCTAGACCCCTGAACAACCCTAAACCCTAAACCATAAGCCCGTAGTAGCCACAATCCCATTCCCAGAGAGCCCACTACCCCGTAATTAAGGAATATACCTTAAACTACAAGGGGGTCCATATTAGCATTTAAGCTATAGTCCTGAATTAAGGGGTATTGGGCTCTCTGGGGAGAGCTTTGGAGAGTTTAGGGCTTTAGGGGTTTAGAGTCTTAAGGTTTAGGGCTTTTCGGGCTTAGGGTTTCTAGGGTTTGGGTTTTTAGGGTCGGGTTTAGGGCTTTAGGGTTAAGGCATTAATTTAGGGTTTGAGGGTTTAGGGGTTTATGGATCAGGGTGTGGAGCTTGATATAGGAACTTGCCTAAGAAAACCTGGGTATTCATTAAGTTCCTTTTATGGATCCGAAAGCTTTGGGGTTATAGGGCCAGGGTTTCTTGATCAGGTTGCTACATGAGTTCGGGGGGAGCAGTTCCTGATCCGGCCTGACCGCCTCTAAAGAGCTTGCATATTTACTGTGTACTTAAAGGATCATGGGACTTAATAACTAGGGTTTTAATTAGGGTAACTATACTTATGACTATCTATAACCCCAGTAAAGGTACTTATAACCATACTTACTAAGTCCCATGATCCTCCATGTAGGCCAGTGTAGGCCAGCATGTTCAATTCACCACCCGACAAGTCACGATAGCAGGCACAGTACGAAGTAATATTCAGCAAAAGTAGTCACACACCGAGTAGTACTGAAGGCAGCGAGAGGGCAAAGCTACCGGCAGCCGGGCAAGGCAAAAGTCGATCCGGTAATCGATTTGTTGCTGAATTGTGAAACCCTAAGAACCCCAAACCCTGAGCCTAAAGCTTGAAGAGCCTTGAGGGCTGATTCTCTCTTGCTTATGTTTTAGGTGCGAGACCGGTTTAGGGCTTATATAGGAATCGGATGGGTTTGAGGTGGTATCTTAGGGTGCTTCTGGATTCCTGAACGTTATTAAAGAAACAATCGCAGAACGCTTGCGCGGGATGGTCACTGCCAGCAAGGAAACGAGAAGGAAAGCTCTGAAGTGAATGGACGATCATGTCAGTTCTTGAGGGTTTACAGTAGAAGCCAGAGAGTTGGAATATCATTATCCTAACCCTTCTATGGTAAATTATAGGGGATCCTACCATTAATCCATATTCCAACTTTCTGGAGTTCCCTGTAGGGGGTACACGAGAAACAGGAAGGCCAGCATGCGTTGAAGTTTCCGTGAACCTCCGAAGCTGCCACGAACTCTCTGCCTAGGATACCCAGTAACCTAAGAATAAAAAGGCCTCTCTTTTTGGTATTGGGTAACTTTATAAGGAGCCTAGGACTACAAAAAGGGAATAAGGGTACTACTGGGCATCCTAGCAAAGCGATCTGATGTTCAGCAGTTTAGGGTGCGAATCCAGGACTCAAGCCCTAAACCCTAAACCCTGAGGCTTCAAGCAGGAAGTTTGTGTTCAGGGCTCAGTCTATGTCGCCAGGGCTTCATCTGGACAACTCAACCCTGAACCCTAAACGAGAGTAAACCATAAAGGAGCCTAAACCCTAAAAGGAGCTTAAACCATAAAGAAGCCTAAACTCCAAAAGGAGCCTAAACCATAAAAGGAGCCTAAACCAGAGAAGGAGCCTAAACCATAAAAGGAGCCTAAACCATAAAAGGGAGCCTAAACCCTCGGAGCTGTTTGGAGCCTCCATCTTCGGATGCACGGAGAGTTTGCTTGACTCTGAAGGTTACATGCAAGCCAGACCTTGTCACGGTTCAGTAACTACCTCGACCTACTAAACCCTACTTTTTTGTAGGTTCTTATTATAAACCCTAATATGGGATTTATAGGGACCTACAAAAAAGTAGGTTCTGGTAGGTTAAGGTATTCTTGTTTACATCGCGTAGCTTCATGAAATCATGAAACCATACTCTTGTCTGCAATGCGAGAGGCGTCAGCTCCGGTCTTCTTTGCTGAGATAAGCTGCGGTTGAGCGCGATGGCAACTCCAGCATGCTGTAATCACACGGCAGGGATATAATCGCTTATGATTAAAGTAAAAGCCAGAATGTTGGAATATCATTATCGTAACCCCTTTAATGGCAAATTATAGGGGATCCTACCATTAATCCACATTTCAACTTTCTGGAGTTCCCTTTAAGACCTCGATGCTATTGGCTAACATCCCTAAAACTTCAAAAACCGTTCCGTGGACTAGATGAGAAGCGACGCGACACGTGGACAAACCGCGGGGAACCTGAAACTTTAGGACCCCCTCGCAGCCAACACTCCAGAAGTTACGCTTGTCCTCAGGATTCAGAATGCAGGGTACGACTAGGCTAAGTTCGGGGTTTGTAGGTGTAGCCTGTAACAGTGTACCCAAAATTACAATGAGAAGGTTAGCATTTCGGAAGTAGGGCTCAAGGGTTCTGGCCGTAGTCGTCATCCCGAAGGAACAGCTCTTAAGAGGATTTAAGAGCGGGAATAATACTTTACATGATTTACACGGTTTTTAGACTTGTTCCAAAGTTATTAATGGGGTTCGCGATGTATTTTACTCTCAGGATATTAGGAAGCATACAGGTACATCGAATACTACTTCGTATTAACTTCGTGAAGCCCGAAAGCTTGCAATTCAAACCTGTGACCTGCAAACAAATAGGCTTCGGGGCTCACGGATCTGCCCCCAGCTCCAAGCCCCATGAAGTAGTAGGTTCTGACCCCTTACTTATAAGGCCTAAGCCTGTAGAAAAAGGTTGTTCCGATCGGCAGGTATGTAAAGTCTACATCCTTGAAGCCTAAGTGAATCCTTAACCCTGAACCGTACACCTAAAATTGAAACCTGCAGCCACATCCTAAAGGCATGTGTCTCGCCGCTTTTTTGCATTGCTGGCGGCCGTAGTCTCCCGGAGCACCCGGCATGGGTTCCCATCTTGGCTGCCCGAACTCAGGGAAGGAGGTTGGGGGCTGTACTGGGGTTTGGGGTGGCGATCAAGGTTTTGGGGCGTTTGGATTAGTTTTTTCCTCTGTCTGGGATGAGAACTCAGTTCTTGCTAAACCCTACTTGGATGTTCATGGGTAGGTATAAGTGGGGTTGTAAGTAGGTTCACTAGAATTATAACCCACATTAGGGGACTGCTAACTCCACTTATAACTACCCATGAACCTCCAAGTAGGCCCTAAACCCTATACCGTTATAGAATCCCTATAGAGCCCTTTAAAGGCCCCCTTCAAGGAACCCTTATAACTACCCATGCACCTCCAAGTAACCACTGGGAAAGAGCGGCGAACTCTTGCCCCGCGCTGGTCTATGCCGCCGCACCGAGGACCCCCAGCCTGGGCCAAACAGCTGTTGATCGGGTTAAAAGGACTCTATAAAGGGACCCCCAAGCCACCTCTGATACCCTGATTCCCTCAAAGGTTCGAGGGTTGTCCGGGGCAAAGGGCTTCGGATGTTTGAGAGTCTTGGGTTCAGGTTCTAGGGTCCTTGAAAAATACTTCCAAAGAACTTGTACACGGTGTTTGCAAAATTGGTAACAGGGTTAAATCAGCTTTGGTAAGCTGCATGCGCGGGCTCTTAAAATCAATTGGAAATTAGGGGTCCCTGTTGTGGATACTGACAAGAAACATCCCGCTATGTAGTAGGGTCCATGCATACGGCCAGATTCTCAGAAACTCCCATTTCAATCTTCTGGTCTTTGAGCCCGAATAGAGACGGCCCTAAACTGTGTAAACCGTGGCATTGATCACAAGTCCCGCGCCCTCCACCAAAACAGCTCAAGCATAAGCCTAAACCCTAAACCCTAAACCCTAAACCGTTTAAGCTGGGGTGGGGTGGGGCGGGCTGGGGGCTGGGCTGCTGGAATGAACTTGCAGTTCCAAGCGGAATTCAAACAATTTCTACTTATCCTGTTCTTGAGGGTTTAGGGTTGAGGGTTTCAGGGTAGGGTTTGGGGCAAGTTTAGGGTGTACGCTTAAGATGCAATAACTTGTGGAAGGCCGACGGATGTCGATGCAGGCCAAGACCTCATTGTCCAACTCGTTGGGCCAAAGATGTTTTTGGATTTCGGCGAAGCGACCATTGTCCGGAATGACTTATATACCGGGACGGCTACGGCAAGCAAACAGATCCTGCAGTACCGCAGTGCCCTTATACAACAACGCCCGTGGCAACGACCCTTTCTTAGACCAGTCTAAACTCCGTAATTCCCAAGGCAGCCCTTAACCAAAAACCCTAAACCCTAAATCCATCTGGTCCAGACCTCGGTGTTAAACCTAAACCTCTGTAGCCTTGACCGTAGACACCCCGAAACGGGGTGCCGGCTTGTACATCGCGTGCAGAGCACACACGCAGACGACCAGGAGTCCGGTAAACCACGCCTTGCAAGATCCGTTTCTGCAGGTTCCGAGCTTTACTTGAAGGCTCATGGGACTTAGTAAGTAAGGTTATAAGTAGGTTATAATCAGGGTAACCCCACTTAGGAAACTAATAACCCCAATTATAACCTACTTTCTAAGTCCCATGATCCTTTAAGTAGGGTTTAGGGGTTTAGGGATGATGGGGTTCCGGCTTCAAGGGAGGAGCTCATCGGGTGCGCTCAAAGATTTACGGCCACCCAGGATTCATGGTTAGGGCTCACTCCTCACCCGGCTTGCCGTTGAAACGCTAGGGGGGGAATCTATGTTTTGAAATTTGCTGTTCCCCTGGCAGTTTTAGCACTTTCGCTTGACTGGCTTCTCGTGGTGTGCGGAGCTTTATAATTCCAGGCATTGAGGCCAGGTCGTTGCAAGTGCCCCGAAAATGAGCCCCCCTCCCCCGCTCGCACGCCACAACAAACATCACCATCACCACAACAATAAAAACAATAACCACAACACACAACCTCAACCACAACAACACCAACGCCACGTGAAACTCCAACACCAATTACAGCACCAACAGCAACACCACCAGCACCACCACCACCATCAGCACCTGCAGCACCTGCAGCACCCGCAGCACCCGCAGCACCAGCAGCGCCAGCAACCGCAACCAAACAACAACAGCAGCCAAATATTTTGGGAACTGACACTTGCAGCAACCCACAGGAGGATCGCAATTGCTGTCCACATCCCTTTTCAAGCTTGCAAGGGAGCTCACTGTATCTTTGAGGCTCACAGGCATCAGGGTTTAGGTGATTATGTGTTCCTGGGAGGGCTCCATGAATTGAGGGTCTAATGCTTTGCTTCTGAGACTAAAAAGGCTGTGTCCTCGGATTGCTTATGTTATATGCAGGTTGGAGCCGTGGCTTTGAGAGGTTGGACGAAAGATTTACGCCAAGCCGGCCTAAACCGTAAACTCTAAACCCTACTCTCGGAAACTTTCAGTGAACTTGGGTTTGCGGTTCAGGGTTTTGGGCTTAGGGGTGTTTAGGGGTTAGGGTTTAGGGGTTGAGGGTTTGGCTTGCATCAACACGGGAGAATGAGAAATCGCGAGTGTGGCCAACCCAAGCACTCCGAGCTCTAAAGGTCTGCTCAGCATGCGGGCCCGCAGTCACAGGATGCGGAGGGGAGGCAAAAGGGAAGGGTTTACACTCCTCTACGTCAAACGCCCAACGCCTCAACCCTGAACACTAAACGCTAAATCCTAAACCCTAAACCTCGCCCGCATTTAAAGGTATAGTCTGAGTTGCGAACATACGTGACCCGAGTACCCAGCTCGAATCCCGATGAAATGCTCACAGAAGCTGCGTCCGAACGACATAGGGGCCTTACAGTAGAAGCCAGAAAGTTGGAATATGATTATCCTAACCCCTTTATGGTAAATTATAGGGGATCCTACCATTATTCCATATTCCAACTTTCTGGAGTTCCCTTTAATAGTTAGAATAGGATTTTGGGGTACACTGTACTATTGATTACAAAAAGGAACCCCCATAATAGTCTTGGCAAGGCCCCCCATAAGATAGAACCTATACTATAGATCCCTCATAGGCCCCTTTATGGAACGTTTTAAGGAACCCCTTGAAGGAACCCTATTTAAAGGCCCCTATAAGCCCTAAGAGCCGGATCCTGAGCAGGATCACCGAAATCTTCCAGACACAAGGTCGAGGTCCTCTAGCACGTCCCACCTTAGCTACATTTCCCACGAACACCCTGAACCCTAAACCCAAAACCATAAATCCTGCACCCTAAACCCTAAACCCCATATCCTGCACCCTAAACCCTAAACCCGTAACCACCCGAAACCCCTGAACCATAAACTCACTCAAGCCGCCCTCCCCTGCTCCGGCCTTGAAGTTCTCGTCGAAGCAATTGTTCGGGCCTGCCCGCAAAGGATCACAAGCGTATGTATGCATGCATGCATCCATGCTTATGCATTATGTACACACATAGATGGAATCTGAGCAGTAAGTGATTCCATGTGTATACATGTACATGTATCACATACATATACACACACACATTGCGTCTGCGTACACATACACTATACACACGAGTCCTTCCCCTGCCACATATACCGAACAAGAAGACACGATCACAGCAAGAGGAGCAAATGCCGCAAAACTAAAGAACCAGCTCTCTGCCTCCCTCCCTCCCTCCCTCCCCATACGTCCCTCCTTTCAGTTCCCTACACCCTGAACCCCTAAATCCTAAACCCTTCGCTACAGCGCAGCGGATTTCAATGACACCGCCCCGGAGAATCCATCTCCCACAAAGTCAGGCCTGATTTCGGCTGGGACATACAGGGATATACAGGGTTTAACAGTCTAAAATTAAGGGGTTTAGGGTTTAAGCGTTTAGATTCGTAGCCGATGTCAAGGCTCACAAGCTGGGTTCCACTCTGAGTCCCAAGCCCTCAAACCAGCCTCTAAATGGCAACAAACCCCTATAGTAAACCCCATAAAGCTGGAAACAGTGTGAAGGCCAAATAGTGCAGGGATTCCCAATACATGTTACTTTTTCTTAAGGATTGAGGCTATCGGGTTTCCAACTTTTGGGCTTCTACTGTATACCATTGCAAAACCAGCACCTCAAGCTCCCAGCCCCCAGCGACACCCGGACTCAAGTACCCTACAGGCCCTATCGTAACCCTTGTGATTATTTGTAACCCTATTATAAGTACAACACCCGAAACCCCTTAATTATAGCATTCCCTCCAAAGGAAGCTTTTAAAGGAATCCTAAACCTTAAACCCCAAAGCCTATAGTCTAAACCCGAAACCCCAAAAGCCCAAAGCGTAAAACCTAAACCTAAACCCCGAAAGCCTAAACGCTAAACCCTTTGTGAACTGAAAACCTCTCATAAACCCTAAAACCCTCCATCAACTTAAAACCTTTTTTATGAACCCTAACCCCTAACCCCGAAACCTTTAAAGCTCCAATTAGACCCTAAAGCGCCCTAAACCCTTACAGTACCCTTATAGACCCCTTATAGTACCCTTAGTACCCTTATAGATCCCTTGGTGCTCCATGACTACTTCGAGTCCTTGGCAGCCCTGGACCATGGGCCCTAGGTCTCGGGGCGGCAGTGGGCCGCACACGCCCCTCGGGGGTTCACTTCGATAAGGGTTATGAAGGGTTGAGGTTGAGGGTTCAGGGTGTAGGGTTTAGGGTTTAGGATATAGGATGTTTAATTTAGGGGTTTAGGCTCAGGGTTCAGGGGTTTAGGGGCTTGGTATTGTGGGATGTCGGGTCATGTGCAGGCGGGTTAAGGTTTCTCAGCTATAGGTTTTTCAACGCTTAAAGTTTCAGGTTGCTCTGTATTGTGGGAAATTGTTTTGGGGTCTCGGTGTTGTGACTGCAATTCTGAAGCTTTTTGGAGGAAAATCCTGAACTACTTGTGTTGAAGCTCATGGGCAAGCTTGTCAAGAGTCTCCCAAACCGCAAATTCACTCCCGTAAGTTCTTTGTAAGCCGTTGTAAGCCGTCCTACAGTGCTCTACGCAAACCCTGTAAGGGCCGTTCTAAAGCGGTTCTACATGGGCTCCATATTAAACCACTGAGCCGTGATTTCCCGTGGAAATTTAGTGCCGCCGAAGGCGCGGAGGATCGCTGCCGCTCTCAGGCCGCCAACACCACCTCACTGAGTTTGGTTTAGGGTTTAGGGTTTAGGGTTTTGGAAAGTGGGGCAAGCTGTGGTATTTCGCTATGCTTGGGCTACTGGGCCAGATTATATGTTTAGTAACTAATGTTTCGATAACCGGAGCCCTCGGGATTAATCGAAGGTTCTAGGTTCGACGAAAGAGCTCCTCCTCGCCACAAGCCCCGTGCCGGCCCCGTATGCCGTGCTCACCGACTCCATTGTAACATCCATGCTGTTGGCAACTCTGCTCGCGCCCCTGTACCATACAATGTTGGAACAGAAATCGTGCTCCTATCACAGTGCCCGGTGTATTTAGCCCTTCGGGTTGCCTGAGATTGTCAGGCAGCCTCATACAAGTACAGTATAACTAATATCCAAAAGCCGCAGACAATGTGCTGCATCCTAAAGGTGTCCAGGACAACTTAACAACTCACGTCCCCATCTCACCCAAAGGTGGCATACCTTGCCAGGCACCGAAGAGAAGACTAACTTTTGCTAGGATGCCCAGTAACCTAGGAATAAAAAAGGGCTTCCTTCTTGGGTCTTGGGTAACTGTATAAGGAACCTAGGACTACAAAAAGGGAATGAGGGTACTACTGGGCGTCCTAGCTTTTGCTGTCCAGACACTTGTTGCCAGGATCCGTACCATCGCCGCTCTTGTACCTCACCCGGGGGGAACCCTTGGGGGGGCAGTGTGATGTCAGCGCAGTGAGAACAGCCTCAACGGTTTGAGAATGCTCAACTACGAACTATCCCTAGGGCTCCAGCTCGTAAGTAGTAAATAGTAGGCTATTAACTGTATATATATATATACATACATACATAGTTATATATATATATATATGTAATGTAACCCAGGAACCTACTGTTTTGGTAACTGGCACGTTAGGGTATGCCTAAACTTTGGTAGTCGAGCCTCGCTCCCAGGCTCTACAGCTCTGAACCCTGAAATCTGCGGAAGTCGATAGGCCGGCACACGCACAGAAAACCAAACCCCAAACTAGGGGTTAGGGCTTAGGGTTTAGGGGTTTAGGGTTTAGGGCAAATCCATGGGACTGTGGACTTCTGCGGATAACTGAACCGAGACTGCGTGGGGCTGAGCGCAAGCAATGCCTGTGTCTTGCCGGGGGGGCAGGCCCAAACCCTCAACGCTGGACCCTGAACCCTGGGGGAGAGGGAGGGGCGTTCCTGAAAAAAAAGTCACTAGCCCTTCTCTCCTGGAAGCACCAGACTACTGAGGGGCAACGAATCTCCCGTCCCGGGTCGACTTTTGCTTGCCCATGGTATAACCAAGGCTTCTTTAAAAAAGGATATGACCCCACAAGCATTGTACATTTACCTTTCCCAAGGTACCTGGGTTACTCTAGGTAGGGTTTAGGATGGACCGAAAATATTGCAGCACGTGAGTGTCCTGTGATCATAACCTGCACCCAGTTTTTTGGCACTGACTGCGAGAACTTCAAGGCCCGCCAATCTTGCACCAGTCACAGCTGCCACTTTTACATCATACGGCAGGAGGAACAGTTGCTATAAGGTTCCTGGTGTTACTCCACTACGATACTAGAACATCCGCCAAAACCCTGTTCTAACAATTCAGACCCTTAGTTTACTCTCCGAAGCCCTACTCTAATTGGTAAAGCCCGTGAATTAAGGGAGGCAGTGGTGTTTACGAACCCTGCAAGATTTAGGGTTTAAGGTTCTCATTCTGTCTTGTATCACCACTGGAGTGCCTACTGGTTAGAAACTCAGAACAGAAACAATCTAGTTATCATCGTGGTTGTCATGTTTTACCAGTAGTAGCAACACTACTGCTGCGGTTGCCACTATTCTTCGTTCCAGCCTGATCCCTGGGGCTGAGCTTCAGCCGTTTAAAGTTTAAGGCTTTGGCATCTGCCGTTCCAAGTCCGTCGCAGGTCCGTCTTACTAGGGCTTTAGGGCTCCTTTGAAGGAGTTTTGTATTTAGAAATTAAACAACTGAGGTTTTGAGGAACACCCAGCGATGAGCCGAAAGCACTGAGTGCATGCTGCATCCAGGAGGCGGGTGGCGCTTGCAGTATTCGTGCTTCTGCTCCCGTGTCTTGGATGAGGGTTTAGGGTTTGAGGGCCCGGGGGGTAAAATCTAAACCTTCGTGCTCGGAGATAACCTGCCCAGCTAAGAATCACAGAGGTTGGGGTTTAGGTTTAACTGCTTTGGGGCTAGGCTTACGGGGCGGCATGCTCAGGATTAGGTGATTAGGTTTAGGGTTTATGGTTCAATGCTGATTGCTTTATAGTATCCAAAGTAATTAAGCCAAGTTTGGCTTACGGGGCTAATTACTCCAGCTCTCTGAAATCATTGCTGCCCAGGGGCCTCGAATGGAGCCTGCAAGCCGCAGGCACACACGAAGCAAACCAGCCGTGCCGAAATAAGGCATGCACATAACAATAAGACCAACAAATCGATCACACTGGCTCTTTCGCCCAAAGCACCCGTCACATAGCCGAACAACTAACGCTACCGTGCATGTTGATACAGTAGCACCTATTGCAACAAAAAGAGACATCGAGCATTTCACAAATGCATCACCCCCCTCACCATGTGCCTTGGTTCGATACGAAGTCAAAAGACCTGGTTAGCCCATATCTGTGTCTGACAAAAAATCCTGGAGCTGTAATTCATGACCTGGGGTTGGCACAACTTACCATATCCACAGACGATGCTTTGTTGGCCTACACCCCGAGGCGTGCGGGTTTAGGGAGGAACCCCAAAAGCGATAATAGACGTTGCCTGCCTTTGAAGCCTCGCCCCGTCCACCAAAGAGAAAACAAGCCTCGCCCGTTCGGGGTTTGTGCAGGATTTAGGAGTGCTAATCCTTCCCTAAACCCTAAACCCTACACCCTAAACCCTAAACCGCAGGCAAGAAGCCAAAGGTTGGATCCTTCACCCGGTGCACGGTTAACTTTGTGCATAGACCAGCTCCAGGGGAGAGCTTCAGGAAGTGGTTCAGGGTTTAGGGGTTCAGCGTTTAGGGTTCTTGGTTTAGGGTTTAGGAGTTTAGGGGTTTAACGTTTAAGGTTTCGGGTTTAGGGTCCAGGAGTTTAGGGGTTTAGGGTCTAAGGTTTTGGGCTTAGGGTCTAGGAGTGTAGGGTTTAGAGGATCCCTCATCTACGAGCCCGCGCTATCCCTGAAGAAAGATCCGCGCCGACGGCTGCACCACCCCGGCAGGTGGATCCCAGCTGGTATTCAGGCCAAACTCCTGAGCACAGGGTTTCAGGGTTTAGGGCAAAGCAAACAGCAAGCATGAGCAACACAACACTACACCCACAATCCTGAAGCAAAGCCTAAACTCGAAACCCTGCGTGGTACTTTGAAGCTGGACGTACTTGTCCAGTCTCCGAGGGGAACTAAAGGTTAATGTGGGATTATATAAGGGTTATAGTACACCAAAAAAGATTTAAGGTTGCCCTTTTAAGCCCTAAACCCAATTTCTACGTCGTGGAAAGCACAGGCAGAAGCCTTTATTTCTAAAGCCCAAGCCCTAAACCCTAAAACCTGTCATTCAAACCTGAAGCTCCGAACTTGCAACCAGCTGCGGTGGGCGGTGCAATCCAGCAGCGGCCATCCTGCTTTTCACGGAACGTCGGGTTTTAAAGACCTACACCCCGAACTCCGAAGCCCGTAGCCCTAAAACCCTCAACTCTAAATCCCTCAACCCTAAACCCTAAACCCCTCAACCTCTCAACCCCCAAACCCCTAAGCCCCAAAGCCCAAACCCTAAGCATTTGAGGCTACGTCGCACTGCAAGTTTAGCCTTTTGGGCTTCAGGGATTTCAGGCGGTCGGGGATTTTGGTTTAGGGTTTAGGGTTTAGGGTTTACTGGGCTTTGAAGTATCCGGTGAGAAGAGAATAAGAACTTTCATGCACAAAAAATGGTGGTAATCCAGAGCCCAGTGTCCAGCGTTTAGGGGCGAGGGCCGGCTTGATTTACTTCGGGCACGAGATTCAGGGGTGTCGCGTCTTGCGGCGGGCGTCTGGGAGAGATTTCGGGTTTCTAGCACTGGAAATATGCGCTTCAGGTTTAGGATTGGGTTTATAGTCATGGAGTTTTCATCACACAGGTTATTTAAACGGCAATTCATCTTCGTAGACCCTAAACTTCAGAAACAGAGATGGCATGCCTAACTCAGACACGAGTATGAAGCACCTGATGGAAAGCAAAGCCAGTGTTTCAGAACCTTCCGGGTTGAGGGCTTGGGAGCCCTACGGCCTAAACCCTAAACCTTAAATCCTAAACCCTTAGGGCTTATAGAAATTGTAGCCCTGAGAGCCTGTCCTTGCTCTTGCAGCTGACCATCTGTGGGCCCAAGAAGCAGCCCCCAAGGTTCCCACAAGAGAAGATGATGCCTGCCACCTGGAATTCAAGGGGCTTTTGGGGTTTAGGGTTTAGGGGGGAATTTAAAGGGGCTTTTGGGGTTTGGGGTTTAGGGGGAATTCAAGGGTTTTGGGGTTTAGGGTTTAGGGGGAATTCAAGGGGTTTTGGAGTTTAGGGTTAGCTTAGGGTTAATGAAACCCCATACCCTAAATTATGCCTGTGTCTCCGTGCTCTATGCACACACACACACACACACAGACACCCGCGCTGAGGTACGAGTGCACACACACAGAGAAATATGTAACTTTTTACATACCTACACCTACTAAACCCTGCTTTTTCGTGGGTTCTTATTGTAAACCCTAATATGGGATTTGTAGGGATGCTACAAAAAGGTAGGCTCTGGTAGGTTAAGGTACATATACAGACACACATGTCAACCAAGACCATCCAATACAAAAAGAGCCTCAGACCCGCAAACCTTGAGCGTCCAACGATTATGTGGCTTGGCCCAACAGCCATCAGAACCTACATTTTTGTAGGGTCCTTATAAATCCCATATTAGGGTATATAGAAAGCACCTACAAAAAGGTATGTCTTGGTAGGTTCAGGTAGAGTAACCCTCTAAAGCGCATAAACCATGGATCCGCAAACCTTAAACCTTAATCCTCCAGACTCTAAACCGTCAACCCTTCAACCCTGAAGCTACGTGTACCCTGTGGCAAAACTCGAACTTCTCGGCTCCCGACCGGTTTGCTAATCAACGGGATGCTCATTCGCTTCGAAGCAACCTGGGAGGAACTGGAACTGGGATTTCACACAGGGGCCGTAATAGTTAGAATAGCGGCTTGAGGCCCATTATACTAGATTTATATTGAGGACCCCCCCCAAAAAAATACGTATAGGTCATTATTCAGGCCCCTATGTTATGCTGACGGCCCTTTTCCGATCTGCCGGAACAGGCTCGGAGCATCGTATTGGTGATCATTTATGCTGCTATACTTCTCTGGGCCGCTCAAACAACGTCACCTGCATGTCGCCACTGCAACCCCAGAGACTCCAATATCCCTTAATTAGGGAATATACCTTAAATTACAGTAGGATCCTTAATATAATTTAAGGTATATTCCTTAATTAAGGGATATTGGAGTCTCTGGGACCCCTCGACCATGAGTCCCATGCCAGTGGTCATATCGAACCCACGCCGGGGGATCCAACGAAGTCATAGCCCACGGTTTAGGGTTTAGGGTTTAGGGTTTAGGGTTTGGGAAAGTAGGGCTTGGAGCTACAAACCAGCCCTGAATGCCAAACGTTGGGGGTTTGCAAAGCAGCTGTAGCTACTTGGAATGAGCTTCAGTGGGACTTGCGTGAACACCTGATAAGCCCTGGCTGCTCCTCATCGGGAAAGTGAGAGGTATGGGCATCGACTGAAACCCTAAGGCTCAAAACTGGCCCAAATGCCCTATGAAATATAGTCTTTAGGCCCAATCAAAAGCCCTGAATTATGAATCCTTAGAGCCTTAGGGAAAGGAAGAATTCCGGAATCAAAGGCTAAGCCCCGAACTTGAAACCCGTAAGCTGACCACGACGCCTGGAGGCATCGCGTCACAGCAGGCTTTGATAGTGGAGGCGATTGCGGTTTAGGGTTTAGGGCTTAGGGTTCAGGGTTTAGGGTTTAGGGTTTTGCTTAAGAAAGCCAGGAGGACTAAATCCAAAAATATCGGAGTCATGTATCAAGATTGTTCTTCTGCTGCTCCTTCTTACTACTGTCACTATCACTATGCTTATATTGCTATTATAAAGGCTTCCGGGGGTTGCCTACTCAGGTTACGATGCATCAGTGTAATCCGGCACCACCAGTTTCTCGCCGGGTGACGGTGTCGCAGTTGATGCGGAAAGTGCCTAGGGTTTAGGGTTTGAGGAGGTTCAGACAGCTCTACCCAAGAAAGCATTCTGAAGAACCCAACTATCAATCAGGGATTCTCTTTTGAGGCAGGCTAGTCCAGGAGCCCAATCAATCGGAATAGGCTTGTCACGGGGATTTTGTGTGCAGAAGCTCTTCAGTTTGCCTTCGCATGGGATCCTGAACGACGGAAGCATCAGCTGAGTCGGGCTGTCTGATTAGGTATACTGTCGCTTAGTCACCAATCGTCGCTCCCAGTTCTCTAAAAATCTTGAATGCGGCCTCATATAGGGGTCTTAATAATTGGACTAGGGTTCTGGGGCC
Source organism: Symbiodinium sp. CCMP2592 (assembly GCA_905221615.1). NCBI lineage: Eukaryota > Dinophyceae > Suessiales > Symbiodiniaceae > Symbiodinium > Symbiodinium sp. CCMP2592. Next base: position 30,057 of record CAJNDT010000446.1, read on the forward strand.
CGTTATACTACAATTCTAATAAGGACCCCCAAACTACTATATAGGGCCCCTATAGCTGGCCCAGATAGGCATAGGATTCAGGGCTGATTGGGTTGGGAGCTGGCTGTGGGGTTACCAGGAAAAAGGGTGCTAAGGGCCAGTTACGGCTTGTGTAGAGCTAGTGCTTCTAGGCGGAAAAGCCTAGAGGGCTGGATTGCTGTAGACTTGAAGACTGTTCGAGTTTACCGCTTAAGGCCTTCAGATCCTTTTCGGCTTGAGAAGCTATCAGAACCTTCCAACTGTTTCTTCGTCGGGTCCCCGGCAGAGGCCTTCAGTGACTACACGCGAAATTCAAGGTGAAAGTCAAATTCAGCCTTGACAGCAAACCCGAACTCGCAGGGTAAATACCGGGGTCGAAGCCTCATGTAGGCGCGTTAGCAATCAAGATAAGTCGTAACGGTTCAAAATAGAGGTATAATCTAGCAATTAAGTTGAATGAAGGGACTGCAAGCGAAATCGATTCCTACTCATCCAGACCCCTGTTTCAAACGCACACCCGACAGAGCTGTAGCCTCACTGGCCCCAAACCCAAGGGAATAAACGTTGAAACTTTCAGAATCGACTACCTTATAAGAACCCCAAAAGTTGAAAAGTTTAGTTTACAGCCAATAAGTAGCTTCAGCAAAGTCGCAGCTGAAGTCTCCAGGCTTTGCCCACGTGAGTGCCAGCGTGAACGCAATTCCCACGGCATAGAACGAACACATCCTCCAGTTCTTACCTCCGGGGTTTGGGCTTTGTTGTTAAGCTGAAATGCACTCATCTTTCTGCAAGTCCGAGCGATGGCATGTTGCCCTCAACTAGTACTCAACTAGTGAGACTACTCGAAGCCCAAAATGAAGACACCCTTGATGTAATTACATTTGGTTAGTAGGGAATGGAAGAATGGTAATTAGGACCTCATTCCTCCATCCCCTACTAACCAAAGGTAAGTGTAAGGAGTTTCGGGTTTACCTAAACCCCCAAAAGTAGGCAGAATAATGGCCTTACCTGTAAAAGGCCACTATTCTACATACTTTGGGCGTCCAGGTAGGGCCTGGGGTCTTGGAGTTTAGGGGTCAGGCTTACAGGGCTTTGCTGCGAATGAGTGGAACATGCTCCAATCCACGACCGACCCTATATGCTCACAATGCCAAAGCTCCAAGCAGCTAAAGCTTTCGGAATTTTCTTGTGAAGGCGGGGTTGGGATTTGGGGCTCTGTGTTCATGCTTTTGTCTTCAATGTTAGGGTTCGTGTTTCGGGGTGGACATGTAAGTCGCTTGAAATGCTAGATCTAAAAAAAGGTCGCGAACACTGTAGACCCCCAGCAGACACGAAAACGATTTCAGCAGCCATCATGCCAAAGCACCTGTTGCACTCCTTACTGAAGCATGATTCTTTGATCACTAATCAGAAAGTACCTAGTGTCCAGCTGAATTAGGTCGGCAGTCTCTCACGTCACTGGGGGGGATTCGGGTTGCTAGGATGATTAGGGCAGATTGTATGTGTCTACTTACTCAGACGCATATGTTCGCCTCATACCCCGCCCTAATCCCTGGGATCTTTGGCGCTCATAACCCTAAACCCCAAACCCTAAACCCGATGTCATAGCCTTAAACCACGAAATCCTTGGGGCTCGAAACCGTAAACATTAGACGCCCAAATCCGAAACACCAAACCGGAAACCCGGAGCGCGAAACCAAAATCCGACAGCCATAGAATACAGGCCTTAATGATTTGAATAGGGTTCCTTTGAAGGGGTCTATAAGGGCTACTATAAGGGATCTATCAGGGTACTACCATATCGGGGCCTCAATAAGTAGAAGAGGTTTTTTGGGGCCCATTATACTATAATTATGGCAAGGAACCCCTAAAATAGTGTACGTAACTATGAAGTAAGGCCCCTACAGCGGAGCCCCGACTGGACACCTCATTTACCTAGAGTCTCCATTGTAGTTCCTTTTTCTGGTTAACCAGTTTTATGGTTAGGAGCCTATAATAGGGATTTTGGATAACCAAAAAAAGGAACTACAATGGAGACTATAGGTAGCCTCTGGGAGAGACCCCAAGCCGGAATGAAGGCTGAGCCCAGGAACCGACCGACTGACGGTGCACATGGCCGTAGCACAGCCTATACTTGGAGGATCATGGGAGTTAGTAAGTAAGCTTATAAGTACCTTAATTGGGGTTATAAGTAGCTATAAGTATAGTTAGCCTACTTATAACCCTAGTTATTAAGTCCCATGATCCTTTAAGTATTGAGCTTTGGGAATCGGGGGGTTGGGGGTGAGGGGGCTTTGGGATTGCTGGTGAATGGATTGGGGGCTGGAGAGTGTTGGGGGTTTACGGGCTTGGAGTCTACGTAGCTGCTTGGGGTGCATCGGGGTCTTGGAGTGTGGCAAGGCGTGTGGAGCTTACGGTTGTGGGGTCTTAAGGGCAATGAAACGGTTGATGATATATATCCTGCATTACCTTAAGGACCCTAAACTACAGGAATTGTGGTATATATTCCTTATTATGGGAAATGCAGGATTTATATCATCAACCGAAGTTTTACCCGAAACCTCGACATCCCCGAGACCGTCACGCCTCCGACATAGAATGCTTTGAGGACCCGCTAGCTTGAGGCGAAGCTTCCACACCCAGAATGCCAATGCCGCCACTGAAGATTCTACGGCTCTTTTTGGACGGAGCCCAGGAATTTTAAGCAACATTTGCACGTGCACATATGTATATTCTACACACACATGTTAGTTTGTATGAATATATACAGCGAAAACCTGAAATCTAATGTACCCATTACACGTTCAGAGCCCTAAATCCCTAACATACAGAAACACCAGTCACCAGCACATGCGAAACACAACCCCAGAACCGACCTCATCATGCAACATAAACCCCGAAGCAACTCTAGTTCCCTCGACATAAACCCCGAACCCCGAAATAGACCTAAAACTCGAAAACCCCTAAAAACCACGCGAACCCCATCGCACCCCCAAAGAAGCACTAAACCCTAAACCCATAGACCCTAAACCCTATCGAAGCCTCCAAAGAAGAAGCAGCAGGTAGTCGGTTTAGGGTTTAGTGTTTTGGGTTTAGGGTTTGGCAGGTAGCATGAATCCGGAGGTGATGAGAACCGTGAAGCTCACGAGGAAGACTGTGGCCTCGCTGAAGTGGGCTTCTTGTTAAAGGATCAAGTTAACGTACCTTTAAAGTTTTGTTTTGGAATCCATGATATGGGAGTTCCCGAAGATAGGGGACTAAAGAGTAGGATCCTTATTATACTGTAAGTTAACGTTCCTTTAATGGGATTCCTATGAGGGATATATAAGGCCTCTGTTCAAGCGCACCATCATCATAGGGATCTACAGTATGTTGATATGGTTTCCTTACTATGGTAAGTTAAGTCAAACCTCTAACAAGAACGCAGGCAAGTGGGCTTCTGTTCAAGCGCAGACGGCTTTGGTTCAGGGGTTTAGGGTTCAGGGTTTAGGCTGTAGAGGTTTAGGAGTTTAGAGGTTTTAGGGTTTAGGGTCTTTTGGAGGCATTGGGGGTTGTATGGTTCACCAAGGTGAGCCTTGGAATGTCTTAGAGATTCAGGACTCGAAGCCTCTCTGCTGAGAGCCGCAAACAGCTAGATTTCGGACTTCTGGGGAACCCCAAGGGTCCAAGTACCCAATAATCGTACACTCTCCAAAATCCTAACCTACATAGCTTTATCCTAAGACCGACTACCTAATTATGGGTCCTTTGGACCCTTGGGGGAACTGCCACAGTCGGTGGTCAGAACTCATCCTTGAAGGTTCAAGATGCACGTTCCGGGTTTTAGGCTTAGGAACCTACTGTTGATGATATAAATCCTGCATTACCTTAAGGGCCCTAAACTATGGGAATTATGGTGTATTCCTTATTGGTAATGCAGGATTTATATCATCAACCGTAGTACGACTAGCGGGTATGGAGGGTGCCTTCCTGATGTCATGGAACACAGAATTGCTTCTGCGCCATGCTCGTTCACAACCCGGATAAGCGTTTGGGGTTAAGGGGTTTAGGGTTTAGGGGTTTAGGGTTTAGGGCCATGCATGTTTTGCGACTCTGCAAACAAAAATGCTGAATGAACGCGAAAGTCTGAGCCCTGTACTCACTTCCTGAAAGTTGGCTCATTTACTCTTCGTACAGGAGCCACCTAAATCCTAGTCCAACTAACCACAGTATGTCCTAGGCCCTAAACCCTAAGTCAGAAGTCCTATCCCCTCCTGAACTTACTAGACCCGAAACCGGGCCATATCCCCTCCTCAACTTAAGCCAGCGTCGATCAGGTAGTTGTCGGACTTCTTCGTCCACTCATTGACCGGGATCTCTGAAAGAATCGAAGAGCCAAACCTTCAAGCTGCATAATGTAGGGGCCTTAATAATTCGAACAGGGTTTGAGGCTCCCTCATAGTATAACTACCATAAGGAGCCCTAAGGAATAATATTGGTAGTTGTTAAGGCTTCTATGTTGAAGGTTCATAGCGGTTTCCTACTTTTCAACGGGATGATGGGGTTTCTCGACCCGGTTCTGCAAAGGTTCTATAGAGGTTCAAGCGTGTTTCTATATTGCCTTTGTAGGTGATTTCCAGTGGTTCCATACTACGGTTGATGATATAAATCCTGCATTACCCATAATAAGGAATATACCATAATTCCCATAGTTTAGGGCCCTTAAGGTAATGCAGGATTTATACCATCAACCGTAGAGATGTGCAAGTTCTTGTGAGTTAGCTGCGAATTTTGCTACCACTCCCACTGAAACTCCGTGTTTTTGGGACAGGAGGCTGGACTCTTGTGACTATTTTGCGAGCAAAGCGTTCCGACGGCGACTTCTGTGGTGGACGATTGCGCGCCAAAAGCAAGCTTCCTTCCAGCGACGCAGACTCTAGTGTAACACTTACGGGTAAACCCTACTTTCTTGCTGCAGAAATCGCCCCACTTGCCCGGGATTCATTGAGGATACAAACTTCAAGCCTGCGGCGGAGAATTTCCTGAAGCCAAGACACTAACTGAACCCTAAACACAAATAAAATCCCATAGAACCCTTACTATACTGAACTTCGAACCCTACGAAAAAACTAGAATTATAGCGGTTTCTTGAGGGTTATACGAACGAGCAAATTAAAATTACATCTAAATTCCCCTAAGCTTAGAGAACCCTCTACCCCCCTAAAAGCCCTGCGCTGCGCAGGGCCCCGGCTCGTAGAAAGTGCGCCCTGGTCCTGGGCTTTTACGTAAATATGGAGAAAAAATAGAAACTTTTATTTCATAATGGTTCCAGGCATTATTTCATAATGGTTCCATCAAGAAGAAAAGTATTGAATTCTGGTACTCCCAAGCCCAGGGTCCATACTGCAACAGCAGCAATGCGACACCAGCTGTGAGCCAGTAGATGAGAAGGGCCTTGGACTCTTGCCCAAAGGCTCCATGTACCCTTATAGTAGATACTTAAGCCTTAGAGGGGTCCCTATATAGGTACTTTAAGGCTTAAGTATCTACTATATGGGTACATGGAGCCTGAGGGTTGGTTGTTTCTAAATTAAATGACCAGCGACAGGTCTACCTCTCTAGGGACTCTGGGTTTACCCTAAGGCCCCAAAGTAGTTCCTTTTTAGGGTTCATATATAGAATCCTATAAGGTAATCCCAAAAAGGAACTACTTTGGGGCCTTAGGGTAGGGTCTAGGGATTTCGAGTTTTGGGGTTTAGGCTTTAGCGTGTTAGGGCTTAGGGTTCAGGGCCTCTACTTTCTGATTGGAAGCCAGAATGCTTGATAGATGTATGTATGTAGTCCTCTGGTAATTGTTCAATGGGTGCGGGCTGGTTATCCTTAGTAGAAACTCCACAAATCATGCCGCCACTTTCAGACCGGAGGTGCTAGGTAGGGTAGGGTAGTAGTAGGGTAGGGTAGGCTTAGGGTTAGGGTAGGGTAGGGAGGGGAGGGGCGGGTAGGGTAGGGAGGTGTTCCCGAGAGTCTTACCTGCCTTGCTGCTTGTGGCTAGGGCTTCGCCCTGCAGCGACTGGGAGTGTCTGAGCTTCAATGATCTCCGCCTTCAGACAAGACCTATTCAGAGACTTGCCGTGCGTGCGGGGTATTATGATAGATTAAGGAAGGGCCGCAATCATAGGCTTGAGGGTGTATACTAGCAGAGGAGATTTGTGTAAGTGCAGGCCTGTAGTCAAGGTGCGCTCTTGAAGGTGCTGCCTCGTGCGAAGAAACAGTGCGGGCTGGTGTGAACAACGAGGCTTCCCAGTAGCTTCAAAATAAAACCCTAAACCTACTCGCTAAACCCTAAACCCTAAACCCTTTTCTCCTACCGCTCGGTTTTAACAAGGGAACCCACAAAGAGAACACTCTCAGCCTCGGCCTGGGCATAGGCCGACCCGAAACAGACAGCGGAGCCCCGACGCGAACCCAAAAGATCTGACATCGAACTTCCTTGTAGTTCAGGGTTTTAGGGTTTAGTGTTTTTTTAAGCTCCTTTTTGCGGTTTGTAGTTTCAGGTTTTAGGGTTTAGTTTTTTGTTTAAAGCTCCTTGTTGCGGTTTCTGAAGCTTTTCTTTGCGGTTTCAGGGTTTAGGGTTTAGGTTCCTTGCAGCAGCTAGATGGCATGAATCCACAGCTATCCATGCACGTGTACCAGACCTTCAGGGCTTTAAGCTCGACGTGATTTACTCCTTTGAAAACTTGGAGGGTCGGGGGACTTAGTAAGTATGGTTTTAAGTACCTTAATTGGGTTATAAGTATTTACAAGTATAGTTACCCTAATTATAACCCTAGTTACGAAGTCCCATGATCCTTTAAGTACTCCCTTGAAAACTTGGAGGGTCGGGGGGGCTTAGTATCTGGTTATTTTAGGGACATATAAGTACCATAACCCCAATTAGGGTCCCTTTTAGGGATCTTACAAGTCTACTTACTACCTACTTACTAAGTCCCCCGACCCTCCAAGAAGGCATCCTACGTTTGAGAGAGCCCCACGCATGTCACCGAAACTTGAGGCAACTGACCACGGAAAGCAACCGCTCAAAATCTCTGGCCCTTACTGTCTGTAGGGCAGGGGGTGTGCGGCTGGAGTTTTAGGGTTCGGAATCATCCAGTCAGGCTGCGCTGAAGATGGACACCACTGCCTGCCGCTGGCTTCCGCACTGTCATCTATACGAATTGGTGTGTGAAGTACGTACGAATGATTCCTATCGCCATATTAACCCTCAGCCTGTGTTTATGCGGACTTGTCTATATGAGGCTTAAACTAGGCTCCTCACATCCCGACATCCCAGCTGGCCAGACTGTGAGCCGGTTTAGAGACGAACTCAGAGGCCTATAAAGATCATTGCATGGACAATCGGGAACTATCTTTAATATTAACAGTTCTACAGCTTCCAGTTTTAAGCCCGGTACACGTGGATACAACGAAAAGCATGCCTCTTGCCCACACTCGCAGCAACAACAAGCCGCCATGGGCAAACTCGTGGAGTTTGAGTCACATAATTTGCATGCCCTCGTTACCCTCGCTAGGCTTCGGACATCCTTGCCTTACCTGCGTGGAAATCAAATTGTTTCTGCACATTGTGCGGAATCGAGATGGGACAACACCTCTAAAGTTTCCAGAAACAAAGAAATGTGCGCACATTGTCACATCTCTTTGTTTATAAGGATTACATGTGTGTGGTCTGGAGTGTGTGTAGCTGCAAAGAAAGCTGTTTTCGCTGAGTCGGTTGTACGGTTGAGGGTTGAGACTGAGACTGTTGAAGGACCATGAAACCCCAAAGCCCTGAGGAACCCTTCAAACCCCCAAACCCCCGAGCCATAAGGCTAAATGCCAGAACCCCGTAACCTCCTAATCCAAAACCCCTGCACACTGGAACCCCCAAGCCTTAAGTTCCTTGCCTAAACATTTGAATCCGTAGACCGAGAAACCCTCAAACCCGCCTGCGTCCCGAAGAGAGAGGCGCTAGGCGCAGCGGGTGCCAACTTTGATTCGGGCCGGCAGCGCACCATAAACCTTACGCTTTGGGGTTTCCCTATATGCATCCAGGGACCTAATTATGGGGTCCTTTATGGGGTCTATAGGGCCCTAACTATGAGGTCCTTGGAGGGATAGGGTTTCGTTTACAGGATTTCCTTTCAAGAGCTCGCTACGGCTCGGTGTACGGCGTTTACAGGAGTTTGGGCTCATAGAGGCTTGAGGATTCATGAAGTTTAGGTCTTAGAAGGGTTTGCAGAGTTTAGGATGACTGCATAAGACGTCGGGAGACTTTAGATTAGGGAGGTGTAGTGTTAAACATTACCGTTCTGGAGCCCGGTAATCTCTGCATATATATATATATATAGATTTATTTATTTATTTATAGACATATGTATATACATATATACTGTCTCTCTCCAACATACGTACGCCCATTTTGGGGGTTCATTGACGAATGGGAGGTTGGGGTGACTTGGGAATCAAGTTCTAAACACCGAAATGCAGGACTTATTGAGGGGAGTGCATGCCGGGGACCATACTGTACCATCGGGGCCCGGCGACCCGGAATCCTGTACGAGTCTTACTTAAAATCTTCAGTGATGGCAAACTTTAGGACTTGGGGCTCCGTGTTGCCGTCTTGCAAGAACCCCTACTCTTTGGAACCCCCAGCCCTAGGGTAAGATTAGGTAACGCAGCGGGCGTGACAGTCAGAGTAGGGTCGTAGGGTATATTATTCCAGAAGTATCATCGCTGGGAAGCCCAAAAGGATTCCAGAGCTATGTCTGCCGGGCCCTGCCTAGAGGGTCATACCCTACCCCTTTTTAAGGGTACCTAGCTTCATGGTTAGGTTCTCTTAAAGTAGGTACCTTAAAAAAGGGGTAGGGTACGTATGACCCTTTTAGGTATAGTATGCAATGCCGACCGTGGCACGACACCATGATCATGGCAAGGCCGACGTCGGTAAGGATGAATTGCCACTCCTTCTTTCAAGGGAGACAGACATGACACTATTGAGGTTTGCGGTAGGGAGGCTCCAGGGTTTTGGGGTTAATTCTGGGTTAGGGCTTGGGGTTTACGGTTTAGGGTTGTGGGCTTTAGGGTTTGGGGTGTGCAAGCTTTGGGGAGTTGGGCATTTCTTGAGCGTATAGAATTTGGGAGCTTAGGCGCGGGTGGGATAAAGTCAAAAAATTCCACACGCTCCAGGCGAAAGCCCAAACCCATACACATGCAAGCCAGTTCTTGTGACTGTGAACTCTGCGGCAAAACGGCGCAAGACAATAATGCAGAAACCTGATTTTAAAAAAACCCGGCCCGATAACCCCAAAATAGTAGGATGAATAAAGGAGCCCTTGATTTTATGCCCAAGGTTTCTTAAGCAGGTTCCTGCATGACCCGGAACCCAAACCCTGAATCTTGGAAGTCTTGATGAAGATCTTCCCCAGGCTCGGCAAAAGTGGAGTCTGTCCACGTGAGAACTGCCAGCTTCGTGGAAGTGAGCATCAGGTTGTAGATCATGAAGTAAATGAAGGTCGCCATGTTGGTTGCCTGCGGTTTAGGGCTTAGGGTTTAAACTTTAGGGGTGTAGAGGTTTGGGGTTCAAAGCTTAGGGTTTATGGGTGTAGGGTCTAGGGTCCACGGGTTTGGGTTTAGGGTTAGGGTTTGAGCAAGAGTGAAACAAACTTGTGCGAGCAGAGATAGGGTGTCGGGGTGTCGCAGCCCTGGAAGGTTGGCCACTCTTGGCTGCAGATTAACCCAGACCCCAGGGAGGATCCAAAAAGTAGATCCCTTAATGGGGGTTCCGATAAAGTACCCTTAGTAGTATAAGGCCCCGAGTTAGGGGATCTGCTTTCTAGATCCTCGTGGGGGTCTGGGAACGCAAGGGTGTGGGGCTTTTCGAGCGCTAAGACTGTGTACGCGAAACCCTAAATCGGAAACCCTCAGCCCTACACGCCTCTCAACCATGCACCCTAAAGCCTAAGCGATATAAGTACCTAAACCCTAAATGCGAAAAACAGATACTTCAGCTCCTAGGCCCTTAAACCTATCAAATGTTAAACCCCATAACCCTATAAGAACCCAAACCAGTGAAACCAGTCAGTTCGGACGAGGAAGTATGGGTTTTTGGGGCTATCGCACCCAAACAACTGATACTGCGCTGACGTGAATAACAGTAACAGCATTGCGAATAAAGCTAAGCAGAGTAGTAACGATGATGATGATACATATAACAAGCTCACAACAATCACTGTCAGCGTCGGGTGGCCAAGCATGAGCGCCCTTCTTTGATCAAGTCGGTGACGGCAGCCAAGCTAATGAAGCCTGCATGTTGAAGATGACGGTTGCGGGTTTCTTGTCTATCGTTCAGGCTTTGCTGTGTAACTCCAAACCCCAGATCACCTAAACCCTGAACCTTAAGCGTTATAGTGTTTGGGGTTTCACCTCGCTTGAGGGTTAGTTTCGGGCTTACGCTATGGGATTTAGGTTTTGGGTTTAATTTAGGGCTTTAGGGCTTGCGGTATAGGAATTCGGGTTAAGGGAATCAATGTAAGCTAAGCTCCATCTCAATGGATCTGCCAAGCATTTGCTGTCGCACGGACAAAGTTACACACAAACCCCAACAGCCTGAACCATATGTTGGGGTGCAATTCGCAAGGCTATGGACTGGATATACAAAGGCATTCTGTGAGGGACATAAACCCAAATGGAGCCCTGCACAGCAAGTGTCCAATATCTGACACGGGCATGCTGTCAGCCCCGAGAACAGCACCAAGATTTGTTGCTCTAAACTAGGGCCCTGAAAAAGCAAATAGGCAAAAACAAGGACAGGGATATCCCATATAACCCCCTTCATAATGAAGCCCAATAGGGTAAGGATAATTATCCCTATAACATGCTTATGCTCATGTGTTTTTTTGGGTCCCTGATCAACTAGAGGCCCCTGCAGGGTCCTCTTCCTGGCAACACGAGACGGGATTTTTTCGCAGGGTCCTGGTAGCCTCCGGCTTTACGCAACCGTATACAAACTCCAACATCTAAGTTGCCCTGAGCAATCCTTGAGACTAAGTCGCTCCTGATAAGCCCTCTACCAACCCGCAAAGCAGCCTGACATCCTAAACCCTAAACCCTAAACAGAAATTTCTGGACATTTCTTGGGCTGTCGAGCAAGCAAGCCGAGCAATAGGTCGGCATCACCAATCCCCAACGACCAGCCCTCTTTTGCCTTTCTCCGTCAGCCCCTTGCTGCTGCTGAAAGGAGAAACCTCAAGGGGTCCACAGGTCTTGCGTTTCGGCTTCAGAGATTGAGGGCTTCTGTGTAAAGGTCGCAGCTGTTTTCGCTCAACAGACTCGACAGTAAGGACAGTTCGACAACGCGTGCAAATGGCATCAAGGCCTCCGTACAAGAAATTCAGCACCTCTGAAGACCGAAACCGCAAGCTCAACCCTAATTCCGAATCCCGAAGCCTGCATCCACAACCTCTGGCCCCAGCCGGAACCCTCTTCAAGACCTTTACTCCCGAGCCCTCAGCAAGATGCTTCAGGAAACTTCGGATTCGGTTTTTGGAGCTCTATGAACTCCAAATTCACCAAACGAGGAGGATTTAGGGTGTAGGGGTTTAGGGTTTAAGGGTTTAGGGGTTTAGGGGTTTAGGGTTGGACATCCTCAACTCCAAAGCAGTTCAAGCTTGTAGGGTTCAGGTCGCCGGGGTTTGGGCTTAGGCTCAGTATGATCATTCTCAGTGTGTCCCAGGCTTCCATAGCTAATGAACGAATAGATGCATACGCAACTGGATTAGATACATCAATGGGACATCTCAGTATATATGCAGGTTATATATATATATATGCACACACAGACAGAAACCTGCCTACCTGCCTATGCCCCAATTGGCGTTTTTCGAGCTTTCTTGGAACTATGAACCCTAAGCCCTGAACCCCTACACTTTCTATCCTCGAAGCCCCGGAATACCTTGCAAGCCCCACGCCCTACACCCTCAAAATCCTAAACCCTAAACCCCTGTCGTACCTTTCAAGGCACCCTCAAAGGAACCCGCAAAAGGCACTCTTAAAGGAACTCTTAACAAGATCCCGAAAAGGAGCTCTTGGCCCGAGAGATGTCTCCGAGAAGCCATGGACGCCTCGGCCTCCGACAAGGCCAGTCCGGCGTGCGCCGTTCGGAGCGCGCCTGGGTCATGTAGGGGCCTTAAGGATACGGTTATAGATATAGTCACAAACATACATATACATATACATATACATATACATATACATCTACATCTACATCTACATATACATATACGTATACATATACATGTACATGTACATGTACATGTACACGTACATGTACATGTACACGTATGTGTATGTATATGTTTGGATGTATGTATGTATGTACGTATGTGCATATATATATATATATATATATATATACATGTATATATATATATATATATATATATATATGTATAAACAGACATACAACATAATATATATATATATATATATATATATATATGTATTAACGTGTGTATGTATATATGGTTAGCCTGACCTGGACCCTACAATGTAGTATCTTTTTCGGTCACCCTGTTTTGTGGTTTGGATCTTGTAGTAACAATATGAGACACCCCACAAAATGCAGTTTCTTGCAGGATCTCGGTCGAATCCTGAAGCTAAGCGGCTCTGGAATGATGTGCTTCTCGTCGAGACATCTGCTTGGGGCTTAGCATTCGGGGCGATCAAACCCGGACCCCCAATTCAGAAGAGCCCCTCTGAGTCACCGAAGCCCTAGCTTTAACTACCAAAACACGCCTTTTTTCGTTTGATTTCGTATGGTCCCTGCAAACTGAATATGACGGTTTCTGGAAGGAACCTACGAACAAGTAGGCTATGGTAGTTTAAGGTAATTCGCAAGAGATCCTAAGATCCCGAAAGATCTCAAACTGGGCCCAAAGCTTGATATTTGCACGCTCTAGGCAACACAGGTAGGTTCTCGTCCTGAATGTGCGCACAAGGGCGAATACGCCTCCGTGCTCATTCCTCAACCGTGCTGCGGCGGCTGTACGTGCTCTTGAGGCTTTTGCGATGCAGGCCGAGGGTCCGCAGTCGTTGCCCCCGTCGCCGGTCATGCCGGTCACAGTCTGCCAGCATGCGGGTTTAAATTTACGGGTTCCGGGTGCTGGGTTTAAGATTGAGAAGTTGGGATGTAGCTTGGGGACTGGAGGTTTAGGGTCTGGGAGCGTAATATGGCTGACTTCTTCGGCCGCCAAGCCGTTGCAATTACGCCCCGCTCAGAGTTTCACATGTCACATCTGCCTTCACATCGCCATCACGTTCTCAGACAACCCTGAGAGAACCCTGTAACATGTCCAAACCTTTCTTGCATCGTGACCAAAGACCCAAACACTGACGCTGAAACAAAAAGCCCTTAGACCTCAAGACGACCTGATGCGAAACTCCTAGTGCTTGGTTAAGATTCGGGCTCAGGAGGATCATAGTCTCTTAATTATTGCATGCGCGACGTTTTACGGTGTTGACGAGGGTGATGATGGCGGCGATGCGTTCATGCTTCATTCAACCATGGCCTTGCTGAAGATGGTGACATGGATGTTGGCAATAAGCAACTCGACATCCGAGCGTAGTTGTCGTACACCAGACACCCCACACCCCTAAACCCCAAAAAATTGAACCCTTATCGCTTGTGCTCGAAGCCCTTGGCCAAGCAAGCTGAGACCATGGCCCCCTCATCGCCGTAAGTCTGCCAGAGGGTGATAACTTTGATCTTGTCCTCAGGCGGGGTGGTCTCTGGGATCTATAGGGACAGGGTGGAAGCTTGGGGTTCCGGGATTGGTTGTAGAAGTTGACGGCGTCTCGGTTGTGGGAGGCTCTGTCCGGGGCAGCCTAGTGGGCTTAGGGCCCCGGGCCTGTTGTTTCAAAATCACTTTGTTTTTGCGTGTGCCCGCGCGCGCGCGGGCTTGCGCGCACGCTTGTGTGTGTGTGTGTGTGTGTGTGTCCGTGTCCGTGTGTGTGTGTCTCTGTGCGCGTGTGTTTGCGTGTTTCCTGGGCGGGGGGGGCCGTTTCTCATTGCCAACTTACCTTTTGCAATAGACTGCCAAAGAAGAGGATCCGAACATTGCGATTCGTCAAGAACTTGCCGCAACAAAATCACAATCGAGACCACGCGGCTCTACAGTGAGACAGTTTAGGGCAGGTTTGATGGGAGGCCAAAAGGGGGGTTTAAGATTCTTGGGGTAGGGATCCCTTAATATGAACCCTATTATGGGAACCCTAATCCCTACTAAACCCCCATAGGCTAAAACCCCTTTTGGCCTTCTATGAAGGTTGTGCGCAATGGCGATTGTAAGAGAAACATAGCTGCGAAGCTGGCAGCGGCTTTGGAGCATATGAGAGTTTCCGGAAATCGGGGGCCCTTATATAGTACCCTAGATAGTAGGACCCTTCTTATAAGGACGCCAAAACAAGGTACCCCTAATTTTGACAACAACCCATATGAGCTTGAGGGTATCTCTGCAGAACTCTGCAGACCAGGTGACATCAGGCTTCATGCGGCCAAAGACCTGTGCAACTTTGAGCTTTCTGGGATTCAATATGTTTTGGCTACCATAGAAGCCTCAATAATTACCAAAACCGTCCTGAGGGTTCCTAATCATGTTTTTAGTCTACAATATACCCTACAGCCCGATTCCAATTATCAAGACGCCCAGATTATGCGCTTGGCTGGCTTGTTCCCATATCAGTCCCACAGTGGATCTGATCGTAAGCACCCGTGGTGCTTTCTGTCCTCGCGCAATCTCTCATTTAAACTATCATAACCTCCTTTCTCGTAGGTTTGTCGAGACCCTACAAAAATGCAGGTGTTCGTAGTTCGAGGTACTCATTATTTCGTCGGTTTCCCGCAAAGCGATTGCGGAAGCGAGGCTGCAATGTGCTGTTGGCGCACGTGCAAGACGATGTCAGCTGACATTCATACTTCGATCTCATGACGGGCTGGAATGCATTCTGGGAATGATGCGTGCTGGGTCATTCCTGGTACAGTGATACCACAAGATATATTCCCTCCAAAGCCCTGCTGAATAGACATACAGGAAGGAGCAGGAAATCCAAGCCAGACACCAAGACAAAGGGCCGAATCATGGAGCATCCCTAAACCCAAAGTGCTAAACCCTAAACCCTAAACCCTAACCCCTGCCTAAGACTATATGCGTACTTCTCTAAATTCGGATCCCAGCTTCAGGTCAATGATAGTGCGGCACCCAAAGAGGACCCTAAGCGGGATCCTAATTTAGAGAACTACCATGAAAGTAGCCTCATGGAAACCCTTATATACAGGTTCCCTGATAGATGCTTTAAAGGAACCCTGAAAGGGACCCGTGTTTAGAGAAATAACTATCCATACGAAGGTATGGTGGGGCCTACGTGGAGGTTATGTGGAGTTATACGTTCCCTTATACTGGGCCTTGAAGTAACCAGAGAAAACGAGTATGGACTTGTACTTCATAGTTGGTTCCCTTTAAGTCATAGGTCCCCCAAAGTATTAAAGTATGCTACTCCAAAACGCATATGGGTTATAAATTTACCTTAACCTGCCAAACCCTACATTTTTGTAGGTTATTCATATAAACCCTAATATGGAATTTCTAGGAGTCCTACGGAAAAAGTAGGTTTTGGTAGGTTAAGGTCGTTACCCTACTTATAATCTACTTATAACTCCACTTCGAACTGCCCATGAACCTCCAAGTAGAACCTAAACCCTATACCCTCATAGAATCCCTATGGATCCCTATCAAGTGACCCTTACAACTACCCATGAAGCTCCAAGTAGAAGACTAGCATCTCCAGCTTCGGAGGCGGCCCCCGAAGGGTCCAAGTACCCTTCTTCTAGCCTTCTACTGGGTACTTAGTAAGTATGAGGGTGGTTGTCAAAATTATGACCCCTTTTTGACTACCCTAAATATTACCTAATTTTGACAGCCACCCATGATTTGGGCCCCCGAAATTATACACTACACTACACTACGCTAGACTACACAGGACTACATAGACTACACGAGACTAGATTAGACTAAGCTCAACTTGAACCGGACGAGACTATACTATTCTATGGACTCTCTGGGTGCCCATGCTCTGCCGAAAAACTCTATCTCTAGAGGGGCAACTCAGCCGTCTGTAGAGCGTAGAGCGAGAAGCCTCTTGAACCCAAGTAACCCTCATTCCCACAGGGTCCTAGGTACTGTTATGGGGGATACTTCCCCAAATCAGAATAGCAATTCCTAATATAGAAACCCTACATTCTACTCTAAAGCTACCTTGGACCCTTTGGGGGAATTATGATGCCTAGCATCCAAAGCCCTGCCTTAACGGCAGGCAGCATCTCTACCAGCTCGTCCCGTTGCTCTCGCAGCAACCTCGATGGCGTGCACCACGCGCAACACCGACTTGGGATTGTTGTTGGGTTGGGTTGGGTTGATACTTGCAGTCATCGTTACCAGTTACAGGGCTAAGCGGTGAGGTGAACCAATCACTCCTTGTTAAAATCTCAAGTCCCCTCTCGCAGGATGAGAATTTTGAAGCTTGAGGCTTGAGGTTGTCTTAACAGGTGGAGGCCTTCTAGTACTACGAAGACTCACACTCCTACTCCATTTCCCACTCCTGTGCTGCTACTTCAACTCATAGTCGTGTTGCATGGCAGCAATGATTACTTTTCTGGCTTCATCGTTGCGACTCTCTCTCTCTCTCTCTTTCTATCTGCCTCTCTCTCTGTATCTATTTGTCTCTCTGCGCTCACGATGTGCGAACTGTTTTGAAAAAGACTGGACGATCACATGGCAGATGCAGTTGTTCTAGTCGCACTTGCTGTTTATTGCCCAGCGGCCATCGAAACGCGGACTGGCTCAGTGCTAGCCTCAGGCTAGCTTCAAAGTTCCCCCTCTTTGTTAAAAGCTGCGACAAGGCTCGGATCAGGGGACAGCTTTTCGGGTCTTGACGATTCGGTTTTGGGGTTGGTGCATGGACAGCTTTCTCAAATCATGCTTCGGCTGCTGTAAAAGTATAAGGCCGAAGCAGCAACGGGGTGAAAGTTGTGTGCCTGCTACCACAGTAGTCTATAGAAGGTGCCAGATAACCTGGATTGACATGGGGTTCGCTTAATGTCGTGCCCTGTCTGCAAAGTCCTATCCGGCTACTTTGACTTCAATCAAGCCCCAAAGCGGTGCTCGCCTCTCTACACGAAAAAGCTTGTACGATTTGGAGCTTCAGGGCAAGCGCCACTATTTCTCAAACCCCCGTACAGGCTCTGTGTACCGAAGAAGCCGCAGCACAGGATGTCATGTTTGGGGCGAAACACAGATGTTTAGGACCATGTAGAGGACCGAACAAATACAATGGAGATGGTGTTGACTGAACGTACAATTAGTAAACGAACGCTAGCTGAGAGTGCGCGTAAGATACCCTAGACCTCATCAGTTTGACATATTTTGTTTTCTTCATTACTGCCTGGGACATACGGATACAAGATCCGACATGCAAAAGCCCATCCAGGCAATGCCTGACTGCAGCCTTGATGACTCCTGATTGACCCGCATTAAAAAAACTGCTTGTCTCTTGCCGCCTCACACCGGGCCATTGGCAAGCCCCTAGAGTTTTTCGGCAAGACCCCTATAGGCACTGAGCCCTACAGCCTAATCCCACAACCCCACCAAAAGCCCTGTTTTAGGGGCCATAATAGGTTGAAAGGGGTTCTAGGGCAATTCTACGATCGTTTAAGAAATTTTGATTATATTTGATAAGCAGCCCGTAGGAATATTACCAGCAATTCAGTAAGTCTAAACCCTGCTTCTTCATTGCAGCCACCCAGACGAATCTGAATCCAAGGTCCCTGCTCAACCCCTTCACGTCTCCAGGTCGTAGCTGAAGACTCCTGACCAGCCCAAAGGCCTAATGCCGGGGTCTTAGTAGTTGAACTTAATAGGTTCTGGGGCCTAGCATACAAACTTATGCATATGTACATATATACATACACATATATGTACACGCGTATTTATATCTATATCCATATACACATATATGTGATACTGTTGAAAGAACGAAGCTTAGGAGTGGTATTTCCAATTCTTCATGTCTAGAATTGGGGTCGACGCTTGGGGCGTGGGTAGTTCAGGAAAGTCTTCTAGTGTCCTTGAATTTGGCCGAGGGCTATGGGATGTGACATTCTGGGGGACGGCTGAGTCCTCGGAGCGCAAGCCCTCAACCCAAGGCTTTCTGATACAGTTGCGTGAATAAGAAGAATAGGGTTTTTAATGTAATAAGTAGAGTCTATCTAGAATTGGGAGCCCGAAGGAATAATGTTGGTACTTGTTCAGGTCCCTCTAGATAGATAGATAGATAGATAGGCAAGCCCCTCCCCCTAATATTAACCCCCCCTAATATTAAAAACTGGATTTCGGAGGCTTAATTTTTATATTAGAGGGGGTTTCGGTTCGGTGCATCCACGTATGAGTGGGGTTGACAGGAATGAATTAGTGAGTACAGTCAGACAAGTCAACAGCGAACAATTCCTGCGCAGCCGTTCCGGCTGTAGACTTTAGACCCCAAAGCCCCAAGCCCTAAAGCTTTAGCCCGAAGCCCTAAACCCTTAAACCCTAAAGCTCTGCTGCTCTATACAATTCTGAGCCCTAAACTTCAAGCCCTGAAGCCCCAAGCCCTAAAGCTTTAGCTCTGAGCCCTAAACCCTTAAACCCTAAAGCTCTGCTGTCTTTAGTACTACTGTAATCTTCGTTCAATTAAAACACATACAGATCTAGCCCTCCCTAACGTTGTCCCAACTAAATTGAATGTGGGGCCCGAAACCGCGAAATCCCGGGGGCCGGTAGTTTTTATATTAGGGGGGGGGGTTACTGTTAGGGGGAAGGGATTAGACGGGTAGATAGATTGATAGATGTATATAGACAAAACATACATACACACCCCAAAACTCGAAGCCGAACTCCGCCGAACCCAGTACCGAGCTCCTTGGCGTCCACATCTCTCCAGCGGATGCCACTGCTCTCCGGACTCTCTGGGCATTCTCCAATCAGAACCTGGGACAGCTCCAGGTCTCTGTGAGTTTCGGGGTACGGTCTATCCCTCCATCTCATGACAGGAAAGTTCGATCCTGCGGCCAAGGTTTCTAGAGTTTAGACGTTGCGCTGGGGGTTTAGGGTTGAAGGAGTTTAGTGTTTACGCTTTGGTGTAGAGGTTAGCGTTCACGGCTACATGGAAGAATGTGATGTCCTGGCCCAAGGCTAGGTGAAGTGCCAGCTCTGTGAGATGGCGAGCTAGAGACACGTGCACCATCAACTTCAGGTGTGTCATGGACCTTTTGCTCCTTCAAGCCGTGATGCCTGAGCTTTTATATCCACACAGCTAGACAGATATACTCCTACATTTCCACAAATCCGATCACAAGCTCGGCTACAGATCTTCCACAAAAAAACATATTACCATAGGCCCCAGAGTGGTTCCTTTTTGGGGGTTCATATGTAGAACTCTATAAGGAAATCCCAAAAAGGAACTACTATGGGGCCGATAGGTATTACCGTGATCTAGCCGTGGGTCTGCGGAGGCAGAACGAAATCCCCGGGCCGTGAAGCCTCAACGCGAAACACCCAACACTAGACCAACCCCACACCCAAAACCCACAACCCTAAATTATATACTATAACACTAAACCCAAATCCCTAAACCCACAACCCGAAACCCTAAAGCCCTTTAAACTATAACCCTAAACCCAAATCCCTAAACCCACAACCCTAAACCCTAAAGCCCTTTAAACTATAACCCTAAACCCAAATCCCTAAACCCACAACCCGAAACCCTAAAGCCCTTAAAACTATAACCCTAACCCAAATCCCTAAACCCACAACCCTAAACCCTCTGACTCTTAAAGCCCTTCCGGTCGAGATGCCTTGGCTCCCTCCCGAACGATACCACACTGGCGGCCAATGCTCACGCCGGTGGTGGTGTTATCCCCAGTGCAAATGACACAATTGATGCCTCAGTCCCCGGGTGCACGGCCCATGCGCTTGGGGCTTTGGTTTCGGTGTAGGGTCTAGGGTTGGTGCAGGGTGCCTAGATGCCTGCGGATTGTCATGAATTACTAACCCTCCTACTTTACGGTCCACCTTCGAGCCTGGTAGGGTGAGGCTTTCGTGTCGGGCAAACACAACTTCCTGAGCACCAGACGGTACTGTACATGCCCAGACCCCGATGTGCCCTTCAGGGCACATGCATGGCCAACTCAGTACCAACTCGCTACCTCTGCCATTGCCCTCCTGACGTAGTGCTACTGCACAGGTCTGCCGGCCGATGCGTTCAAGTCGAGGCAGTTGGGACGGTGAAGGTATGCTTACCTTTGGTTAGTAGGAAATGGAGGAATAGGGTACCATTATAACTACTATTACTACCATTCTTCCAGTCCCTGCTAACCAAAAATAAGTATAGAGCACAGGGCCCATGATCAGACACGTGCTTGGCAGAAGCTCTGCTTGAGTACCAGCTCGACCCCGTTTTCGTGCCGGTCTTCCTTAACATGGTGTCAGGGTAATCCTGAAGACTAGTCTGAGCCATGGCACCACCAAGCTTCAGCTCCTGCGGCAAATTCGGCGAACAAATCTCCCAACGTCGACTCTGCTCGGAGCATCTAGCAACCCTAAGCCCTATAAAACTCAAAACCCTAAAGGTCCCTTATAGGAACCCTTCAGGGAACCTTTAGAGATCCTGATTGTGGAGCTTCCCGGGAGGCCTGGTTTCCGCAGCCCCCTGGGGATCCATTCATCTGTACATGTTTCAATATATACAATTTATAGCTCGTACATAAACACATATATATATATATATATATGTATATGTACATATACATATACATATACTTATTATACATGTACATGTACTGTACTTGTACATCTACATATACATATACATATATATATATATATATATATATATATGAATATATATATATATGTATGTATATATATATATATATATATATATATATATATATATATTTATCTACACACACATACAAACACCGACGTTTGTTCTAAAGTAGGGTACTAACCATCTAACCTGTAAGCCCGTAACTCATTACTCAGCCTGCTGGAGCCCTCGGCAGCTGCACAGTTTGCCCTGGTCTGTCGAGGGTAGCCCAAAGGGCCCAAAGTACATCTGTAGGTTCCTTTAAAGGTTTCTATAAGGGTTTGTGGCGTAGGGTTCCCGTAAGGGGTTCCCACAAATACCTACATAGCAGAATGTAGGGTTTCTATATGAGGAATTACTATTATAATTTGGGGAAGTGACCTCCGCAGCAGCACCTATAGGAGCCTTTGGGTAAGGAGTGGCGCAAACCGTACGCCCCCTGAAGCCGAAATGCAACGCTCCTCAAACCCAAACCCCAAAAACCCTGAATCATCCGAAATCCCCGCGCCCTAACTCCTGAGCCTACTGAGCCCCTAAGTCCTTAAACCCGAAAACCGGCCCGTCAAAACCGACCAGGACTTTCTCCCTCTCCTCGATGACCTCTCTGCTGTCCGATTTCATCTCCTCGGCTTGAGGGTTTAGGGTCTCCTGGAAAAGGGCCGCTTACGTTCTGGGTTTTCGGGTTGATTGGACGAGATTTTAGGGTTTAGAGTTTAGGGTTTTGCAATCCCTGTTGGGCCGTCCTTTGCAGATTCACTTTACGGGATCCGTGAATCGCGACTTCTCGCGTACCCGCAGCCGGGTAAACGCCTCAGGCTGTGAAGGGGAAGAGACACATGCAACTCCAAACCGTCAAGTTTGCAAGTCGCAAACTTCCTAACCCGAAGACCCTCTAAGAGTCTAAGCCCAAGCTATACCACCAATGCACAGCGGAGAGATAAGTCTGGAGCAAATGGCAGAAAGCTTGAACCTCCAACACTCTAAACCCCTTAACCCTGAAATCCTTCTAAATCCCTGATAGTACCGCTTTTGGAAAGCTGACAGCCTTCAACAAACCAATGACTGACAAGAGTTGACACTTAATCCTGAATTCTGATAGCAACTCTACAAAAAATCCTCAACAATAGGCAGCCTCGGGTCGTTTCTAAAGAGAAGAAGGCCGCACATTTGCAGTCCTCGCAGGAGCAAGTTCGAGGATTTTGTTCAAAGGTTCCTGTACAGGTTGCCTGTCGACAGTTACTAATATAAGAGGTGTTCTTAAGGGGGTCCCCCTAGTTTAGGGAACTAAAGATTGCTGCAGAGGGTTTACCCATAGTCTTCATTGCAGTTCCTTCCCGTACCAACGCCTCTATGTACGGCTCTTTCGATATCTTTCTCTCCATGTGCAATGCCACATGCCAAAGCAAAATTGAAACTCTAAAGTCCCCAATCCTTGCAACCCCCATGCCCAAAACCTCCAAACTTCTTCGGTTCTGTACTCTCCGACACTGCTTTTGTAGAACTTTCTGCATACCCTGCAAGGCTTATGGCTGGGTATGCTGCCTTGGCAATCCAACATAGAACTCAATGTGGGGGTGAGGTGTTTGACTTTGTGTAAACCCGATTTCCACGTTCCATCTCAGAACCCATGATTTAAAGTGATCGTTTCCAGGATTAGTGTTAAAAGGATCGGGCCAATTGTGTTAAGTGTTGAGGGTAACCCATTTTGCCCACCTTGCTCAAGGGTGTCACGGGTGGCCATGACTTCTTCGGCAGAGATCTCCTTGGATGCCAGTGGCCGAAACCGTGTGTTAGGTGGTTTCAGAAAGGGTTCACGTGACGGCTAATTGTCTGTAGACGTCGTACTAGGATATACCCCAAACCCTATGCCAATTTACAAGCCAGAAAGTTGGACCATCATTATCCTCATGCCCTTAATTAAGGCAAGGTATGGAGAATTCCAGCTGGGGTTCACTGTCAGGCCCCTTTAGTCCACCCAACCAGGTCCGAAACCCAAGCAGTCTCATGGGCCATGTGCTTTCGGCAATGTAGGGTTTCCAACATAAGGTGTCGGTTGTAGAGGCTTAGAGTCTGGGGTTTGACGAAGTCAAATTCTCTGAGGCATGGAGGTTTGTGCTTTTGGTTTAGCGGCTTGGGCCCTGGGCTTTCGGAACCAACCCTAACCCTAAACCTTACTTAAACCCTAAACCCTGAACTCTGACCACTAAACCCTAAACCCTGAACACTAAACCCCTTTTGCGTCAAAAGCTCTTTCCAGCTCATGGCCAGAACGTAGAAGCACTGGGAAGCGTAACCCTCGCCTTTGCCGGAGGCTTGGGAGTCAAGCCCTTAGGGCTTGGTGGTACGGGCTTATGAGGGGGATCAGGATTCACTGTCGAGAGCCTACGGCTACTGTGTTTCAGCTTTCCAGGGTGGCTGCTTCAATTTTCCTTGCACTGCTTGACAGCTTCGAACTCAAGACTTCAGACCCTTCCGCAAGCATTGATGTTGTCTTTCGAGACCCTTGGCCAGGTAACGGGTTAAGCCACACCCAGAAAATGCGAGTCTTCTTCTTCTTCCAAAAAATGCGATTAGGACTTCTTCTAGTGGACGATGACATGAACGAAGACAACATGTTGCTCTTTTTGTTGATCATCAACAGATTTTTCTGTAGTTGCTATTACTGCTCTTGCTAATGCGTTTTTCCATAATGTTACAATAGACGATACTCTTTTCATCTAAATTACTTTGGTCTTTGTTTTGAAGCTGTCATTGCTGACACGTGCAATCGATTTTGCTGTGGTTGCTATTACCTAATATCAACCCTTCTAGACCTTCTATCATCACAATTACTGCTTGTTGTCACGGTTGGTATTCCAGAAATTCCCACTGATACCATGACTGCTTCTCCTTGCGTATAAATGCTGGTCATGCTTGTGCGTGCAGTAGTACGATGGGTATAAGTCTGGTACTACCATTCTGGCTGCTGCTGATCGTCACTGCCGTGGTGATGGCTCTCACTACGAGGTTGACGGGATGCTGCAATCCTCTAGTTATTCTAATTATAATTACGAACATGACATGGCTCTAGGCAGGAACAGACATTGCTATCCGTGGTACTGCGGGTCTGCAAAGAAGGATGCCACAAGTGAACCTCATCTTTGGCAACGCTTCACGAAAATGCTAGGGCACCCACAGACGTCGCCAAACTCAGTTGGAACGCTCGGCCCCTGTGCGATCCTGGGCCAACACGTCAAGTGGTTAAGCATGTGTCGGCGCTGTACAACCGAACACGATGCCGAGACTGCGTCAAGAACAAGAGTCCTCTGCATCCTTCAGCGGTTTAGGGATCAGGGTCCTGCACC
This sequence comes from Symbiodinium sp. CCMP2592, assembly GCA_905221615.1. Taxonomy (NCBI): domain Eukaryota; class Dinophyceae; order Suessiales; family Symbiodiniaceae; genus Symbiodinium; species Symbiodinium sp. CCMP2592. The sequence goes on from CAJNDT010000446.1 coordinate 54,389, forward strand.
CTAGCATTTCCCAAACAATTGACCCAACATGCTTGCACCCCAAGCGCTAAAAACCTTGACCCTAATCCTTCAATATTGGGAGTTGAGATGAATGTTGCTTGAATGCCTTGCGTGTAATAATTGTGAGCCTTCCGTTGGCACAGACAGAGGTGCCCGAATCAAGCGTTGATCTAGAAGAGGGTTGCAAAAGGGTGTTATTTGGGTTGATCAGTGGTTTAGCTAGTTAATTATCAAGGACGGAGGGTTTGAGGTTCAGGAGTTCTATCGGCAAACTCAGCAACGATTCAGATCGGTTTGCAGCAAGCATCTGCGAGATCTTGTCATAGGCGCCCTTCACGAATGCAAGCAGACCTGGCAAAAGAGCCACTCTGTTTTTTTTAACAATCCCGTTCAGTCAGCTATAGGCCGCTCTGTGTCATTATATCTGCGTTCTGTGTGTTCTTTGTGTATGCACACACACACACACCATGCATGCATGTTAACAGATATTTTCACATCAATGTACATGTATGTGGATGTGTGTATTTATATATGTGGCCATTTTCTCGATTTTCAGTGCATGAAGTGGACCTAGGAAAGCCTGATATTCATCCTTCTTATTGACTGACTCGGTACCCTACCTGTCTAGGCACAACACCTTCATGAGAACCAAGCGCGTTAGACTGGCACATCGGGAAACAGCGGAGGGGCTCCAAATGTACAATACAATGCGCAGGTTTAGGGGGTGGGGTAAGGAACTAGGATACCCAGTAACCTAAGAATAAAAAGGCCTCTCTTTTTGGTATTGGGTAACTTTATAAGGAACCTAGGACTACAAAAAGGGAATAAGCATACTACTGGGCATCCTAGCATCTATAGAACTGTCTTCTCCGTGGTTGAAGTCAGGACGGAGCGTCTACACGTTGTGCTGGGAAAGCATACCACAGTCAAAGTCCCTCTTACGGTCCTCTTACCGGAGTTCAAAAAGCCTCCACCCCAAACCTCAAGTGTACCCCAAACTCTAAAATCATGAAACCCTCAACGACAGCTAGAAACTGGACCCCGCATCCCATACCCTAAACCCCAAATCCCAAAACCCCAAATCCCAATCTTCTCTGCTTTCAGCCAAAGCACGGCCCGAGCTTCGACAACGGACCACCGCCCCACTGGTCCTTTGGGATTTCGGTGGTTTTAGGTTTTAGGGCTCACGGGGTTCTCGATATCAGGGCTTTAGGGCCTACGGGGGCTAGGAATTAGTATGAACTATTAGGACTTTGGGGCTCTTTGGTGGTTCGGGGTATTGGATGGAGTTCGGGGTTTAGGGTTTGTAGGGTTGGGGATGTTTGGGATTTTGGGGCTTGAGGGTTTACCTAGACCTACTAAGCCCAATTTTTTGGAGGTTCTTATTATAAACCCCAATATGGGATTTATAGGGACCCTACAAAAAAGGTAGGTTCTGGTAGGTTAAGGTAGGTTGTACAAGGGTTCTTCACACCATGCACGCAGTGGCTTCCTGACTGGTTAGACAAGTTCACCGCTCTACGGCAAACTGAAACCCAGCACAGGCGCACAGTGATGGAACATGTCTTCTGCTCCATGAACTGGCTTTTGAAGGACAAACGGCCAAGTCGCAGAAGCAAACCATAGAAGCATAACACTGCCCAGGTTTAGGGTTTAGGTTTAGGGTTTAGCGCCCAGCCACTCCAACGCCCCTTGTTTCAGAAAGACTTAGTCGATTTCCTGAGCGCGTCCTGTATAGTTGTCTCCTCGGAAGTGGCTCTTAAGTAATGGAACCCCCCCCAAACGCTTTATCGACCATTGCATTCAGAGGCTCATCCGGTGGTGGTCGAACTCCAGCTGTCGCAAAACTTCCTTCGAAAAGGGTTTCGGTCTGGCAGGGTTCATTCGGATTCTCAGAATGTCGGGCTGTCGGGTTGAGTGGTGTCGCATCGCAGGAATTCGGGTTGCGGTTTTTGGCTTCATGACGAAACGCCGACAAGCAGCACGCTCTCGTCTACATAATTTTCTAAGAGGCGTGCAAGCCCAAACTCTGATTTAGAATCTCTCAATTTAGGGCGCATCTAGTCCCAACCTGAAACCCCGTAAACCCTATAAGACCCTGTGTAGGTCGGAGAATGGGGCCGACTTAGTTTGAGAAACCATTTGCTCTGCAATTTTGATTTCGAACCCCCACCCCAAACAAACGAACGGCAAGCCCTCAACGGTAGTCTGCAGTCGACACTCTTCCCGAAGGCAGTGCATACAGCCACAAGCATTTTAAAGCTGAATCCCAAAGCCAAAGCCTACCCTAGCCCCTCGAAACCCTGCACAATGCAAGCCTTTCGGGGTTTAGGGTTAGGGTTTAGGGTTTTGGGGTTTAGTCGGGTTTACCCAGTGGCTCCATAGTAGGAACTACTATGGAGCCCGAGGGCAGAGCCCACAAGTTTAGGGCAGAAGCCTTAACGCAGCCGGTTCGGGGATGAGGCCATTAAGCCTAAGTCAAGCTCAGGCACCTAAAACGAATCCGGAACCCCTCTGCAGCCCGGCACGCGAAGATACTATCATCATAAATCCGAGCCCTAAACCCCAAACCCTATTTGTGACCCATAAACTAAACCGCAACCCCCTGAACTTCTATACCGTATACTCATTCCGAAAATTAAACACCCCCAAAAAAGTCTTCGGCGCCCAGCCCTACGAACATGTTCACGGTTAAAGTAAAAGCCAGAAGGTTGAAATATAGTTATCCTAAACCCCTTATGGTAAATTATAAGGTATCCTACCCTGAAACCATATTCCAACTCTCTGGAGTTCCGTTTACCGAAAATAGGGGACCCTAATACAAAATAGTAGGGTCCTTATTACAAGGACCCCAAAATCAGGTACCCCCTATTTTCGGAAACTCCCACTTCGCCGAGGGGCCAGCTCTTCAGATCCATCCTCGCTTCAGGAGGCTTAGGGTTTGGAGTTCAGGGTTTCAGGGTTTGGGGTTTAGGGTTTGGGGTTTAGGGTTTAGGGGTTTAGGGTTCAGGGGTTTAGGGGTTAGGGTTTAGGGTTTGGGGGTTAGGGTTTAGGGTTTAGGGGCGAGGGTTTGGAGTTCAAATTTTCCGGGTGTGGGCGGTGAGGGTGTTGAGGGTTGGCAGGGCTAGGAGTTAAAGGGCTTCGGTGTTCAGGAGCTTTGGAGATTACAGTGGTCATTATCACTAGTATTCTTACTATGGTTGTGAGTTCGGTTATGATGATTCTGATTATTGAACCTATACCCTATATGTAAATATTGGCGGATTAGGAATTTCGGGTTTGTGCCCGAGGGCTTCGGGATGAAGAGGAACCCCACGGGCCTTGCCTCATTAGATCGCCATGCTATGGTAGATGGATATATAGATAGAAAGATCGATCGATAAATAGAGAATTTGCATGCGTATGAATGCAAAGGTTGGTGTATACGTATGTGTGTCTAGCCATGCCCAGATTCAGGCATTGGCGGGGTTTAGTCTCAGGGTTTGAAGGGCTAAAGCCCCCTATGCTCCAGGAGACGGTCTGAAGCCCTGTCAGCGAAAGCCCAATACCCCTTAATTACGGAATATGGCTTAATTTATATAGGGCTGATTTAAGGTATGTATATTCCTTAATTAAGGGGTATAGGGGTCTCTGGGGCAACGAAGAATGAACCCACTAAGCCTTGTAAGAAATCCAAGACAAGCTCATGCAGCCCCTACCGCCCCTCCCTTCCACTTAAAAACAGACCAGGTTAAACACTACAGCCTATTGTAGGGGCCTTAATAATTAAAATAAGGCTTTAGAGTATATTATATCATAGTATAATAAGGAACCACCATGTTAATAGAGCTGTCAGCTATTTAGGCCCCCTTTCCCTTATAATAGCCCTTCGAGTAATCCTTATAGACCCCTTTTAGAAGGAGCCCCTTCAAAGGGACACGAGCTCCGCCCTGAAACCCGTAATGCTCAGCCGCGACCTGCTTGAACGGGGGAGCATGAAATTGGCGGCTTGGAGGGTTACGCCTGTTTAGGGTTTAGGGTCTAGGCTGTTTAGGGTTTAGAGGTTAGGATTTAGGGTACGCAACTTGAAACGGGGGGGAGACACAAACTGAACTAAGTAAACCTCAAAAGGAGAACCTATAGACAAGCAGGTAAACAACACTGATACAACCCGAATAAAAACCTCGACAACCACACCCTGCCTCAACCACCACTGAACCCTACAAAAACGCACACTCACACACAAAACCCGATCAAAACCCTGTATTCTAGTCCTTGAGGCCTGTATTTTATGCGGGTTTCCAGGACCCTACGCCCCAAAACCAGAAGCCCTAAATAAATCCTTAAAGCAGCCCTGAAAGAATCCGTTAAGGGATCCCTTAAAGGATCCCCCTTAAGTATACCTTTAGAGATCCCTTAAAGGATCCCTTTAAGGGATTCCTAGAGGAGCTTAGCTGAGCAAGTTCCCAGTCGCCGGTGCCCGCACCGCGCGGAGCTGCCCCGGCTCGGAGAGCTGCCAGCCGAGGGCTTTGACGGTGACGATCTCCACCTTCCGAAAAGGGTTTAGGGTTTAGGGTTTAGGGTTTAGGCTTCCGAAAAGGGGAATAATTGGGGTTTATAGCTTATAGGCTATGTGGTTGAAACTATATAAACTCCAAAAACCTTCCAAAAAACCCAAAGGGTCCTATGTATCGATATAGTAGAATGTAGGGTTCCCATATTTGGAATTACTATTATGACAATGACTTAGGGAAGTATCCCCCATAACAGTACATAGGACCCTTTGGGAAAGTGGTTATAGGGCTTGTAGGGTTCAGGATTCATAGGGTTTAGGGGTTTGGGGTTATAGGGTTCTATAGGGTTTTATAAAGGTTACAGGGCTTCAAGAAGGGGGGTAAGGATTGTACTGTAGAGGTTATAGGGCTTAGCATTTAGGGTTTAGGGGTTCGGGTCTAGGGGCTTAGAATGGAGTAGAGACTAGGGGTCTTGGGTTCCCTGAACCCGCAACCACATAAACTGAAAGCGAAACTCTTCGGTGGGTTAGAGGACGATCTCCACCTTCCAAAAGCCAGGGCCCCTTTCAGGTGAGGGTGTCGGGAAATTGCTCACATCTACGGTTGGCGATATGCGAGGAGAGAGCCTCCCAGCGCGTGAAGTCGCGACGGCAGAAAGCACAGGCATACTATGAAGGTTACGATGGGGGGTTCTGTGACCAGGGTTTCTTTGCGGCCTGGGGGTTCAAGGTTTCGGGTGAAGTCTAAAGTTTAGAGGTTGGGGTTTAGGGTAGTGTTTCGGGTTCAGGGTCTAGAATTTAGGGTGTAGTTTTGGGGGGGATCTGTCCCATTTAGGCTTGAAAGGGGTCAATGTCAATCAATTCAGCTTCTATACGAGGCTATATCAAGGTTTAAGGTTCCTTACATAAGGACTCTACAAGGGTATTCTTCAAGGCCTCGATGTTCCGAGCTTAGGGTTTGGGTATTAGGTTTAAGGCCATGCAAGCCTTAGGACAATGACATGTACACATCCATCCATCCATCCATCCATCCATCCATCCAGGGCACAAACGCATACAAACAGAAATGCACATGCAAGAACCAGCGACGGGTGATAATGTTGATGAGGGCAGGGTTGCCGATAGGGGTGATGATAGGGTTGTTAAACACAAGGATAACGATGATGCTGAGGAGGTTGGTGAATATATATATATATATATATATATACAAATGATGATCAGTGCGATAGTCACAATACTTGTTGCTGCTTCTGCCTCTCAGCGCTGTTCGGGGCGTAGGATCTAGCAAACTTTCATGGTCATAGGTTTGCTTCCAAGAGTCGCGGTATGAGACATTGGGCTCCGAGAGAGAGACACGATGTTTATTCAGGGAGTCTCCCAAAATCACGAGCCCCCGTAATGTAGGAACCTGGTAACGAAACCTTGGGCCTTTATCAGGGTTCCAGATATGAATCCTACTATTTTGGGGTTATAGGCCCAGGGTTTCAGAAGGTGATTCCCAAAGCCTTGTGTGCAGCTTGTTGGCGAAGTCCCTAAACCCTAAACCCCCTAAATTCCTACATTATTTGTTAGAAGCTGCCCCCACCCTGTAATAGTGACTATAAGGCTACTATCAGGATTATATCAGGGCCCTATTATATTCCTATTATACCACTATTACAGGGTGGGGGCAGCTTCTAAATTATTTGATTCAAGGGCCTTCGGATCCAACCCTCTGCCCGGAAGACCCATCGTCTGATTTCTCAAGTCCCCAAAAACCCAAAGGCCCACGGACCCCAAACAACAAAACCCTGAACCCTACCTGCAGCCGAAAAGACCTACCTTATCGGGTTCATTGCTATGGTCTATATATATATATATATAGATAGATAGATAGATAGATAGTTCCTTAAAGAAGGTACAGGTAAATCCGAAACCCCAAAATCCCTGAACCCTAAACCCTCCAGCGCAGGCTTCATGCCTGGTTCCCGACGAAGGAGCCATCACGCATCGTGGTCACGGAGTGACAGCCTGGTACACCCTTGTCCTTTTAGAAGTAATAGACAGAGCCCTATACCTATATCCTTTAGTAGGAATTGTTTAAGAAGGTCTACTAGCCGATCTGTTTATTCTTTTGGGGGAACCATGAAAAAGGACAAGGCCGGCCTGGTATAGGTTCCTTTCAACGGGTTATAGTAGAAGCCAGAAAGTTGGAACATGGCTTTAGGAGGATTAGTGCTAGGATCCCGTATACTTTACCTTAAGGGCATGAGGCCAATGATGTTCCAACTTTCTGGCTTCTACTGTAATGGGTTCTATCAGGGAATTCTAGAGGTTACGTGGGATGTTTTCTCGGGACATGCTTTATTACAACGATGTTACGGAGCCCAAGCGACAGCTTCTAATAGTGTAGAGTCGAAGAAAGAGTTCAAGGCTTGTTCCGGGTTAAGCTAAGCTTAGGCCGCTTGAGCTTTTGGGGTCTGGGAGCCGGATGGGATTTCAGGTTTGTTCGTTTGAGAATGAAGAGCTTCGTTTGCAAAGATTCAGGGCTCAGGGCCTTTTAGGTTTCTACGGCTAAGCCTGCATGGCGAACCCTTTATCTCCAAGATATAGAAATTTGGGAAGCCCTAAACCGCGGAAGCTTCTCAAACCTAAAACCTCCGACCGTCTCAGATTCCGTTGGCCCCCTCAACCCTACATCCTAAATCCCAAAACCCGAAACCCTAAATCCTAAAACCCTAAACCCAAAAACCCTAAAACCCTAAAAGCCTAAAACTGGCCTGCAAGGGCTTTCAGGAAGAGCTGCTTCTGGTCGCTGCCTTCGCGCGAGGGCTTCTCCCCTAACTACCGGTACTTGCTAGGTAGATATTTGGGCCCCAATATCCTCTAAACCCAAGAGTAACCTAGGAACAAAAAGGGTGCCCTTTTTGGTTTAAAGGGGCTTATAAGGGAACCTGAACCCCTGAAAAAGGGAATAAGGGCCTACTCTAGGTCCTAGTATTTGGGCCCCAATATCCTATACTAGACTAGATTATGCGTTCCTCTGTTTAGGGCTTCGGGGGTTTAGGGTTTATAGAGCCTAGAGCCTAGAGTTTGGGGCTTAGGGGGTTAGGGTTTTTTTCAGAGTTCGGGGGTTTAGGGCTAAAGGTTTTGGGGGTTTTGGGGTGTAGGATTCAGGGGTTTATAGGGCTTACGGTTTAGGGGTTTCCGGGTGTAGGGCTCAGGGTTGAGAGGTTTATGGGGCTTAGGGCTTGGGGTTGACGGTCTTTGGGCCAACTTCAACCTGGTTTCGCGGACTCCAACAAGTTCGTGCTGCGCATCGCGTTCACATCTTAGCTTCTTCAGGGACTCCCCGGCTGACAAAGGGTCCAAGTACCAGTATAGTATAGGATAGAGTAGCATAGCACAGGAGAGCATAGGATAGTACAAGCATAGTAGAGTATAGGATAGACTGTTCTTAAATGGGCCCCAACTAAACCAAGTACCTACCATATAGGTACTTGGATACTTTGAAGATTCCTATAGCCTTTGCACACAGCCAACTGCGCCCTGCGCAGATGTTTCCAGCATTCACCCACCCGAGTCTCATAGGTTTAGGGTTCAGGGTCGATGGTTTAGGGTTTAGGGCTCAGGTCTCATGCACTTGCTTCGCGGTTTCGGCTCTCCCACATGGGGGCTAGGGTCCCGACTAGACGTACCAACAAATGAAGAGCAGGATCTCTCGAAGCGGCATTCCACAGAACGTATCGGTATCGGATGCCAACTTTATCGTGTTACAGGTGCGCCCTTCATCAAAACGAAGTTTCAAAGCAACACACACGTGGGCCCTAAGATAAGCCCCAAAATTGTAGGATCCTGACGAAATAAGTTTCAGAAAAATGAAGGGGTTCTGTAAGGGTACTATGAGGATCCTCACAAGGCTTTATTAGCGTGCTGTATACACGGTTTAAGGGTTTAGGGTTTAGGGTTTAGATCCGGAGCTATGAAAATCTGAGAAATCTAGAACATGGTAGTGTCCTTCTAGAATGAACAAGGTACCCCAAACTTCGACATACTCACATCTGGTCCAGGAGCACCCTGGGCCCAAAATACCCTAAATCCTAAACCCCTGGCCTTCTATACTATACTAGATGGGAGTTTCCGAAAATAGGGGACCCTGATATAGTACCCTAAATAGTAGGATCCTTATTCAAAGGTCCCCAAAATAAGGACCCCCCCCCAAAAAAAAAATTCGGAAACTCCCATATTGTACTTAGACTATCCTATACTCTCCTGTGCTATGCCATATTATCCTATACCATACAGCGTCTACCAGTAAACCCTAAACCTTGAACCCTGTAGAGATCTCTTATATTACCCTTATAGATCCCTTAAACGGACTCTTACAAAACCCCTGAAGCCCTAAACCGTAAACCCTAGAGTTCCCCTATAGTACCGTTATAGATCCCTTGTCAGGAACCTTACAAAACCCCTGAAGCCCTAAACTCTATTTTGTTCTCAAGGATGGCGCCTGCGAGTCCCGAATGCAATTCCTGCGAGTTGACCTCGGTGCGGGGATGGAGGAGGTCCGTGGGAGTTTAGGGTTTTGGGTCTGTGGGAGTTTATATAGGGTTTAGGGATTTTTGGGGTTTAGGGCTTCGGGCTTTGGGCGTGAAATAGGGTTTAGGGTTTTTGGGGGTTTGGCGCTTAGGGCTTAGGGGTTTAGGGTTTAGGGGAGTTTTGGGTTTAGGGATTTAGGGTTCAGGGTTCAAGGATTTATAGGGTTTAGGGGTTTAGTTTAGGGTTTGTTGGGCTCAGGGAGGTCTTCGCGCTTGAAGAGTTTGAGGCTCGAAGGCTCTGGAAGCTTGGAATCGTGGTTTGGGTCTTGGGGTTAGCTGGACCCTGAAGAACCTCCCCTTTCAAGGATTTACATAAGGAAGTCATAATAAGGAACCCTAAAAAGATAGGTTCTTCAGGGTCCAGGTACTGAGTTTGTTGCATTGCTGGAGGGGGGAACGAGGTTGAAAGCCTCGCGGCCAAGGCCAACGCATGCAAGTTCTTGGAACTGCGCACATTTCTGGAAGACCGTCACTGAATAGAACCAAATTGTACATACCAAGCCACCTAAACCCATTGGAGATCAGGCATGAAGCCAAACTGCTGGCATTTACTAGCCCTGAAGGGATGTGTGATTAGTGGAGTGGGAGTGAGAATTGCAGGGATTTGTTGCTTTGCATGAGGCAGTTTGAATTCTCGGCTCCAGAATGTGGGTCTAGCATCGTATACATAAAGAAGGACCACAAAGGGTTTGTATTACGTACTATGTGTTCAGACCTCAACAGTAACCCTGCAAGCCTCGTCGTGGATCTGCCCCTCTGCGATAGGTCTGACAGCAGCCAGATCCATTCCTGCAGTTCTGTTTGAAGGTGTGGCATTCAAAGCACATATACCCTTCATTTCGGGACTATGATGATAAGGTTCCTGCGATGTTGGGTATGCGGCAAAGATGTTCATTTTCCACAACTCCCGTTTTTGCTGGTTCTCATGTTGAACCCAGTGTTGTTCAAGGATTTAACGACTTCTGAGGTCTATCTGCGATAGGGCTCCTCGGAAGAAGCATCATCAGAGCTACTGCAAGCGTAGAGATTCAAAACCTAGAATTCCAAGTCAAGGCTCTCTGGTTCCATACCCTCTTTTAATGAAGCCCCATAGAAATTAGGGTAGCTACTGAGATCATTCTGGGACTTTTAGTAAGTGTGGATATTTGGGATTATATGGAAGTTTCCGAAAATAGGGGGCTCTAATATAGTACCCTAAATAGTAGCATCCTCATGATAAGGACACCAAAATACAATACCCCAAATTAACTTTCGGAAACTCTTAAACCCTGAAGCCTTTATAGAACCCCTATAGATCCCTTTAAGGAACCCTTAAAGGATCCCTTTAAAGTACAATTATACCTACTATTACTACCATATTCTTCCATTCCCTACTGACCAAAGGTAAGTTGGGAATGCCGATGGCTCTTGCTGTTTAGGGTTTAGGGTTTAGGGTGTGGGGTTTGTGGGTTTAGGGTTTGGGGTTTAGGGTGTAGGGTTTATTTAAGCCGCTGGTTCATATCTATGTAGTGACTGGCCCAAACAGCAGTGGCCCTCTGCTGCTTGTCGATTTGTGCGTCGATGTCTTCTGTTCGGACCCCTACGCGGAGGATCACGGGACCTAGTAAGTCAGGTCCTAAGTACCCTATTTGGAAGAACAGCGAGTAAGTTGGCTGTTATATCATTTAAACCTAAGTTACTAGGTCCCATGAACCTCTGAGCATTTCCTTCCGGATGACTAGTTCACCTCTGTCAACATACCTGGAACGCGGACTCCGCAAACGTTTCTGCAGTAACTGGGTCACTTGATGTTGGCATGAGGCGAATGAATGGCAGGACACTATTTTGTATATACAGATGTATGTGTATGTGTGTATATATATATATACATACACCTGCATATGTATGTGCATATATACATATAGAGACTACTATCGATAAATACTGTATGCTAGCATATGTCACTCTATGTTATTACATGTTTCTGTATGCTAGCATATGAACGAAGGTTTTTGCATGTATTGGTATATTCTTGCAATGTGGCAATATGTCAGTACATCTTCAGGCCGGATGACTCGGGCCAGCAGTGTCTCTCGAGCCCCTCTGATAGCTACCAAATGCATGCTATTCTAGGATACCCAGTAACCTAAGAATAAAACGGCCTCTCTTTGGTATTGGGTAACTTTATAAGGAACCTAGGACTACAAAAAGGGAATACGGGTACTACTGGGCATCCTAGTGTTTACTAACCCGAAGTCGCCGTTTTAGGGTTCAGGGTTTACGTGGAAGGGCAGGGGACTTAGTAAGTAGGTTATAAGTAGGGTTATAATTGGGGTAACTCCATTTAGGGGGCTTATAACTCTACCTATATTACCTTACTAAGTCCCCTGCCCTTCCAAGTAGGGCTTCGGGGATCCTAAACCCAAAGAACACCTTGGAGACAGCGCGAAACGTCACCTCATGCGGAATCCATACCATAGGCCGCAGAGCCGCACATAGAGATACGTGCGTGTATGTAGATATGTATGCGTATATGTATGGATCTATGTAAATATTTGTCATTAGGTCATAGATGGAAAACAAAGTTCATATACATCATTCAACAAATGCAACATAAACACATCTAGGTTAACTACCATTTTAGATGGTATACAGGCACATACACATATACATACGTTCTTTTATACTGATGCTGTTAAACCATCAAGGAGCACAATCCAGACTTTCTACGTATATCACCTTGTGCCGGTTCCCCTATACTGATACTGCTAAGCCATCATGGAGCAAAACCAAGACTTTCTTGGTGCAGGCCAAGCAATCCTTCGAGCAATCTTTGGTGCAGTGTCTGCACAGCTAGTCGGTGAGACGACGACACTAAGGGTCCAAGTAGCTGATAAGCGTATCCTCTCGCAAATTCTAATCGACATCGCTACTATAACTACATCAAAACTCAGTATCTTGTCATGTGGTCATTTTGGACACTTAGCGTGACACCTGATTCACAGGTGCGAACTTGCTACGATCGATCCTAACTCAGAGGTCGCACTGTGAGACAGAGCCGGCGCCTCGTATGAGGTTGAACAGAGACTTCTGGCTGTCGGTTGGCTTCGCGGAAAGCCTGGGCTGTGATCCAAAGGCTACGTACTTGGAGGTTCATGGGTAGTTAAAAGTGGGGTTATAAGTAGCGTAGCTACAATTATAACCCATATTAGGGGACTTATAACCCCACTTATAACTACCCATGAACCTCTATGTAGGGTTCATGTAGGCTTTCAGCCATTAATTAACCCTAGATCCAATACCCTGCATTCCTAAGTTAACAAACCCTAAACCCTAAATCCTACGTTTTAGTTCAAGGACCCCAGACCTTGAACGCAAATAAAAAAACATCCCTACGTGTCACCCAGAAGCTCTTGTGAGGAGTCTGCACCCCGAGATGGCGTTGCCTCACGAGCGCTCGAATTATGCCAACGTAAATCCCAAAACAGTGAGGGCTTAAAGGCTTCAAATTACGAATCTTGGGTTCAGGGTGTAGGGTGCACAGCAGAGTTTAGGGTTGAAGGTCTCAGTGAAACAAGACCACGACGACCATAACACCCCTTATCGCCCTAAACCGCAAGCCCTAAACAAAACCATACGCCCTAAACCCCCTTAGCCTAAGCCCCAAGACCCCGCCCCCACAATACCGGCCTTGTTTTGGAAGAGCGTGGGAAGCCGAGTTTCCGATTCTGACTGGATCAGGGCCGGGTTCGATCCCTGTCGTTTCGTCTCCTGAGGGCCACTTTAGTTGACATGAATGTATACACATACAGTCACATACAAACTTACATACATACAGACATGTAGACATACGTACACACATGTGTCTGGATATATATATATATATATATATAGATGTATATATATATATATATATACATACACATATGTTTGTTGTTTGTTTTCAGGGCTTTTCTTGGGTGTCTACCAGAATGACAAACTCAAGCCGACTTGGGATATGTAAGGGTTCAGGGTTTAGGGTGCAACTTGCCGCCTTTATCAAAGCGGTTCTTGAGAGGCTGTCTTGTTGTTGTTATATATATATATGTAGATATGTGTCATGTAGGTTTATTGGATATAAGAGCCTTCCTGAATGAGATAAGGTGTCTATAGTCTTCCGAGGCGCGAGAAGTTGTGCCGGCGTTTGCAAGCACAGTTTGTTTTGGGCATGAAGGCTCGAGGGGTTTAGGGTTCAGGAGTGTGGATATCCAATAAACTGTTTCAATTGCTGAAGGGATGCTCTCGCTGTGGCTCTGGCGGATATGCGAACTTGCCGGGTCTGGGGAAAAGTCCGCGAAGCAAAGCAAACCATTACACCAAACAAATACAGCAACAAATAACCCCCGCTGTACCACCGGAAACCTAAAGAACATCTCCTAAACCCCCCACAAACCACCATAAACACCTCCAAACCACCAGAAACCCCCGTAGCTCCAAAGAGTAGAATCGGATGTCGGAGTTTGGGCACCGCAAGACTGCCGAATGGAAACAATGAACAACAGCAGCAGCAGCAGCAGGAGGATGAGGAGGAGGAGGAGAGGATCAGCAGCAGTAGTAGTAGTAGTAGTAGCAGCAGCAGCAGCAGTAGTGGTAGAAGTAGAAGTAGAAGTAGAAGGAGTAGCAGTAGTAGTACTAGTAGTAGTGTAGTAGTAGTAGTAGTAGTAGTAGTAGTAGTAGTAGTGGTAGTGGTAGTGGTAGTGGTAGTGGTAGTGGTAGTGGTAGTGGTAGTGGTAGTGGTAGTGGTAGTGGTAGCACTAGTAGTAGTAGTAGTAGTAGTAGTAGTGGTAGTAGTGGTGGTAGTGGTAGTAGTAGTGAGTAGTAGCAGTAGCAGTAGCAGTAGCAGTAGCAGTAGCAGTAGCAGTAGCAGTAGTAGTAGTAGTAGTAGTAGTAGTAGTAGTAGTAGTAGTAGTAGTAGTAGTAGTACAGTAGTAGTTTAATAACTTGTAGTAGTCGTCGTCGCAGGAACAATCATAGCAACAAAAAGCAGTCACTAGCAACAAGTATAATAGTAATAATGCCTTAAATCCCAAACCCCCAAACCCGAACACAAAGCCCCTAAACCTCTAAACCCCTAACCCCTAGACCCCTAAACCCCAAACCCCTAAACCCCAAACCCTGAACCCTAAAATCTACTACCAAAACCCTATAAATCCTTTATAGAACCCTTATGGATCCCTTTAAAGATACCCCTAAACCCTAAACCCCCTCAGAGTATCGGCTCCTCGGAGCCCGGGCGTTGGAGGAGGAACAGCCAGTCCCAGGGCAGCGGCGAGTCTTGCAGTCTCGGGGGCACCTGACGTCTTAGAGCTGGGGTTTAGGGTTTAACCTTTAGGGCTAAGGGTTTCGAGTTTAGGGTTTAGAATTTACGGATATAGGCTCTAGGCTTCCGCTCTGGGGTGAGGCTTCTCGTATTCGGCGGGGTATCATGTTGCTGTGGCGATGTCGTGCTTACACTGCAAGTGCAACTATTGCTGCACCACTCCTGGCAAGCTGGGTAGTGAGGGAGGCCGTGAAGGAGGTAGGTAGGAAGGGAGGGAAGGGAGCGGTAGTCGTCGTCGTAGTAGCAGCCGCAGCCGTAGCCGTAGCCGCAGCAGCAGGAGGAGTAGCAGTAAAAGAAATTAGGATTCGTAGCCATGCAGCCAAATCAGAAACACAATCACAACATTTACATAACATTCATCAAGGCTGTAACAATAATCGCAACTTTGCCACCGCCACAACACCGCTAAAACCCCAGGTGCTAAGCCTGCAGCCTTATCCTCCCATCTAACGTCTCTTCTAGGGTCCTTGTTTCAAGGGTGCTGTTGTATTTTGGGAACCTAAAGAGACCCTGATTCAGAGAACTACCCTCTTGGTTCCTGCGGCAGCCTGGCAGTCAGAAGACAGGCCCAGCTCCGATCTCCAGCTGTACTCCACACGCTCGCACATCTCAACCTGCACAGAGACATCTTCTTCGCCGGATCAGGCTTTGCCCAAGTTGGTGCATACTGTGTACGACTTCACTCTGTAAGGGGGGATTGGTAACAGTAGCAGAGCCCTGGTAAACTTTGCCTAAACAATCTAGGGGCCTTAATACTCAGAATAGGGTTTTGAAGCCCATTATATATATATATATATATGGTCACACCCCCCCCCATGATCCACCCCAGCCTTCTCCTCAACTACTCCTGTACTGTCTTCTGGTACAAGATGCGTATTGCTAAAGTTAGAATCTATCGGTATATACGGTGTTTTCTGCAATTCATGTACATGTACAGATGCTGCTTTTCGCCTTTTATACCATATACAAACAAGCCAGAACCGAAACCAGATTCTGGTTCTGGATTCTGGTTCTGCTGCCGCATGTACATATCTACCTGACTTTTTATTCTTTGATATCAGAGGTAAACAAGCCGAAACCGAAACCAAATTCTGGTTCTCGATTCTAAGTTTGTCGAACTACTGAAGATGTGCAGTTTGAATAGACATAGCTTCTCTTCTCTTTATACCATAAAGGGTAAGGACAACCCCTTCAGTGAAAACAAACATGCCAGTGGTATGCTTGGCTTCCTAGCAACACCACTAAACAGAGGTGTTGCCCATCTAACCATAAAAAGACAAAGCCTGGCTCTTTATAAGACATGGGAAGGAACCTCCATGCATCTTCATGCTTCAAAGGAACTTAGGACAACTTCATATCTTCAAATTTTGTTTCGACAAGGGAAGCTCAGTTGTTCTTTCTCAGGTAGTGTTGTTTTCTTCTATTAGGAATCTTTTTCATCACAAAAAACATAATAAGCCACTTGAGTCGCTTATCAGTCGCTGGAATAAAGTGGCTGGAACTCAACGAACTCTTGCAATATACCAATACTAGGGAAAGAAATGGTCAAACTCCAAATACATTCGGTCACAAGCAGAGTATGTCGAGCTTCTTACGCTTTATACTTCGTGGGAATTAGGGAAAGAAATGGTTTCCCTCCACCAAATTCCAAATACACTCGGTCACAAGTAAGTAGAGTATGTCGAGATTTTTACGCTTTACACTTCGTGGGAATCAAGACAAGCATGTATCTGGAAAGCATTCGCTTTTCTTCTCAACACGTTTGCTTGCTGTTTTCTTATTAAAAGATGCAAGACGATCCTGGCTCAGAACATGTACGTAATCGAGCTCCGTTGCACCGCGCTACTCGCACAAGTGATATAGCTCCTGCCATCTTTGAATACAGCATGAAACAGCTCCAGACCTCTCCTCCTGGCCCCCGAGAATGGTGCAAACACATCTTTTCTCATGAAATATGCTTCAAGGAAAACAATAAAACACTGGACTTACCTCGTGAGCAAGGCTGACCTTGACTCGGTGATGACTTTGCTCCACGAGAGAAGAGTTGGTACCGCCAGTAATCGAAGCAGTTGAAAGCACATTTACCTGGTTCCCCGGTGTCGCCTGAATGGTTCTGGTATTGTTTTTGTATAAGTGAACCCCAAAAGTAATAAGGCAAGACACCACAATTGGGGAACTAGCTTTATATAGGTAATGATATGAAATATCGGAGCTTGTCAGCTTCTTTGGTTTGTGAGGTAATATAAAACACAAGTTTTCTTCTTGTTCAAGCAACATGCAAGAACTTAAACGGTTAGCAAGATGTTACCTCAATGCAGAAACAAGAACTTGACAGTATCTAAACATGATGCACAGTTCAACGAACATGTGCATTCGCATCAAACGTTCTAAACCATCCACAAACACAGGCAGGTTTCAATATTATAAAGTACAGCTGTTCGTTTGTTTTTCTTGAGCAAAGGTGATCTTAACAACAGCTATGACTTTGTTCGATGAAAGAAGCAAGAGCACAGTTGGGAACTGAAGCTATTGAAGGCTCATGTATGAGTCCGTGGTACGGCTGTTCTTCTATTACTTTTGCATTTCAGTGTTTTCGCATCCGAGGTGGCCAAAATACCGCCAGGCACCAATTTCCCCAAACTTTGTGAGGCTGGAAGTGCCAAAACCTCGCCAGGCACCAATTTCCCCAAAATCCCTAAAATCCCGGCATCTATGAGGCGTGCCGGGCCATAGTTGCTCAGAGTTTGGGATTTTTGGGGAAATTGGTGCCTGGCGGTGTTTTCCCATCCGAGTTTGCCAAAATACCGCCAGGCACCAATTTCCCAAAGTTTGTGAGGCTGGAAGTGCCAAAACCTCGCCAGGCACCAATTTCCCCAAAATCCCGGCATCAATGAGGGGTGCCGGACCATAGTTGCTCAGAGTTTGGGATTTTTGGGGAGATTGGTGCCTGTCGATGTTTTCGCACTTCCAGCTTTGCAAACTTTGGGGAAATTGGTGCCTGGCGGCGTTTTCGCATCCGAGGTTGCCCACCTCCCATGACCCACTGTTTGCAAGAAGCAGGTTCGGGTGGATCATGGGGGGGGGGGGGGGCGTGAGCTATATGGTCACACCTATATATACTATAGTTATAAGAAGGCCCTGATAGTAACCGTAGCAGAGCCCTGGTAAACTTTGTCTGCCCGGCAGCTTCCCCAAAAACACCAAGGCGCCTGAAGCCCGACTTTCGCAGCCAGGTGCCGGAACTCGGGCTCCAGGTAGTGCTTCGTCCGAACACCAGACCTTCCTCGGTTCCGTAGTACCTAGACCCCCGAAAGCAGGTAAAATAATGGCCCAAACCCATGAAAGGCGATTATTCTACATACTTTGGGGGTCCAGGTAGCCGTTTTAGAATAAGGCTACCCTTTCTCCTATATACTCTATGGGTTTTCCCCCTAAACCCTAAACCCCTAAACCCTAAAAGGGTAGTACTCAGGAACCTAGCATACCCTAAACCATTATGGATCCCTTTAAGGATCCCTTATAGATCCCTTCAAGGCTCCCTTTTGGGTGGTTGTCAAAACTAGGGTCCCTTTTTGGGCCCCTATTATAATACTATTATTTCGGGGTACCCAAAACGAGACACAAATTTTGACAATCACCCTTATAGATCCTTTAAGGCTCCCCTAATGAATCACTTTAAGGCTCCCGTATAGATCCCTTGAAGGATCCTTTACCTTTGCGGCTCCCTTTCTAGATCCCTTTGAGGCCAGCGTCTGAGAATGCCCTTCAATACGTCGGCCCCCTCGGCCCTGGTGGGCTTCTGACCCGCCACACCCACGGAGTAGGGGCCTTCGTACTTCTCCTCGTCTTAGGGCTTAGGGGGGTTTAGGGGTTTATAAGGGTTTAGGGGTTTAGGGGTTTAGGGGTTTAGGGGTTTTGGGTTTAGGGGTTTAGGGGTTTTGGGTTTTAGGGTTTAGGGTTTCTGGGTTTCGGGGTTTAGGGGTCTAGGGTTTAGGGGTTTAGGGTACTTCTCCTCGTCGCAGCGCATGTTGACGTACATAGCACTCTCCCAAGCCGGAACGATGCAAAGCACGCGACCACCAAGACAGACAGAGCGGTAGGCGTTCCTTACTACTGGTGCTTAAGGAACACTGGCAGAAGGATATGGGGACTATACTAATTACAAAGGACTATATAGGCCCAATCATAGGTACCCACTCTGCCTGAACACGGAAGCTGCAAAAACCTAGGCCTCATACACCCTAAATCCTAAACCCTTAAGCACCAGCAAGATTCAGCAGCATCCGCTGGTGCAGGTTTGGGTCGCCAGGGGCGATGAGGACGTTGGTAAGGACGGCGAAGTTGTAAGACTCCATTTCCTGAGTTTTTCAGAGTGTAGGGTTCAGGGCAGTTTAGGGTTTGAGGCAACATCTATGAATGCAGGACTCCGTTTCCTAAGCTCTGTAGGGCTTAGGGCTTAGGGGTTTCTAGGGTTGAAGGCGCAGGAGCAGGAGTTCAGAGTTTAGGGCACAACATTTATGTGGGACTCCACTTCCTGATTTTTCGCAAAGCATGCTATAGCAAGGCAGGCCATATTGACACTATGTTTGTATGACTCCATTTCCTGAGCTATTGCAAAAGAAAGTCCTGTTTACAAAACTCATGAAAGCAGGCATGCTATTTATCAATTCTCTGTACAATGGTAGCTTCTACCAGTAATACACTAGTCCCAGATCCCTAACTACAAAGCCCTGTAGGCCGTAATTATAGCACAACACTTTATAAGGCCTCCTGCGCCCTGAAACACTTGGGGTCTCAGGGTTTCGTGTTTAGAGTGACTAAACCCAAGAGTAACCTAGGAACAACAAGGGTGCCCTTTTTGGTTTAAAGGGGCTTATAAGGGAACCTGAACCCCTGAAAAAGGGAATAAGGGCCTACTCTAGGTCCTAGGTGATGCTACCCTCAATACCAACCCAGTGTCGTTGAGGTGGCCGAACTGAGAGATGGGCTCCAGACGGTACCAAACCTGCGACAAATCCCGCACGGAGACCTCAGCAAGGCCAAAGTACGGTTTAGGGTTTAGGGTTTAGGGTTACAATCCGGGCAATCACAATCATGTTCAGTCACACAAGTTACGGAAAGAAAGCATCTTACCGTCGCCATCTTAGCAGCATCTACTGACAAAGGCCCACTTGTTGTGGCTAGTGTGGCTGACTGAACAAATCATGGCGGCCATGGCTATGACTATGACACGGTTGCTCCCAGAACATTCCATCCGGACCTGAGAGCTCCCACGCAATCCTGAAAATGCTGGAACTCTCCGAATATGAGATGGCCTGCACGTTTGTAATGTGGAGGTTCTTCACCTGTCACGCTCGCCAGTCATTGGATGTTGAACACAGGGCTCTGGGGAACCAAAGGGGCATGTCGACGCAGGCGTGTTCCATGAAAGAAAAGTACGCCTACTTGGACCCCTCCATCTCCCCCACCTCCTCCCCCTGCCCATGTCAATGGGTCTGCCAATGTCGTGGCACCCCATGCGCTGTCTACACAGCCCTCCAGAAGCCTTTATCAACACTTGTAAAACCTTACTAAAGACCCTACACATCCCTTTAACCAGTTGGGAAAGAATCATTAAGACCTTACGATACTACAGGGTCCCAGCGCCTCCTTCTGTGCCAGTGCCACGAGCTTGGGGCTCAGGTCATAGGCAACCACCTCTCTCTCTTTGGTTTTGTGTTAGGTCTACATAGTATACACAACTGTAATTCACATATGGACATATCTAGATACGAAGATATGTGTGTACGTCCATATGTATGTCTTTTGACTACCCAGATCCAGGGGCTTGGGGTGCTGGGAGCTCGTGGAACCTCCTTGCATGGATCTACAGTACCGCCTGGAATAGTCAGAACTGATATGTGTACGGCAGATCCATGTGGGCAGTTGTCAAAATGATGGGCCCTTTTTGGGTACCCTAAATACTAGGTGCCGTAATGTATTAAAAGCCCCAAAAAGGACCATAATTTTGACAGCCATCCATGTTGATGAAAGCTTATGAGGCGAATGCAACCCCCAGGGGGCCATGGACATCCCTCTCGCCTGCTGAAAATGCTTGGCAAGCTTGTGCAGGTACCTGAGCGACGGTGACTACTTGGAAGGGCAGGGGACTTAGTAAGTAGGTTACAAGTAGGGTTATAATTGGGGTAACTCCATTTAGGGTACTTATAACTCTACTTATAACCTACTTACTAAGTCCCCTGCCCTTCCAAGTAAAGAATCGAAAGCTTTAAGTGACCTTCGGTCTGATCCTTCTCCACCCCCAAAGGGCCCGAGTAACCATATAGTATATACTTTGGGGTACTAAGTACCGACTATCATGGTATTTGGACCCTTTGGGACCGTGGGGGTCTATATAACCGATCCTGGTGTCTAATTACTCTTCTTCTTTAGTCTGTGTGGCCCGGAGGGTTTTACGTTGGGGCCGGAACAGACTTCATTAAGCTCATGTGGCTTAAGGACTGCTGCGCTCAGACACCGCGGTCGGACGAACAAGCGACAAAGAACGGGGTCTAAGAAGCCTGCATGAAGCCACGCAACCAGCTCCACTCCACCCAACCTTGACCAAAGACCTTATACCCAGTACCCTAAGCTCTAGACTGTGTCCAAGCATCAACCCACGACCCAGCCCTGAGGCGCTAGAGCTACTAAGCTGCTAGCCCCACGAACTTCCATGAGATCTTCATCAAGGAGGAAGTTGAGATTGAGGGTGATAAAACTAAATGATGACTAGGATGGCGATTTTTAGGGTTTAGGGTTGTCCCACAAGAAGACCTGCCGCCTGACGGGGTCGCAAGCCCCTCCCAGTCTCAAACAAGCAACTCTCCTTCACCCCGTCAGGGCTTAAGGGTCCTTAGACCCTAAATCCCTAAGTACCTCTAAAACCTTAAACCCTTAAAGGACCCTAAACCCCTGAGCACCCCCAAACCCCTAAAAGGGTGTTTAGGCCCTAGGGCTTGCGGCTATATGGGCTTCAGATGCAAAGTTCGGCGGCAGGCCTTTAGGGTTTAGGGTTTAGGGCCCTAAATCCACGCCATCGAAGACGCTCGAAAGCCCACAACCGGGGTTGTTGTTTTTTTGTTGAGGGCCTTTTTGGGGTCCGCGCAATGCACTTTCGCAACCCTGATTGGGTAGGCTCCCTAGCATCGGGGTTAGTTTAGGGCGCAGGGTTTCCTTTGCAGGCTCTAGCGCTTGAATGCCACCTTTGACGCCAGGATTTCTGGCTTGAGACCAGCATCATCAGGTAAGGGCTCAGGTTACGTGAATGATGGGTCACTGGGTAGCATATTTTGTGGTTAGTAAACGACCAGTAACCTGCCATTTAGATGGGTAACTGGAGCCCGCGGGTATTATATGGGTAGCTGTCAAAATTAATGTACCGTTTTGGTACCCTAAATAATAGGTGCCGTATTATAATAGGGACCCAAAGAGTGACCCTATAATTTTGACAACCACATATATGCCCTAAGGGTCCATGTACACATATAGAGATACATGGGCCCCAAAGTACCTATATAGAGACTACATTAAGGCCAATGTATATACTATATGAGTACATGGACCCTCAGGGATGGTATGTGCATAGTACCCCACCCTTCAAATTATTGGAGCCCTAAGGTCAGACTAGCTGGGGATTTAGGGTTCAGGGTACTTCAAGGATCATGGGACTTAATAACTATAGAGTTATAACTAGGGTAACTCTACTTTATAACTACTTATAACCCCAATTAAGGTACATATAAGCTTACTTACTAAGTCCCATGATCCTCCACGTAGGTGTCTTTGGTGCTCTGTCACAAATCCCGACCAGAGATGATGGTGGGATGTGTCACTCCCACGCTGAGGCGGCGCTATGTAGATAGCTCAAGACGCGTTGATCGGAATATGCTTACTTTGGGATCAAAATTTGGGCCTGCATCGGTGGATAGTTCTTGGGCTCCGAAATTGTGGGATTTCAGCTCTAGGCTATCAGATTTCAGCGAATTTGGGTTTCGGGTGTGAGGTTTCGGGCGGAGATTGCACTTAGAAGGGTGAGAAGACCGAAACAAACTTGCCACTCAACCCAGGCAAAGCTTGAATCCTCCACAGCTAAAGCTGCTCACCCGAAATGTTAAGCCCGGGGACCCTCACATAAAAAGCCGTCAACCTTTTCAAGCCCTAAAACTCCCTTACAACCTTATATACATATAGAACTCCACTAAGTTTTTTAAATTCAGTTTTAGGGTTTAGGGTTTCAGAAATTCCTGTGGCGATCCTCGTAATCATATCCCCTTCTCATCCCTTTACAACTTCCGTAGAATTTACCATAAAGCTTCGGAATTAGAACCCTTTTCTTGGCCGCAGGGCTTCCCAGCGCCGCAGCCCAGATCCACACAGCGACCTTCGCTGCCCTCCTTCCGGGCGCACGCCTGCGGTTAGAATTTTCAAACCCTAAACCTAAACCCGGTTCTTTGAAGGGTTTCGGAGCTCTTGGTTTGGGCTTGTCTTATTGGGGTTTGAGGCTTCGGGTCGCTGTCAGGTTTGGGGTGGAGTGGCTCCGGGTTTCTGAGGGTTTGGCATCACTTCAGGCTTGGATGCGTGGGGTTTAGGTTAGGGCGGTTAGGGATGTAGGCTTTCGCATCATAGATCTGTGGTGACTCCACCACCTGGAACAGTAATATCCTCATGTCCTTAAGGTAAAGTAAAGGCAATCCCGGTACTAAACATCTTACATCCTTGTTCCAACTTTCTGGGGTTAACTGTAAACCTTGTAGGTACTCTAGTTGGGGTGTGAAAGCTCAGGGCTTAGGCTTCTGAGCTTGAGAGTGTCGGTTCATAAAGCCTAATTAATAATCACCCAAGAACATACTTGCTTTTGTAGGGTCCGTTTAAATTCCACATTAGGGTTTCTACGGTTTCTACTACGAACCTACAAAAACCTACAAACAAGTAGGTTATGGTAGTTTAAGGCAGTGCACCAGTTGAACTTCGTGCCTCGATGGTCTGAGATATGATGCCGGTCTTGTCCTCATCGATCGTGGAGAAGATGTTGTCATCGTAATTCCGCGCCTGGTTTTGGGTTTTGGGGTTTAGGGGAACAACCGCAAAAGGATCAAACACCCACTTTAAAACACCTCATGGGAACGCTTGCAAGACCCTATTACCTGAGGCTTAAACCCTGCGACCCATCTGAACCCCTAAAAATCGAGCCCTTAACCTCTAAAGCCCAAGCCACTTAGAATTCTTCAAGGGGCCAGCTCTAGAGTAATTAAGCAATGTACCTTGAAAACATGGCCCTGACAAGAGGCACATGTACTTTTTTTGAGGTACCTCGGCTACTCTTCGGTAAGCCTAAACCCCAGAAGAGGAGCCCTAAACCTGCAACTCTAAACCCTAAATCCTAAACCTCTGAACACTAAACCCCAAACTCTCAACCCTAAACCCTCAACCTTTCAGGGAGCCTTCAGAGGCCTTTATAGGAACCCCAAAGGATCCCTTTAAAGGAATCATAGGAGCCCTTCAGGGAGCCTGAGCCCTTATGAACTTATGAAACCCTTCAGGGAGCCCTTATAGAAGCCTTATGAGGCCCTTATAGGAACCTTTATAGACTCCTTTCAAGGAAACATAGGAGCCCTTATAGGAACCTTATGAGGCCCTTATAGGAACCTTTATAGATCCCTTTAAAGGAAACATAGGAGCCCTTATGGGAACCTTTCTAGATCCCTTTAAAGGAAACATAGGAGCCCTTATAGGAACCCCAAAAGATCCTTTTAAAGGAATCATAGGAGCCCTCCAGGGAGCCTGCTGGTTCCAGTACTGAAGCGGCTGCTTCTCCATGGATCGAGTCATGGGCCGCTGCGTCGGTCGGGGCCTGGGCTTTAGCGTTTGGGGGGTTTAGGGTCTAGGGTCTAGGGTTTTAGGGTTTTTGGGGCTTAGGGTTTAGGGGTTTAGGGGTTTAGGGTTTAGGGTTTAGGGTTTGGGGTTCAGGGTTTTAGGGTTTTAGGGGTTGTAGGGGCTTATAGGGCTTATAGGGTTTAGGGTTTTAGGGTTTCAGGTTTAGGGCTTCGGGGATTTCGGGCCTTAGGGCCTTCGGGTTTTAGGGTTTAGAGGTTGAGAGGGTTTAGGGTTTTAGGACTTATGGTATGGGCTTTAAGACTTTAGGGACTTATGGTTTAGGGCAGGGTTTAGGGCTTGAGTTGTAAGCGGGCTTTAGGGTTTATGGTTTTTGGGCAGGGTTCAGTGCGTCAGGATTTTTTGGCTTTAGGGTTTTATGGCTATCAGGCAAGGTTTAGGGCTTCGGGGTTCTCGGGTTTTATGGTTCTAGGATTTAGGGTTGAGGGCTTCGTTACTAAAACCCGCAGCCGCAATGCCGACGACGATCGCCGTGCCTTACGGTATCTATTCTGTGTTCAACACCATTGTGACACAAGCCAGTATGAACCCTATGGTAACCCTTATAGCAATCCTTATAGTAACCCGTATAGTAACCCTTATAGTAATCCTTATAGTAACCCTTATAGTAACCCTTACAGTAATCCTTATAAACCCCCTTGGTTTAACACCATTGCGACGCAAGCTTGGCCCAAGAGCCCCGGGGTTGACGAAGGCCGGCGGATGGACGGCGCAGTTTGAGGGTGAGGCCCTGGCGCCAGAGATAGGGTTTAGGGTTTAGGGTTTAGGGTTTATAGGTTTTTTTTTTGTGAACCCTGTTTTCCGTCTGCCCCCGAAGGTTAGGTAGTGCCCAGGGCCTAGGGTAGACATTGCACCTAAGGTATGGGATTTCCCGAAAAAAGGGTTCTTTGTTACAGGTCAAACAAGGGTCTTAAGGGGTGTCAGAGGATTCTAAACAGGTTCTGGGAGTCAGGGTGATGCATCTATCCGGGAGGGTCCATATGGATTAAGTTACTATTGTGGAATCAGTTTTATAGACCTAGTTCCATAATGAGTGTATGTGCACCCTCGGGGCATGTATGAAGGTAGGGAACTAGGTCGGTCGGTGGCTGGGTGGGCGGGTATGTAGAGGTAGGTAGGTAGATAGGCCAGGCAGGCATGTGCATTATGTACATATGCAGATATGCATGCATATCTGTACATTGACATGAAGTCTATTGCACACTCATGTGCCTTGATGGCGAAGCCACCATGCAGCAACAGACTGTGGGATGCATGGCCTTGTTGTCTTTTTAAATTAAGCATAGTGGGTCAGCGGGCACTTGAGAAATCTAAACAGTGTCGCAGTTGTCCACAATCCGCAGCTGCGCCAAACCACTGCCCCGAACACTCGCGCTCAAGTTTCCGCCCCCAGAAGGCTCACGGATACCTGTACGAGCCTAGTAAAGTTTCGGGGAACCCCAGAAGGACCATGCCACCTACAGTTTCAGCCTTGGGTCAGGGTTGATTAACTTTCTCGTGCAGGGGCCAGGCTCAGAAGACAGCGGACCATGCTTGTATTGTAGCAGACCCTAAATGAGGGATCCTGATTTTTCGCTTAAAAAGGACCCAAAAGCTGCCCATGACTTTAAGGATCCCCGTCTCAGAGTTCTAGCGGTGCACCTGGAGCCTGGGCCCAAGTAGATCGCATGCTCGGCTTCTTGCTCCGGAAAGAGGACGACGTGGCCGCCATTGCAGAAGGCGTCCCTGGGAAGTTCACTTCAAGTAATATAGGGACCTTAAAAATTAGAATAGGGTTTCGGGGCCCATTATA
This sequence comes from Symbiodinium sp. CCMP2592, assembly GCA_905221615.1. Classification (NCBI taxonomy): domain Eukaryota; class Dinophyceae; order Suessiales; family Symbiodiniaceae; genus Symbiodinium; species Symbiodinium sp. CCMP2592. The sequence goes on from CAJNDT010000446.1 coordinate 80,518, forward strand.
CTATAATTATCATAAGGAACACCCCCCAAAATAGTATACATAGGTAATTATTCAAGCAGGGTTTTAGTGCTCCCGGCATTTGGGCTCTAGAGGGTGCTGTTAAGGGTTCCTTTAAGGGTGCTTTAGGGTTTTTAGGGTTCCCTTGAGGATTCACCAGGAGCCTTAGGGTTTAAGGCTTGTTTGGGGTTTTGGGGCTTAAGGTTTAGGGTTTAGGGGCTGCAAAGGGCCCGTATGCCAAAGACGTATAAACAGATCGAAATCCTGCACCTCCACCTCTCAATCCTAAACCCCGCCAACCCCTGGAACCAAAATCCCGAGGTCCCCAGTCCTAAAGCCGTTGTTTAGGGTATGGGTTAAGGGTTTGTCATGTTGATGTGAGTGGAAAGTTCAAAGACCTCATCGGTATCTTAGTCTTCCACTCATCACTCGCATAGACCGAACCCGCAGCTCGAACAGCCCCTGCTATCTTTGTCAACGTCTGTTTTCTACATCCCTACAAGGCCCTGTAACCCTTAGCACGCAACTCAGTAAAACCTAAACCGCCTTGATAATCAGAACAAAGCTCCCTTTAAAGGGATCCTTAAAGGGGCCTACAAGGGATCTATAGCGTGGCTCTACAATATGGGGGCCTTGATGATTAGAATAGGGTTTTGGGGCCCGCTCTACTATGATTACAACAAGGAACCACCAAAATAGTATTGGTAGTGTTATTTAAGCCCCCTATAAATAGAACCGTACTATAGATCCCTTATAGACCCCTTTGAGGAACCCTTTAAAGGAACCCTATAGGTAAATATTCAGGCCCCCTTTGTCAAAGCACCGGGCTGCCTCGGCCCGGAGGAGCGTCTGCATCTCTCAGCGCAGGCACCGCTCGGCTTCCGACATGAGCCATTCCAGGTCTAAAGGCGTCTAACAAGGCTAAGGGTCTAGGATTCCTAGACGTTTCAACATTCCAAGACTAGGAATTTGAAATGTTTTTTACGTTATGCAAACACTTCCGGAGGCAATATGTAGGCTTCAGCTGCTGCTGTTGTTTCTTTTCCTCTCTATCTCCGACTGGTCTCCGCCCTACAACCCGCAAACTGCAAAGCCCTCAAACCCAGAACCCGTAATTTAAATCCCAGACCTCAAAACCCTTAAAGTCACCCTTATACCACGCGACTAGAATACACCATAATATGGACTATAGTACAAAGGCAGAGCCGTTATACAAGCCCCAACCCAGCGCACTTTAGCACTCCCGTGGACGTCAGGTTCCACCCGGCTCCTCTTGAGCCACAAGCAGTGAAGTCTGCGAGATCGATGTTACTCCGAAAGGGTACTTGTTATAGTAGGTACTTGGTAGGTAGATGGGCCCTCAAAGTATATACTATGCCACTACCTGGACCCTATTGGGACTGCTGGACTGATATTACGACTCTTGATAATGTCAGGATGATTGCATCTGCTTGTGTTATTATTACTATTACTACTTCTACCCTTGCAACACCAGCTACTACTACTACTACTGCTACTACTACTACTACTACTACTACTACTACTACTACTACTACTACTACTACTACTACTACTACTACTACTACTCTACTAATAATACTGGTAATGATAGTACCAATAATGACAATGCTGCCTTTGTTCGGCGGCATCGATGTTAGACTAGCGTTTAGGGCTTTTGGTAGCTAAGGGTTTTGGGATGTTTTAGGTCTTGGAGGGGTTTAGGGTTTAGGGTTTTAGGGTTGGGGCTCGCAGCGGTTGAGGGTTTAGCAGAGGCCCTATGCTGCAAGTTTAAAGCTTTGCTTATTTGGCTTTAGAGTTTTGGGTAACAAAATAATGTCTGGACAAACTTGGGTCCTACGGTTGATGCCCTAAATCCTGCATCGGTTTAAACTTCCCCTGCTACCCCCAATTTTAATATTGCACTGACACAGAGTCTAGAAAAAGCGTTTGCGCGAATGCCCAAAATCCTGCACGACCCCAGGGTGATGCAACATTGAAATTCAGGGCCTGCGGGGAAGTGGACAGCGCGACATCACATATGTGTGATGCTGTAGGTCATGCAGGACTTTGGGCATCAACAGTAGTTTGGGGTTTGGGTTGAGTGTTATGAATTCAGAATAATTGTTCTCGACATGTTTCAGAGCATCACCCGCAGAACAACGCCCTCTGAAGCCTGCAAAATACGCAGGTCATAACCCCATAACTATAGGGCCTAAGCGTATGTTCCTGTCAACTCGTCTCGGTGCCTCCATGCGTGATGGTGCCCGTCTTGTCAAAGACCATTGTACTGATCTTGCCGGCAATCGGGATCCTGGCTTGTGAGAGAGATCCGGCTATGTAACATAGAACTGATGTCAAAGAGTATACATTACTGCACATAGTAGTCAGTATTATACATAACTAATCATATTACGTAACATCATAATATGTACATATACTCTCTACTATATGGAGAGCATGCTCTGGGTGCTTTAATAGTCACCCGGTCGATCACAAAAAACTTTAAAATCTGAAAGCTCGCACCTTTAATCCTTGAATCTGAAGAGCGTCATCTTCGACTCGGGGCTCAAGATCTAGGTGCTAAAGCTTGGCGTGCAAGCTGTGCAGATTTGAAGCTCAAGGTTGTGGGTTTAGGGTTTAGGATGGTTTGGGGTTTAAGTAAGGCTGATATACGCGTTTGCTCAGGTCTCCATCGTGGGCTCCGAGCCTGCCGATGTTGAGGCAGGCGATCTCCCCCTCTTTGAGTCTGGAGGCACTGCAGCTCTGGCCCAGCGTGAAGGAGACAGCCTGGAGATCTGTGAGTTCCCGAAAATAGGGGATCCCAGTATGGTACGCTAACTATCGTAGGATCCTTACTATAAAAGACAGCAAAATAAAAGGTACCCCCCCTAATTTTCGGAAACTCCCATCTGACCCAAACCACATGAGCACGAACTCCCCGGAACCCTAAACCCTAAACCGATTAGGAAACTCTTGATTCTCCAGAGGGCTCCTCCAACGGATCACGAAACTCTGAGTCCCCAAAGTCTGAAGCCTTTAAACATAAAGGGCTTAGGGTTTAGGGTTTAAGGGTTTAGGGTTCAAAGTCTCTTCATGAGATTCAAAGATTATATAGACCCAAAGCTCATCTGAAAAAGACCGCATGTACGTGTCAGGAGTCAGAGGTTTCATAGGGCTTAGGGCCTTGCCCTGACAAGCTAGCGATCCGATGCGGACTTGAAGCAAGATGACGGGTTGACTTTCTTGGAACTTCAGGGTCCTCCTGATCTAAGAGGATTTCGGGTCTAGATCGTGAGCCCTACAAAACGCCAGCCGACTCTGAACCTAACGCCGGGCGCAGCCATGGAGGACTTCTTCGTGTGTACTGGGACTTGGATCCCTGACTCTTGCAGAGAAAGCCCCAAAACTCTAAACCGAATTAGGTTTTAGGGGTTTAGGGGTTTAGGGTTCAGGGGTCAACCCCAAACCCCAGAGCCCAAACCCTGTACTAGGCTGGCACGATGCAACAGGTTTCGCCCTTTGCGGCGCTGATGAGGTTCGGGGACGTGGGGAGACCCTATTAGAATGGATCCTTCATAAGGGAAGCTACACGATAGCACGGATAGCCACACACATACATACATATGTATATATGTATGTATGTATACATATATATATATATATATACATAAAAAATATTCAAAAGTTTTACAAAATAAAATAATGTATATATACAAAATAAAATAATGTATATATATATATACATATTACATGTATGACACTTACACGCACATAGTTTGATGTATATACATGCATTCTGATAATGTGCAACAACCATACTAGATCCTTAATGCACGGACACGCAAAGTTTCTGGAACCCCTTGCACTCACGACTGCAGTCGAGGATCCATCATCGGGTTCAGAGCTTGCGCGAGGAAGGACATGCCTCAAAAGTCATCGGTTTCGAGTTTATAAAGGCGACGATCCGAGATGCAGGTCGGGCAGACATGTACCCAACGGGTCCAAGTATCATTATGGTATATACTTGGAGCCCAAAGATACCCTATAAGTATATACCATGATGATACTTGGACCCTCTCGGGTAGCAGCCGAAGTCCACCCTTCGCACAAATATCGAAACGCATATGGCCAGTCGTGAGTTGCGTAGTCTTTGCTCTGGCCTTTCGGGTTCGTGCTTCCGGTATCCCTAGGCGCCCATATGCCCCTTCAGTACAGAAACTTAGACCTTGCAGTACTCCCTATCTACATAATTTAAATAATACTACCGCAGGACGAAAGTTCGCCACACTGCCTTTAGCTCAACATATGTAGTCGTGCCACCCCTTTTCCCCCCTAGACTCCTCCACAAGATTATAGTAGTATAATTATAATTTTATTCCAGGGAATTAACTACTCCGCCACGCTGGCCACGTAAAACGGACTTCTGGCCTCCCCGCTTCTCCGCGGCACATGTGCATGGTACTTTGTGACAATCCTCCGTATGTCGAAACTTTTGTCCAAGTGATGTACAAGGCCATGGTTTAGACTATATGGGTATATGGACCCGCAACCTTCAGGGTTTAGGGATTAGGGTTTGGGCTTCCGGCTTGGCTTTTTGAGAGGACCCTATCTCCGTTGCTTTCGACCCTGATCATACATGTAGACATGCACAGAGACAGCCGGATAGAGATACACATGTGTACCGCAGGATCTGTGTTTGTTGCTTTGGAAAATGCAGCATATGTGCACACTCATGCGTGTACATGAACATGTGCATTCGCAGAGAGCGAGCTCGACTCGGCGATATAGCCAGAGAGCGAGAGAGAGAGAGAGAGAGATGTATATATATATATATATATATATATATATATATATACACATATATAGATATGTATATAGATATATGTATACAGAGAGGGGCAGATGCATAGATAGCTGGATGGATAGACAGGTAGATGGACAGGTACAGATAGACTTAACATAGATAGATAGATAGATAGATAAATAGAAATGATAACAAAAACAGAGAGAGGTTCAATTCATGAACAGATAGATGGGCACAGAAGAACTGAATAGAGTAGAATGCATTCGCTTAGAGTAGATCAGAACAGACTGGCCTAGACTAGGTTAGCCCAGATTAGTTTAGCCTAGATTAGGTTAGATTGGCTTGGGTTCGATAGACAAAGCAGCTATAAAATGTACATATACATTTACACACATGTCTGTATATACGCATGTACATGTACAAACGTACACATGTATGTCTGCATGTATGTGAGTAACTATGAATGTATGCATGAACCCAATACCCTATAGTCTGAACCCTCAACATGCAAAACCAACCTGCGGCATCTTCAATGAACCGTTGCTGACGATAGCCTCAGGAGCGGTGAAGCCTAAACACTTAAAAGTTAAAAGTTAAAAGACAAATTCGGGCTTTCGGGGGCTTGCCTCGCCTGCGAAGCAGCCGCTGATCCAGCCCTGCCCCTGGAACATCAAGGTGTTGGCGAAGCAGAAAGTAGCCTTTGGGGCAGGTTTAGGATTAGGGGGCTGGCTGGGTTTGGGACTTGCAAGTCCTAAACCCTAAGCACTTCGTAGGTCAAAGTGTTGTTAGGAGATTCCGACAGCTTCATTGCGTGGAGGGGCGGCCGTCCGCAGCTTTGCTTCCAAGAGCCCTATGAAACCAGGGTACAAAAGGGCCTCTACAGTCTAAACTGCAAACCCCTAAACCCTAAACCCGTAAACCCTTGAAGTTAAGCCCTACCTCGAGATCCAAACGTTCACAGATCAGGTCTTGGATTGAACCGGAATTCATGAAACCTCCGGGCTTAAAGGCTTAGGGCTCACGGTGTAGAACGAGGTCGCAGCTTCAGGGTGTTGTTAGTGATGGTATCGCTTCTTCTTCTTCATGTCTTGAGGGCGCACTTCTTGCAAACGTTCGTTCACTCTGAAAAAGCCCTGAGCCGTGTCGTGTTTCAGAGCTTTCTAAGCTCAAACCCTTTAAACCCCAAAGCCCAAGCCCTGTCCCCAAACCGTGAAACCCTTAACCCCAAACCCTAAACCGTGCCAGGGCTGCCCAGGCCGTCATCAATGCGTAGACCCAGGGAAGCTGCTCCGTGTATTTAAACTTCACGATGGCCTCACGGGCCCAAAAACGTTTTAGGGTTTAGGGAACTGTAGACTTAAAGGGTTTAGGGTGTAGGTTTAAGGCTCTGCCTAGACAAGCCTGCATTGTCGTATCTTTTGTGGCGAATCAGTTTATGTGACAACAAAGTAATATCTTTCTTTGGTTCTGCCGTTTTAAAAAATGTTCGCTACTATGGGAATCTTACCATGCAAGAGGGTAGCCAAAACCCTGACTATGAACACCGAACACTCAAGGCCGGAAGACCCAAGGCATCTTCTGTGCTAAAGAGTGGCTGGAAAGAGGACCATTCGAATGAGCTTGCCCTTGGTAGTCCTCCCACCAATTCGCATCCTCGGCACCCAGGTCTGGGGACAGTAAACTAGCACACGAATACTTGGAGGTTCATGGGTAGTTATAAGTGGGGGCATAAGTAGGGTAACTATAATTATAACCCATATTAGGGGACTTATAACTCCACGTATAGCTACCCATGAATCTCCAAGTAATCGGGCTGCTAGCTTGGAGTTGTTCCCTCAAGGAAGCATGAGCCGGTGCTGCGGAGGGCGAGCCATGCTCCTAAACCCTAAGCGCGGATGCCAAACCCCAAAAGGGGTTCGTGTTGAGGAGATAATAAGTTTTAGCTACCATGACGGGGATCTTAGGGTTTAGGGTTTAGGGTTTAGGGTTATACAATAATTCCTGTTCATGAAAACCAATTAAGATTAAACCCTTGAACAAGAACCTAATAAACCCTATCGCCTATCGACAAATGTATACCTTACACAACCACCGAGAATTCACTAATCCCTGAAACCCTAAACCCTAACCCCTAAACTCCTACACCTCTAAACCCCTAATTAAACGCCTACACCTCTAAACCCCTAAACCCTAAACCCCGAAATCCTAAACCCTGGAGACCCTACCGACGCGCACCGCGAGGTCGCAAGGGTTCGCCTCTTCGGCGCGTAGGGTTCAGGGATCTAGGGAAGGGTTTCGGGATGGAAGGTTTAGGGGATTACGGCTTAGGGATTAGGAGTTTAGGGTTTGGGGATTTGGTTTAGGGTTGAGGGATTCAGGGTTAAGGATCTCTAAATTCAAATTTCCCTAGGTTCCAAACCCCACTACATCAAAGAGATAATGAGGTCGCGCGCTTCAAAGGTGGAAAAACACTAGGTTGCCGAGCCAGAAATCAGGATCAGGCTGGGTCAGAGCTTTGCTGACAAAGTCCAGAGGCAGGGTTTAGGGTTCATAGAAGTTTAGGGGTGGCTCTCTCTTCTACATAAGCTAGGCAGGAGTTCCAAACCCTAAATCGGAAATCCTCAACTCATGAAGCAAGGCACGAACCAAATTCTAAGCTTACACTCTAAACCCCTAAGCCCTCAAATCATGAAGAAGGCAGCACACACCAAACCCTGAACCCCAAACCCTCAAATCATGAAGCGAGCAGCACATTCTAAACACTAAACCCTCAAATCATGAGGCAAGCAGCACGACGCCGATGGCATAGTCCGACCCACGATTTGCATTGGCAGCTGCTTCTGGGACGCTCTGGAGGACTTCAGTACCTGCTGCACCGTCATGAGGGTTTAGGGTTTGGGGTTTTACGGTTTAGGGGTTTAATTAGGGTTTGGGCCCGCAGCCCCTGAGCCTCAAGGTCTTTTGTTAGGCATTGTTTTCCTCCGCTGCATTTGTCCATGGTTTAGGGTACTGGGCTTCTTCAGGCTTCGTCTGATGTGCGTCAAGGTTTCCTTTTACTCTCTTCTTCAACAACCGGGCCCCAAAACGTTCAAACTTTCTCAGATAGAGCTAATATAAAAGGCCAAAAAGTTTAAAGTTCCCCCGTTCACTATCTGAGTTTAAACCCCTAAACCCTAAACCCTAAACCTTAAGATTACGGCGGAGGCGGTTTCGGGAATTTTTCGGTGGAGGGCCCTGGGCTCCTCGGACGACCCCTAGGCTCAGGCCGGAGCCCCCCTGTGTTCCCTACCTCAACCTACCAAAACCTACGTTTTTTTTTGTAAGGGCCCTATAAATTCCATTTTTTGGGTCTATATTAAGAACCTACAAAAGAGTAGGGTTTGGTAGGTTAAGGTAGTATACAAGTGATCCCGAACTCCTCCAAGCATGTTTGTCTTACCGGGGACTTCGGGTTCTGCCGGCTGAGCTAGACTGGTAAGGTTTGCAACCTGAAGCCAAGATCGGATCTTTCGATCTGATGGCATGTCTTTTCCGCTCTCTGAGGTTCTCGCCGTCGAGGGTCAGCTCAGCATCGCAACAGCTACATTGTACCAGAACTGGTTGAGGAGTTAGAATAAGTGAAAAGCTATCAACTGTGCAGAAGCAGTGACACGGGGCAAGCTGTCCGGAAGAGTAAACGTTGAATCATTGAACCATGATGTTGGAGGAACCCTAATGGTCTAAGCCTGCAGCTACAACTTGTCGATATACCTTCAAACCAACCTTCTGAACTGCACATTCGCGGGTCAAGATAAGCCTCGAAACTACAAATTCGCGAGAGAAGCTGTGCCTAGAAGACAGCGTGCACGACACATCGACGAAATCGTACTTGCTGAACTACTATGCCACATCAATGTCTGCCGCTCAAAAAAAGGGCCCCTAAACCCCACATCCTAAATTTTGTATATTAATCCTAAACTCCAAACCCCAAAATGGTAGTGCTCCCGAGACTCTCTGGGCAGGCCTGCAAAAAGGCCATGCTTCTTTCCATGGATCTTGTCGTCAAACGGGAGGGTGGACATTGCTTCCATCGCCACCTCGCAAGGTGCTCCCTCATAACTATGACCATTATTATCATCGTGGTTATCGTCATTACTATTCTTGTCAAGATTGATTGGTATTGTTTCTATGACTGCGATTATTCCCATTTCCTCCACTCTAAACTCTAAACTAGGATGAGCGATTCTTTGCATACAGTGCGCCGCTCATAGTTTCTGCTCTATTGTGCCTTCCTATACTACATCGTGATGCTTAGTCATCATTAGCTGTGCGGGATTCTACTTGAGTTGGTCTGAGTGATAGCAGGCTCCCGAAGGACCTAGACCCTGAACCCCGAATCCTGACGTGAACTACCAAAACCTGCTTTATTGTAGTAGGTTCATAGTGTAAACCCTAATATAGACTTTATAGAGGCACTACAAAACAATAGGTTTTAGCAGTTCGGGTAAATCCATATCTAGAAGCCACGTTAGCAAGAATGCTGATAGCGGCGAAAGCAGGTGATATTACCCTTATAGCCTTTCAGCTCCGAAGGTTTTCTCCACAGCGAAACGCCCTGCACTGCTTTGGGGTGTAGACTGTTCAGGGTTAGGGTTTGGGGAAGGGTTCAGGAGCCAAGGAACAACCCAGAACCCGGGACCGACCTAGTAAGGTCAGCACGACATCACTACTTCGCACAGAAACTTTTGGATTAAGTAAATCTGCAAGTCCTTGCGAAGCCGCTCTACTACAAGTACAATACTACTTTCTGATCCTTCATGTTAGGTCGGACCAATCGCAATCCAGGGCGGAAGCCTTCTGTAGCGGCATGGGCTCCCCGGTCAGCATGCTCCTAGCATGCAGGTTGTCCTAAACCACGGGATCTAGATGTCACATGAGTACATGGAGCATTGTGGGACTTAGCAAGACACGCTTTCGAATACCCTAATTGGGACTTGAGCATCTATAGCTATAAAACTACCTCATTGATAACCCTATAATTAGTTGCTAAGTCCCGCGATCCTCCAAGCAAGCTTGGGGGCCGCGGGTGTAGCATCCACCGCCCACCCCCGCGGTGCCTATTCTCCAACAAGGGCTTTCAAACGAACCCCAGCTCCCCCACCCTGAACCCTAAACCCAAAACCCTGCATCCTCGGTATGCTCTGTCTCCCTCTCCCTCCCTCGTTCTCTGGGTTTAGGGTTTAGGGTCTCTCTCTCTCTCTCTCTCTCTTTTGCCCTATCTGCCTCTTTCTTTGTTCTCTGTCTCAGAATTCAATAGTCACTCCAGATCTCGCAACCCGAGCACTCAAAAGTCTAGTCTTTGCCTCGGACTTACCTTCAGTTTTAGGACATAATGGGAATTAGTTTGCTGAACAGATCAATCCAAGCGTCTCATTCACCACGGCACTGCCCGACACCTTGCGGCCAAGAAAGCTACCCGAATGTCTCCGGAGTTGCTCTTGGCCACGATTCCAACGTTGACGTCAATGGGCACAGGCTGTTTTGTGCTTCAGTACCAGACACAGGAGCTTAGCCAAATCATGGCATGGATGTCATACTTCGGGGCCCTTCGTAAACTAGATTTCTTTCCACATAGCCCTTGCAACGTCGCCCTGGACAATAATGGCCAATGAGCCTCGAAGGAAACCGTCAACTCAAGAAGGTCCGGTATCTTGTTCCACAGCTACTCTACCAAAACCCAGAGCCTGCTTTACTCGAGTTCTTCTACCAGCACGATTCGTAGTTGCGTGTGCCAACAAACTGTGTCCGCCTTAGAACCATAAAAAACAATATGCTAAATATCCTCTTGGGTTTTATATGAACAAGAATACAAAACATAACTCCTAAGGAGACTATAACAAATGTATCACGACGACTAGTGCTACCATGACTGTCTATGGTCCAGGGTGCCTGGACACATTCAATCCCCGCACTCAAAGAAACTCTGAAAGCAACCTTGGAAGGTAGCCTTCAAACGGAGCCCTTAAAGAACGCCTTTAAAGCAAGCAAACTTCAGAGGTCACGTTTGGCCCAAGCACCAGTGCGATGTCAGCCGTTACCATGCCATCGAAGACCTTCGGAGATGCTGACTTAAGCTCTGAAGACCCTAAAACCCCAAAAGCAACAGGGTTTAGGGTTTACGCTTTATAGGGCTTGCACTGAAATTCTAGGGCAAGCCATGACAACGAAAACAAGCAGCCCGACCAAAATTAACCCTCAAAGGAACCCTTGTCGAACCACTGTCAAAAGATTTTATAGCAGCCTGAACCCCCAACCCGCCCTTCCTCATGTTTCGAGTTTTGGGGTGCTGTTCTTCGGTTCTTCCAGTCTCCGGGCTTTTGGGGCTTAGCGCCATAAGCCTAGAGACTTTTTGAGCCTTCAGTTTATGGGATGTAATCCCCTTTCACAGGGTTCCTTAAAAAGAGCTCCTTTGAAAGGCTTCTATAGGGGAACTTACAAGCGTTCTATACGGGCTTAGTGTACGGGCCTGAACAATCAGAATCCCAAAGGCTCTATGTACCTTTATAGTAGATACTTAAGCCTTAAAGGAGTCCCCATGTAGGTACTTTCAGGCCAAAGTATGTACTATATCTAGACCAAAGAGTAACCTAGGGATAAAAAGGGTGCCCTTTTTGGGCTAGAGGGTGCTATAAGGGGAACTAAACCCTAAAAAAGGGAATAAGGGCCTACTCTGGGTACTATATGGGTACATGGAGCCTTAGGGAATAGGCAAGCGAGGATCCTGGAACCTGAAACCCATATTAGTATTTCTATTAGTATTAGTAGCAATATTAGTATTAATATTAGTATTAATATTAGTATTAATATTAGTATTAGTATTAATATTAGTAGTAATATTAGTATATAATATGATCCCGTGTGTCCCTGCGTTTTTTTTTTTCATTCTGGGAGGGCTCAAGGTCAGGGTTTAGGGCTTTGGGGGCTCAAGTCGAAACCCTACTAGGGCTTAGGGATCAGGGCTGAGGGTTAAGGGTTCAGGGTTAAGGGTTCAGGGTTGAGGGTTCAGGGCTTAGGGTTCAGGGTTGAGTGTTCAGCGGTTGCAGGCCTTGGGGTTAGCGGTTCTCGGCTCAATGACGTGCACGGGAGGCATTCGGCTACTGTGAGTTCCAGGTTCACGTTAAGATTTTGATGGGTTCAAAAGGGTTTAGAGTTTAGGGTGTTATCATCTGATTCCAGATTCGACACCACGGACTCCCAGAAGGTTTTTTGCAGCACGTCGAGGTCGAGAAGTCGATGGCTATTCCGAGATTTGCAGTGCGCATGGGCTTACCCAGACCTCCTCGAGTCCTCTACACCTATGCCGAAACGCATGCTTTTACAACCGCAACTTACTCCGTTCTTTCGCCCGAAACCCCAATCACTAATCCTCAGACCCTCAACATCCCTCAACCCTCCCCTACAAACCATGGACAAAGCCTCACTGAAGGCAAAAGGGTTTGGATTTGGGATTGGTGCATGTAAGAAAATAAGGGATCCAACTGAATATCGTTGAAAACCCTATATGGTTAGATGCTTGTTATAGCGACCCTCGCAGCACGTGCCCCTATATTCTTATAGCTAAAGCCAAAAAAGCCTGAACAATGTCTCCGACGGTCAAGTCGGTGGCTTGGATCTCCTTGCACAGAGACGAACCAAGTTTTTGGGTTTACTAACTACTGGTCAAAATTTTCAGTTTTCAGACTGGGAGCTTTAGAGTCTTAGGGTCTTAGGGCCTCGTGGAACAAACATAACACCCTTCTGGTGTCGGGTTTAACCCCACCGTCCAGGCACGACATGGATGAAACCTTGAAGCATTGAACTTTCGATGTGGCGAAGCCTTGAACCTGTAAACCGAACGCACCTTGCCGAAAGCACGCACCTATTCGAACTTCTTTCTGTAGCAAGCTAGCTTGCGATTTTGCTGAAGCTGCTTTTCATTCAGGGGCCTCAGACCGATTCCACTGCCATGCAAGGCGCCGGAGCAGATTAGGCTACGGACTCCTCCCGAGGCTTTCGGACGCCCATGCATGCAGGCACGGAATACACGGGCCTGAACGGTTAGAACGGGGTTGGGTATACTGCAGCACATACATACATACATACATACATACATACATACATATATATATGTACATACTCACATGCATGTGTCTATACAACTACATATTTACATACCAAAGCCATACTACTGAACACAAACATCCTTTCTCGAGACTAACATGCTTATCCGGAATCTCACCAGCCTGACTCCTGTAAGCAACATACCTGAGGAACTACTGTTGATGATATAAATCCTGCATTACCTTAAGGGCCCTAAACTATGGGAATTATGATATATTCCTTATTATGGGTAATGCAGGATTTATATCATCAACCGTAGAACCACGAAACTCCGGAATGCTGCCGCTGCCTACCCTACCCCTTCAGCCTAAACCCATAAAGCAACTTTAGAAGCTGCGCGCCAAGCATCCTTCCATTTGCCATCGCGGAGTACCCGCTGGGGCTTTGTATCGCTTGCTGCTGCCATATCCTGAACAGACCCTCCTAAACTGCGCATGCTAAACTGTAATTAAACTCGATCCTCTACATCATCGTTGCACCCCAACCCCCGTCAAGAACACATGCCTACATGTATGTATGTATATATATATATATATATATACATACATACATACATGTATCCCTATATTACCGCATGGGTCGGAAAGATGATATCCGACCGAGCACAGAAGTCATGCATCCAAGGCTCCTGTCCCATGCAACAACCCTAAACCCTAAACCCTAAACCCCAAACCCTGAAACTGTCAATCCGGGACCCACAGGCCTGGAGACGATACTAGTGGCAAACTTTTAAGGATAGCCATGAAGGAGGTGATTAGTCATAGGCCCCAAAGTAGTTCCTTTTTGGGATTACCTTATAGGATTCTAATCTGAACCCTAAAAAGGAACTACTTTGGGGCCTGCCTCAAGGTAGTCTTACTTGCCAATGCCACTGCTCAGGCGACGATACTGACGAGAATGGCGGTTGCAGGAACCCTAGAGCGTACCCTTAACCCTCAAACCCAAGCTGCGAGCAAGCAGCGGCAATCTGCTGCTGATTCTGCCGGAGAATGACAAGACTCGTCCTCACAGCAGTCCAAAATCCAAGGGTAAAAGGAGGGACCCTTAATAAGGACCCCTAGGTATATACCCTTACATTATATAGCCCATTATAGGGACCCAGGTGTCGCCATTAATGGTCCCTCCTTTTCCCCTTTGACAAAACAAGATGCCTCAAAGCCTTCTATGGAGCAAACCTGCAGGTGCCTTTCAAGCGAAACCTTCGACTGTGTACACCCCGAGCCGTAAAGCCCGAGCCCAATATCCGGTTTAGGGTTTAGGGTTCTTAAAGCCCTAAGCATTCGGGAGCGGACAAAACACTAAGAAGCCAATCACATAGACCTATAAAGAAAACAACGCTGCACACCGCAAATCCACGATAAAGCTGCACATCTCCTGTTGCTTGGTGATGCGTCGAGTTGGTGAAGCAAGACTAAAGCTGTGCTGCCGGGCTATGCGGGTTTAAGCACCATGATGACAATCCCAAATCCTAAACCAATTCATGTGTTAAACCTTCAAGGCCTTAAACGCCCCAAAGCCCCCAAAGCCCATGAACCCTAAACCAACCCCAAGCCTCAAACGGCAAGCTATACACTAAACCCCCAACCCTTGTAGATCCTTTATAGGATCCCTTTAAAGGAACCCTAAACCCTTGTAGATCCCTTATAGGATCCCTTTAAAGGAACCCTAAGCCTAAACCCTTATAGATCCCTTATAGCCTCCCTTTAACGGAACCCCAAGCCTCAAACGGCAAGCTATACGCTAAACCCCCAACCCTTATAGATCCTTTTTAGGATCCCTTTAAAGGAACCCTAAACCTTTATAGATCCCTTATAGGACCCCTTTAAAGGAACCCTAAACCCTTATAGATTCCTTATAGGCTCCCTTTAACGGAACCCAAGACTCAAACAAGCCCTCAAAATGGGAGTTTCCGAAAATAGGGGTACCTTCTTTTGGGGTCCTTATAAGAAGGATCCTCCTATTCAGGGTACCATATTAGGGTCCCCTATTTTCGGAAACTCCGAAATCTGTGTGCAACGAGGAGGCCAAGCACCGGTACCGAAAACAAGGGAGAACCACAGCGCGGCCACATTCCTGGGTTTTAGGGGTTTAGGGGTTTAGGGCTTAGGGTTTAGGATTTGGGGGTTCAGAGCTTAGGGCTTAGGGGTTTAGGGTTTAGGGTTTAGAGTTTAGGATTTGGGGGTTCAGAATTTAGGGTTTAGGGGTTTAGGGTTTAGAGTTTAAGATTTGGGGGTTCAGGGTTTAGGGTTTAGAGTTGGGGGTTCAGAATTTAGGGTTTAGGGGTTCAGGGTTTAGAGTTTAGGATTTGGGGGTTCAGAGTTTAGGGTTTAGGGGTTTAGGGGCTTAGGGTTTAGAGTTTAGGATTTGGGGGTTCAGAGTTTAGGGTTTAGGGGTTTAGGGTTTAGAGTTTAGGATTTGGGGGTTCAGAGTTTAGGGTTTAGGGGTTTAGGGTTTAGAGTTTAGGATTTAGGCGTTCAGAGTTTAGGGTTTAAGGGTTTAGGGTTGTATTTTTGGGGACGGGTGACGCTTGGGGCTCAAACGCGAGATATTTTACGGATTTGCTAATGGGGCCTGTGCGGGTAGAGGTCCGGTTTCAAAATTGTTGAACCTCAGCTCACACCGTGAATGTTTGACTATGACTAAGATACCAAGTACCCTTTTGTTTCATCTTTAGATTTTCCACAACACCTCAATCATTCAAAGCTAGGTTGGGGGCATACCGTCGCCGAGAGTTGATAGGCTTTAGCGCTTTTGAACGAGGGGTCAAGCGTCTGGAGTGTGCTTGTTCAGGGCAACAACCTGCATCTGACTGTTTCAAGGCTTACAGTTTGGGGCACAGTACTGTTGGTTCAGCTGTCGGGGAGACTTACACACATCAACCCACGACCATGCAACAAGCAAGCTCTCTCGGAAACTACCGACGACCTGTGATCTTCCACCTGTGTTGTTCCCCCCTCCAGATGGAGATCCTAGTAGATCCTTCATATGCCCCCTCATTGCTGCGAAGAAGTCGCACGGTACTAGAAAGTGGGCATGAAATACTGGCACGAACAACAACATGCGACAAGTTTATCGCTTCTGCATGCTGACTAAACAAACTTCATTCGTTCAAGCAACTTTGGCAGCAACATGTTGCTTCTCTCCACAGGCTCTTCGGAGCTTGTGCTGTTGACCCTTCCTCTGGTCTTTCAGTTTGGCAGAACTAGGTCGCTCTACAGTATGTCTTGTCTTCACTTGAGCTGAAGAACCGGTCAAATGCAGCGGAGCCACCATGAGTTCCAAAAGAGATAGACCCAAATGCACGACCTGAGTCAAACAGCTTTTAACCGGTTTTCCAAAACATGTACGCCCAAAATTCTATGCCATGGTTAGTTGTGCCAGAACTTCAGGCGCGTTGTCTTACAAGTTGAATAGTCTGTACATTCGGGAATGAACTCTGAATAGGACTAAGTGAAAGCCGTTGGGCCACTGGGCACCATAAAGTCCTAAGTCCTAGCCGGCCAACAGAAGAAGAAACGAGACCATACCTTACATCCGGAACCCTAAACCTCTCTTCTTCAACAACGGGCCCCGAAAAGTTCAAATTTTCTCAGATAGAGCTAATACAAAAGGCCAAAAAATTGAAGTTCCCCCGTTCACTATCTAAGAAACAAAACTCTAAACCACAAGACCCCAAAAGCCAGAACCCTGAACCTAAACCGCAAAGCCCTAAGCCTAAGACTTCCACCCGAAGCCCAATCCAAGCAACTGCACTCAGAACTTGCCTTACGTTTGGGGATCTCGGATTCGAACCCCCCAAGAAGGATTGCCTGGACCCTATGACATATACAAACCAAGCCTTTTTAGGGCTTCTTACTATGATACCTTTGTGCAAGCCCTTAAAAGCAGGAGCGCACCAGGACAGGGGACGTTCGTGGGAGACAGGTCAGGAAGTCGCCTTGATTACTTTTTTGGTCTACTAGGATGTACTACTGGGCATCCTAGCTTAGGGCTTTGGTGTGTTCAGGGCTTCTTCAGGCGGAGCCCCTCACATCTCCACCTTCTCGCGACATTCCGACCGAGTGTTTTTAAGCCTTTCAGCCCTAATGCCCCCAAGCTACCCTAAACCCCAAACCCCTAAACCCCTCAACCCGAAACCCCCAACCCCTAAACCCCTAAACCTCTAAAACCCCTAAACCCCTCAACCCGAAACCCCTGACCCCTAAACCCCTAAACCCCTAAACCCCTAAACCCTAAGTCTCCCGAGGGGCCCTAAGTTCCTACATAGTAGAAAGCAGGGCCGGGTTTTAGGGTTCAGGGTTTAGGGTTTCTTTTTGCAGGACTATTGCTATCTTGTAGGAATTCTTGCTATGGTCCTTTGCCGGGTTCCTTTTTTGTAGGAGTTACTGCTATTTGGCTATTTGTGTAGGAATTCTTGCTATGGTCCTGTGGGTGAGGATCCTTCACTTGCACTACCAAAACGCTGCAGTCCTTTAGTGGGTTGTTTAGTATTTGGGGTTTAGGGTGGGTCTTTATGAATTCTGTATCAGGGATGCATTAGGTTTTACAGCTGCAACAACTGGGCTGCACCCAGTTCGATGTCGACTCTAAACTCTCAATCCCAAACCGTTTCCGGACTACAGCTGCCAAGCTGCAATTGAAATACATATGTCCTTGGTAAGGAACCCACGGTGCCATGCAAATGTGAGCAGGGTACGGACACTCCGCACCATGCGGGAGATTCCGAAAATTAGGGGTACCTTATTTTGAGAGGTCCTTATAATAAGGATCCTACTATTTAGGGTACTGTATTGGGGTCCCCTATTTTCGGAAACCCCCATGTAGGCTTACCAGGTTACGAGTGAGTGAGTGAGTGAGTGAGTGTCGACCAGCACTTACGGTGCGGCCTACCTCCCACGTCCCTCTCAACATCTCAGGGGGCTCCGCAAGCGTCATCGCCTCCCTCCGTCCCAGAGTTCAAGTGGGGGAAAAACTAGCTAGTGCAGACAGGTCACGGTGTAGAATACTAAGATACATGTTTCAAACCCAAGAATCGGAGAGGCATAGTCCTTGATCAGGGATATAGCAGGCAGGAGGCCAAGCCAGACGTCACCAACCGAAATACTTATGCTTGTATGCACCAAAGAACACACCAAGTAACCGGCAGCAGACGCAAAGAGTTGAAAGGGAGCGAACCGTGCGGCCAGTGCCGAGGGAGCGAGGCTCCATGCACAGAGGGCACACACAAGGCGACCCAAAGGCGTGCGCCATGTGCCGAGGGAACACTGTTCCAGCACCGAGGGCGAGCACGCCACCAATCAGGTACAGTAAATGAACATGCACACCACCGCGGCAATGAACAGCACAGAGGCGCAGCCCTGGAACAAGGCCGATAACAAAGGTAGCAATCCAGGGAGTTGCTAATGCATATGATGAGCGTGGAATACCTCACATATACACTGAATGTCCAACAGTTGAGCCAGAATACTAGAGGGCACTGTCGCCCTAGCACAGGGGAGGGGGGGAAAGGGGGTGCTCATCGGGCAAGAGCCCTTAGTGCCGCCGCCCGCGGTCCACACCTTTCCACAAGAAACCCCCGCCCCAAAGAGAGTGCTAGGCCGCTAGGCCCGGGGGTACCAGGTTACGAGTCAGTGGACACTCAACGAGCAGCATAGCATCAAAGCGAAGCCCTCATAATATTGTGGTCGTGGTCACCAGCTATTCTGGCAACTGTTCTCTACCGACAACATTGTTCGTATCTTTGCTACTGTACTATCATTGTGGTTACAGTCATGGGCACCAGGAACCGAACTTCGTCGTCTAGGTAATACAGCGGGCTGAATAGAAGTTTTACCAGCGTTTTGGTATACATGGTAGTACATACATTTATTGAGGAGGCCGAAGAAATACTCTTGGTAGTTTTCCGACCTGCGCCGAAAGCCCTAAACCCGTAAACCCTTCTAGAAGCACCGTCGCCTCGACCCCTCATAGATCCTTTAAGGCCTAAACTCGTAACCTTGCGGGATATTCCTGTTTGGAGGATCCCAAGAATCCCAAGGCGAGGGTTCGGGGTTTAGGTTTAGGGTTTAGGGTTTAGGGTTTAGGGTTTTAGGATAGGGGTCCATGCCTCAAGCACCGGTTGACTAGCTTCTCAATGCCTCTCATGACTTTACGAAGAGTTCGTAGCTTGGTTGGAAGGTGTACTGTGGGAACCCAAGCACCAAAGAAGGTGCCGGTACGATATTACTCGCTACCTGAAACTTCTGCAATAGTGTTAAAAGCTTGATAGGCTTAAGGTCTGCGGATGTGAAGTTATATATATATATATATACAATGCAGAGTTAGGATAACCCTGAACCCCCGTGTTGTAATGCGATGCATTACGCTTTGAGGCTTGTCGATCTTCGGGTTGCGGGTGGTGGGGCCACCTCAGGAAGCCTGTGACAAAGTCATGTGCGTGAAGGTCAAAATTAGGGTTCCTGGGTCCCTATTATAAGACGGCACCTAATATTTAGGGTTCCCAAAAAGGGACCCTAATCTCGACAACCACCCATGTAAGCACAATGCATCACAATCAGCAACAGAAACGAGAAAGACGCTTACATGTAACAAATATAGAAGTGCACAAGCAAGTCGAACAAATGATATACTCTGTCTTTATACATGTGCATACATGATACATATATATACACACATACATATATGTATAGTATGTATATAGGCAAAGACAGGTGTAGATGTATATACTAACATACAGGCACCTACACAAACAACACTATGTCCATATATATATGTACATATACATATATATATATATATTTCTGTATCTGCGCTTGAACCTTTGGCTAAATCTAGAGATCTTTATCTTTATAACTATACCTATATACAGGTTACAGGCATATGAAAGTACACTCAAACACGATGAAACGGTCTGAAACGGATACAGGCTCAAGTCAACTTCATGGCGATACCAAAATCCCTACATCAGTTAGAAACCCCGGCAACTCCGAGGCCGTTCATCAAACCCCCAAGTAGCGATCCGAAACCGAGCCAACCACCCTAAACTCTTCATGGCTTCAGAAACTGAGAAGCGCTACCTAAACCTAGGTAGAATAGTGGCCCAATACCTCTGAAAGGCCATTATTCTACATACTTTGGGGGTCCAGGTATGGCCCTACCAGAGTTCCTGAATAGTGCAGGATTCTTAAACACCCCACAGTCCGAAACCGGAAATCTGAATGTTAAGAAACCTGCTCGCCACCGAATATATCACCTCTGAATGCTAGAAACCCTCACATGTGATCCCATCATCCAGGCGTCGGGTCGGAGTATTCGGCTAGCAAAGAGGCCAAAATGCCAGGAACTTTCACGTTGATGGCATTGCTGCCTTGCCTGGTTGTACTACAGATAGTACCTGCTTTGGGGTTTCTAGAACCTGTATATGATGTACGGTACCTGCTCTGGCTGTTCGGAGCCGCAGGGATTACGGCTAAGGGTTTGTCCCATTTAGGCGGTCGGATGCAAAGCCCTAAACCCCTAAGCCCGAAACCCCAAAACACCTCAACTTTATGCAGCCTAAACCCTGCAAGCATGTCGCTCCCAAGAACCTTTACAAGGACTTATGTAACGACCGCATTTTAATGATTACAAGAACGAAACCGCAAAATCTAGGCTTGTGGGCTGCAGGTCATCGTCCGTTTGAAGCTACCCCTGCGAACAAGGCTTGCAGCACAGGGTTTTAAATGCGCGACGCGGGAAACATCGTGTTGCGGCACGGACATCGGTGCTATGCACAGTGACTTGATTTAGACAGACATGCGCGGACGTCTCGTGTACCAGGTCTGTGGAACAGTGGTGACACATAATGTCGCTCTCATGCCCCAGTCCGCTGTCAACAGGGTTTAGGGTTTAGGGGGAGAATGAAGGCCTCGGCGGTACGGCGTCTGTATACGAACGATCCGATGTTGCACACATTGTGTTAGCGAATGGCCAGCACTCCAGAAGACAAAGGCAAAGCTCAGAGATAGCCCAAACCCTCATTCAGTATGGGCGAAATTCCGGCTTCTGGGCATCGAATTCTGGAGGCAGTATGGTCGACCCAAAACTTCCAATCCATGCGTCCTTGAAGGCTTCTGGTAGCTATCCGAAATGGGGGTTTCCGAAAACTAGGGCACCTTATTTTGTGGTCCTTATAATAAGGATCCTACTAATTAGGGTGCTATATTAGGGTCCCCTATTTTCGGAAACTCCCAAATCGATACCTTGTACCGAGGTGCTTCGCAAGCCGCTCCTTCGCCACCTCTGACGGCAGACCGCCCCGGTCCAAGGCCTGGTGCGGTTCAAGTTATAATGTTTGTGGTGGTAGGGTTCGAGCTTGGGTTGCCACTAATTATTGAACTGTACAGCTACTACATTCGGAACGCTTTGAGAGCTTTGTCGTGGCTTTCGCGCCATTTATTTTAATTTAGTGAACCCGAGGTCACTTTTGGCAACGATTTCCAAGGTTGAAGCACCGCGTTCTGGGCTTAGGCAGGGGTGTATTGCCGCCTTTTGAAATTCTTGATACATTGCTCACACCATATATTACTACTGTCAAGACCATTCTAGTGTTACTTTATCCCATAACAAGAACTACATAGTGACCGGTGTCTGTCAATACCTACTAACCTCATAATCATTCCTGATTACGGCTTCATGGATCAAGGGCTTTTAGGTGCCATGGTCTATCTCAGACACATTTGATGTTGCAGTCCGAAAATCTACGCTTTAGGGCCCTGAATAATTGCCTGCACTGTGTTGCGGGTCCCTTATTAGAGTTATAGTATAATGGGCCCCCAAAACCCTACTCTAATTATTAAGGCCGCCAACAGAACCGTACTCTAGATCCCTTATAGACCCCGTTGAAAGTATCCCTTGAAAGGAACCCTACTCTGTTTCATAAGGCCCCTATAGTAGTCTTCCACGTACTCGGCAAAGGTGCCTCTTTCGCCTTCTGCTGTCTTAGTCAAGGAGATATGACGGAGATGCGAAGATGATCCGACCAGACGGTGTGCCATTGGCGGGGGAGGGGGGGAGGCTGGGCAGGAGAATCGAGACAGCAGCTTAGTGCCGGAGGTCAATCTAGGGGCTTTAATAAATAGACAAAGGTTTTGGGGTATATTGAGCATGGTTGTGGGGACTACAACGGGAGGCGAGTTACCTGCCAAGCGAGATTCATGCCAGGCTATCCGTCAAGCATGCAATCAAAGCCCTACATGACTCCTTTTCGAACTCAGACCCTACCGTATAACGCTTTGAGTTAAACAGCCCGTAGAGAACTACCATCGTCAAAAATCCGTTGTCATTGAAACCCTTCTGAACCGCGGAAACACTCGATCGGATATCGACAACCTGAGAAACTTTTCACCAAAAACCAACACAAAATCCGTACATCCGTGCACAAACTCGCAAAGACACTGTATGAATGTGCACCATAAGATCCTTGTACAAACCCATACGTAAACCCTGTACCTCTCTTCTTCAACAAAGAGGGCCGCAAAAAGTTCAAACTTTCTCAGATAGAGCTAATACATACAGGCAAAAAGCTTGAAGTTCCCCCGTTCACTATCTAAGGTACCAGAAAACACAAAGAAATGACCACCTGCCTGATAGGATTCCTCACCGCTCAGCGCCACCGTCCCGGAGGGCCGGAAGCGACGGGCTTGGCTGCTCCAAAGGTACCGGACCTCAGACGTTTAGGCTAGGAGTTTAGGGTTTAGGGTTTAGTTTAGGGTTTAATTAGGCTGTTAGGCTGTAGGTTTCAGTGAACATCACGGAAAATAAGGGTTTTTGGGCTGATACACTTTTACAGGGGTTATCGCTTTGATGGAGCTACATACGAGGACATCCTGAGCTCATAGTTTTGCGTTTGTGTGTAAGAAGTGTTTTGGGTTTAGAAAGTGCTATGAGGTTTAGGGCTTGTGGGGGGGCGGGGGGGCGGGGGGGGGGGGCCGGGGGGATTAATTTATGGGCAATGCTCTAGATTGGGATCCCATCTCATCTCGATCACGAACAGAGTCATCCTTCAAAGGCGGACCTAAGCCTAAGCGGCACCCCTTTGTTCTCAGAACTCCTGACGTGCATGAAAGTTCTTGAACATTCGGGTTCATAAGCTGTAGAACATATTTATACATATATATATATATATAACAATAAAGATAGTGTCTGCAAGTGTTTGAAGCGCCGGCGGTAGGCTCAGATCATCTCGGATCTACAGGGTTCTTGGTCGACTTAGCGCCCAAAACTCCCTAAACCCCAAAAGCATAGACTACAAACCCCCTGGTGCATCGGGCAGTCCTAAACTAAAACCTGTTCGCAAGCAATCCCGAAGCCCACAACCCCATCCATGTACAATTAAACCCTAAACCCTCAACCCTGCATCCCCAGGCCTTTCTCTAAATCCCAAACCCAAAACCCTGGGCCCTAAACCCTACATAACCTACCATTATGAGGATGTATACAAAGAAACCATATTAGGCAACCCTAGAAAGATAGGTTATTTGGGGTCCAGGTAAACCCTGCAGTCCCCAAACTCCGCAGAACCACCCCGAACCCTCAAGTCACAAAATGCATCGCAGCTGTGCCAAAACTCGCAGAACTTTCTGCAAAGCCCAGAAGCGAACGGCCTCTACCTGAACCTACCAAAACCTACTTTTTTTGTGGGTTCTTATTTTAAACCCTAATATGGGATTTGGTGGGTTAAGGTACACCCCAATCCCAAACCAGAAAGCAAAGAACTCAACATATTATACTATAACTACAATAAGGAGTCCCCCAAAATAGTAAAGGTAATTATTAAGACCCCTACACTACACCCCCCCCCCCCCACAATGCCCCTTATAGTAACCCTAACAGGGCCCATTTTGAGAATCCTTTAAAGGAGCCTTAATTTTCAACCTTTAGGCTGTGGGTGTTTGTCGGGGCCCCGGCGCAGGTGTGCTGATAGAAGCGGCCTCTCGTTTCGGGAGTTTCCGAAATTTCTAGTGGCACCTTTTAAAGGGATCCTTTAAGGGTTCCTTAAAGGGATCTATAGGGGTTCTAGAAAGGGTTTAGGGTTTAGGAGTTTCCGAAAATTAAAGGGGTACCGTATTTTCGGGTCCTTATAATAAGGATCCTCCTATTCAGGGTACTATATCAGGGTCCCCTATTTTCGGAAACTCTCATTTTGCGGGAAGGCTTGGGGTTTCGTGCATGCCGGAGCTATCGTCTGATTAGGGTTAAGAGTACGAAGCAGGCCCAATCCAATCATTTAGGTACATAATATAGGCTCCATGGGCTTTAGGGGTTTAGGTTTGGCGCTGGGGCGCACGGAATTTTAAGACTTAGGTTTTTCGGGTGTAAATGTTGCCGTGTCTGTGGTGCCGTGCGACTGGAAATGCCTGTACCCTGCCAAAAACTGACCAGACGGTGAACTAGATGATGCCAGACGCGGAGGTATTTAGGCTTTCGAAACCTTTTTACTCAAGCCTGCAGGCGAAAGCTTCAAACAGCCCCTAAACCGAATACCTTAGTTTGTAAACAACTTCGAACGACGGAACGACTGTAATCCTCCAGCCCCAAGGTCCTAAACCCCAAACCGTAAAATCCGAAAGCCATAAATCTTAAACCATTACGCAGACGCGCCCAAAATACTGCAAAGCGCCTTCCCCTTCTTCGGACTCATGGCCGTCATGTTCGTCCATGTGCCTAGGCTTTCAGGCCGTTCGGGCGGCGTTGCTGTGAATTTTCTATCTATATTCAAGGCTATCGGCAACTTGGGCTTGGGGTGTAGGGTCTTTGGTCGTTGGCTTAGAGCTAGGGTTTACAACAGTTTGGGGTTCGGATGGTTCGGGCTGAGGCTTTATTTCGAGGTGGAAAAGTGCTTTGAGTCTGCAGTGCCGCAAGGGTTTGGGTTTGTATGGCTTAGAATTTAGGGGGTTTAAGGGTTTGGGGCTTAGGGATCGGCAGCAGGATAACATAAGTGGCCTTACTAATTAGAATGGGGCTCCTTTAAAGGGATCCGTAAAAGGGGTCTAGGAATCTATAGTAGGGTTCAAGAATACAGCCTTAATAATTAGAATGGGGTTCCTTTAAAAGGGATCCTTTAAAGGGGGTCTATAAGGGATCTATAGTAGGGTTCTAGAGTAAAGGGGCCTCAATCATTAGAACGGGGTGTTGGGGGTGTACTCCGCCGGTCCGAAAGTTCGTCGCACTCTATGTTGTCGACTTACAACATGCCATGCGTGTTCAAGACCCTTTTCCCCGTAGACTCCTCCAGAAGTCCTCCGCCGGGAACAATTCTAGTATATACTATAATTTCACCCAAAACCCCTAAACCCCAAACCCGCTGAGGGTCTAAACGAAGTCTAGTTACCCTAATTATAACCGTAGTTACTAAGTCTCTAGACCCCTTAAGGACCCCATAATAAGGCCCCTGGAGGCATAGGTTTAGGGTTTAAACGAAGTCCAGTAGTACCCTTATTCCCTTTTTGTAGTCCTAGGTTCCTTATGAAGGTACCCAATACCAAACAGGGAGCCCTTTCTGGGCATCCTAGGTTTAGGGTTTAAACGAAGTCTTAAACCCTAAACCATAAACCCAAAATCCTAAACCCTAAACCCATAAACCCTAAACCCTAAACCCGTTGAGGGTTTAAACGAAGTACCTCATAGTTAGGGCCCTAGACCTTTTAAGGACCCCATAATAAAGTTTCTCGCATCCTAGGTTTAGGGTTTAAACGAAGTCCAGTGGCCTGACGCGCACCAGCTCCAGCTCTGACAAGCCCTTCTTCGGATCCTTGGCTACGAGGGTTTTTTGGGTTTCTTAAAGGGTTCCTTCAAGGGATCTATAGGGTTCCTTAAAGGGATCTATAGGGTTCCGTCAAGGGATCTATAGGGTTCCTTAAAGGGATCTAGAGGGTTTAGTTTGGGGTTTAGGGTCTACTTGGATGATCATGGGACTTAGTAAATAGGGTTTAGGGGTTCCTTTAGGGTACGATAATAGGGTTCCTTAAAGGGATCTATAAGGGGTCTATACTACAATGGTAGGATCATGGGACTTAGTAAGTATGGTTATAAGTACCTTAATTGTAATTTTAAGTATAGTTACCTGAATTATAACCCTAGTTGCTAAGTCCCATGATCCTCTAAGTAGGCTGCCCAGTAACCTAGGAATAAAAAGGGCTCCCTTTTGGTATTGGGTAACTTTATAGGGAACCTAGGACTACAAAAAGGGAACAAGGACACTACCGGGCAGTAATCAAGGCCAATGCTGCGGTATGTTAAGGGCTACGGCTCAGGATTTTGGGTAAAGGTCGCGCAAGCGTTGACGTAAGCAAGAGTTGCTTGAAGTAGAGGGGCTACTGTAGGGGATTCTAGACGGGGCTTGAGCTTTTGATTAGGTTTTGGGGCCTTTTTCAGGATTGTTGGGGTTTAGGGTTTAGGGGTTGAGGGTTTAGGTACTGCAGGCTTGGGGCTTGGTGGGATTCAAGCTTCGTTCTCTAAATCCTACACACCTAAACCCTAAACTCTTAAGACCTGCCTACCAGGGCCTTAATGATTCGATTAGGGTTTTGGGGCCCCTTCTACCATAAATATACTAAGGAGACCACCAAAATAGTATATGCAATTTGTTTAGGCCCTTAGGTTGTAGAACCCTACTATAGATGCCTTATAGACCCCTTCAAGGAACCCTTCAAAGGAACCCTATAGGTTTAGGCCCCTAGATTATGCTCAGTAGCTGAACCCGGAAGCTTGCCATAAACCGCAAATGGCTACTTCGAAGACATCTTTGGGTTGAGGCTGTCGAAGTATCTAGTTCATGATTGGGATAGGAAAATGTACGTTTTTAATCCTCACTGGGTTTAAGTACCCACAAAAATGTGAAATGTTACCCAACTATGACAAAGGTATGTACTTTGTGCAAGTACAGGATATGCGTTTTAGTTCTAGGATATAGGGTTCAGATTTGGATCTTGGTGTTCAAGATTTGATGTTTCGGGTAACAGGGACGCTGGCTACCCCAAACTCTAAGCCCTAACTGAACCGCCCTAACCTGGAACACAGTAGGCACAGCATGTCGCTGCAACGACTCCTACCCGTCCGGCCTTTACCCTCAACCACGTCCAGGGTTGGAGTCAAAGGTTTAGGGCTTGGGGTTTCAGGTCTAGGGGCTAGGGCTTGGGGTTCAACGGTTCAAGGTCTAGGATAGACTCCGAGTGCTGTATAAACCCTGAAGCCATTTATTCGGCCATGGGAGGCGCAAGCTCTGGCAAAGGCCAACGCTTGGCGACATGTGAAGCAAACACCCGAAACAGTGCAATCGAAAGTTCATGCCGCCCCCTGTCAGAACCTTAATGTTACGATACCTACTATGGCCCTGATGAAGGGAGTCGGGTGAAGCAATTCGGGGCTTACGATAGCGGCCTGAATTATTGAAAGAGGGTTTGAGGTACACTGTACCATGGTGAAAACACAGAACCCCACCACACATATTCTGAATTTTGCAAGCTTCTATATTCACACACTGCAGTACCCTCATAGTAGCAGATATAAAACCCTGCTCGCACCCCTATAGACATCATGTCGAACGGTCATAGTCATAGGACCCTTTCAGTATGCTTATAAACCCATATAGGGCTCACATGTCACATTAGCCAGCGACCTAAGTCTTGGACCCTGTCTGGGGCTTCGTGTATAAGGTTCAGGGCTATAGTGCTCAGGATCATACCGAAGTCATAAATGCAAAGCGCCAAGCCCAAACCCAGGGCCCAATGGGAATGAAACTCCTGGGGTCCCTACCAAAACCCTACACCGCTAAACCCCAAAGCCTACGTGCTAGACCCAAAACAGTAAATCCAAAAATCCAAACTTGGGCCCTTGGAAATCCATCCCCTGGCGAGACTCCCTCGGGAAGATTGCGATGTGAGTTGCCTCTGCCTTGAAGGAGGCGTGCGGGTAGGAACTAAAACGCAATCTGTTTCTATCTGTCTATCTATGTCTGTATCTCTCTCTCTCTCTCTCTCTCTCTGTATATATACACGCACACATAAATCTGCGTATTTCTATTCCTACACATTTCTATCTGTATGCTACCTGTATGTGTATATATATATATACACATAACTGTATCTGTATGTTTCTATAACTATCTAAAAAATCTGTCGATCCATCTATCTACCCGTCTATATGTAAATATACATGTGTACATGTATGTGTGTGTATACATGTGCATACCTGTAGAGGTTTACGCCAAACCCAGGTTCTAGATCAGGCTCTGGCAGTTCTTGTGCCGCCTTGCGAACCCATAGTGAACCCCAGAAAGTTGGAAACCGGATTCAGGTCAAATAGCGTTGGGATTCCCTTTACATCACTCTTAAGGATTGAGGCTATTGGGTTTCCAACTTTTAGGCTTCTACTGTACTCTGACTGAGGAACGCAGAGGTTGGTGGCCGATTCAGGTTTCGTGTAGTTTACGGGCTGGGGCCTTTGGGGCTTCAGGAGCCGGGGCCTCCGAACCTTAAAGATTGAGTTGCTTAAGTACCTAGAGTCTCCATTGTAGTTCCTTTTTTGGTTAACCAGTTTTATGGTTAGGACCCTATAGTAGAGATTTTGGTTAACCCAAAAAGGAACTGCAATGGAGACTAGGCATTTGTTTAGGATTAGAGAGTTTAGGGCTTCAGGGCTACGGTGCTTGAGGAGGCATGGGGTACGTGCAGAAAGCACAGGCACGAAAGGGAGCTCTGCAGCCAGAGATGCCAGCGAGCTGGGCTGCAGGAAGAACGTCTTGACCTGGCATCCGGGGCGGTCTACGATAGTAGTTGCATATGGTCTAGTGGAACATCCGAGCCGCGGGCCTGGACATTTAGTTTTCGCTAATAAGCAGCACCACTACCACCGCCGGACCCAGCAGCAGCACCAGCATCACGACCACGACCAGAATCACCGCGATCACTACCCGTATGTTGCAAAAGGGCCAGTGTCACTGCCACGCCCACGACCACTGCTACTGCTGCTCCACACTAGGAAGACGACGTAGACTTCTGGCGGTACTGTTCCACGGCTTCCAGACAGGAGTACACAATGCAATGCATGCGACGATGAAGCTGATCGCTCTTACCATGCTCACGCTAGCCGCTGCTGTGCGACTTCTTGCCGTTCGAACTTGGCGTTTTTTGTCGAGCTCCATATACATACCCCAAGCTTATCTCTCGACGACTGGTATTGATGCCGCGAATTAAGAGTGAAAATCAGGTCTGCCAGAGACTATTTCAAATCTGGTTCTTACACACAGCTGTCCTCATGGGGTAGTGGAAACGCTGCTATTGATCAGAATTCATGCTGACAGCTTCAATGATGCTTGTGTCGCAACAAGAGAAGTCAGGCGCTTATGGTTATGCTTAGGACTGACGTTTCGTAACATCTTCGAAGATGGGATGTGCAGTGCCTGTGGTTCAGGATGCGGGGTTTTCGGAAAGTCCCCACCTGGCCGCTGAAGCGTGTGGCGAGGAACAGGACAAGGTGCGAGACAACCTGCAAAGAACGCAGTGATAGGAAGAGCTTGGCGTTTGGTGGATCTCTAAGACTTAACCAGTGTATTGCTAGAGCGCCTTGGTTTTTTCGGGAAGTGAACATTTCGTTCAGGAACAAGGCCTCAAATCACAAGCTGCACCAACGCTGTCATATACTTATACGAGACTATATAAACAGTTCGTGCTACCGCCTCACTAGGATTACTGGGACTAAGACCGTCAACTACAGTGAAAATACTGTATAAGAACCCACTGTTTAAGAACCTGAGCCCCTACCCAAGGCGGAATTCACCAGATTCAAGTTGCCTCAACATTAAGAACCTTAGGGTACCCTAGTTTTCGGGTCAGGTTCTTATTTTTTGGGTGCTTTCCCTCACCAGGAAATTTAGAATCGGAAACTAAATTTCCAAACCTTCCACATCAAGAATTCCTCCGCACAAACATGAAAATTTAGAACTGGAATCTAAATTTTCCACACCAACCCCTTCCTGGCCCTGAAGGCTCCGACACACACCGACGGCATCAGGAAATTTAGAATCCAAAAGTAAATTTCCATTCCTTCCTCCCGACCCCAAAGACCCCTCGCCCAATTTTGGAAGACAAAAACCAACCCAGCACAGCACCCCTCCAGCGCAGTGGTTTTGCAAAGGCCCTTGCGACGAGGGCTTTTGTTTCAATCCCCGGCGGTGTCATGCCGATGCGGGATGGCATCCCGCAGCTCGCATTCCACCGAAACAGAGCCCCTTGCCACCAAAACGTGGAAATTAGGATTGGAACCTAAATTTTCCACACCAGCCCTTTCCTGGAAATTTAGAATCCAAAAGTAAATTTCCAGCCCTTCCTCCAAACCGCAAAGACCCCTCGCCCAGTGGGGAAGGACACAAACCAATCCAGCACAGCATCCCTGTAGCGCACTGGTGCCGCATGGGCCCCTCTGCGGGAGGTCTTTGTTTCAATCCCCGGGGGTGTCATGCGAGCTGCGGGAATTCAGCCCGCAGCTCCTATTCCACTGAAACAGAGCCCCTAAACCGTGGAAATTTAAAATTGAAATCTCAATTTTCCACACCAGCCTCCTCCTGGCCCTGTGGTCCCTGGCCCAAGCCACACCCATGGCCCATCCACCCCCACAAGGACATTTAGAATCCAAAAGTAAATTTTCTGGCGGGTCTCTGGCCATGCCCTCTGCCCCGAGTCATTTCAACGAGCCGTGGAAATTTAGAATTGGAAACTAAATTTTCCAGACCACCATGGCCCATCCACCCCCACAAGGAAATTTAGAATCCAGAAGTAAATTTCCCGAGACCTCGGTCCGGATAAGAACGTGGTTAAGAACCTGAGCCTACCCTAGCTGCTCGAATGGCAAAATCACATGTAATGGAAATTAAGAACCTCAGGGTACCCTACTCTCGCCGAACGGGGTTCTTATGCAGGGTTTTCACTGTATGTAATATACTATACTAGTTTATAGCCCAAACTAGACTACACTACGCTATACGATACTCTAATGTACTCTACTCTACTATACTATACCACACGTTTCGACGCTATACTTTACACTGATTTTTATACTGTAGACTACATGCTGGTTATTAATTACAACATACTGCATGACTGCATGCTAACTATTCACTATATACCATATACCATAAAACACAAACCACATGTTTTATATCTACAGACCCTTTTTGCTAAAGATTGGATATGTACCATCAAGAAGTTGATGTTGCATTAGCAGAGGGTTCGTCGCGAAACGGTCCGGCCAGTTGCCCCAAGCCTACATCGGCGCATTTAAGGCGGTCCTTCATACTGCAATGGAAGCCTACGGGGTATATTGCTTACACCTAAAAGTTCAGGCTTCTACAGTTCTCCTGCTGTGTGCTTTCCGAAGCTACGCAATTTCCAAAAACCGAATTTGCGCAGGTCTTCGCCCTCAACCACAACCTGAATGCAAACACGCAACTCGAACGACTTACGAAGTCCGGCATGTTCTTGCTTCCAAAAGCATACTGATAGCAGACACCCTTTCACAACCTCTCGTTCCCCGTTGTGGGAGATACTCGTACCGCGGTGTACAACTTTCGGGATAGCTGCTTTCCCGAGCATGCGCTAGGGCCCTGCTGCATGCCATCTGGGGGTTTCCGGAAATAGTTCTCCCTAACCTTTACCTTAGGGATCTAAGGACTCATATATTAAGGCTTTTGGGCCGAAAGACCATACTATATAAGGCTTTTGGGCTATGTTGATCCCTCGGGTAAGGGTCCCAAGGACCCAATAAATAGGTACTTGGGTTAGGAATTTACGTAGTTATGTAGCTCAATATTTCGGAAGTATATGGTTATTAGATACTTGGACCCTTAGGGTTATTCAGTACCCTAAATAGTAGGATCCTTGTTATAATGAGCCCCGAATATGGTACCCCATATTTTCAGAAAACTCCCAATTTGAGGCTGACTACAATGCCGGAAGCAGGCGAAGGCAAAGCCTTTTCAGGGCTTAGAGTGTAGGGGTTTGGGGTTTAGGGGTTTGGGGTGAGGTTTAGGGGTTCGGGGTTTGGGGTTTAGGGGTTTGGGGTTTTGTGTTTAGGGGTTTGGGTATCCGAATCTGCTACCTGCAACACGGCAGCCGACGCGCCACAGCTTTAACTGCACTCCAGCAGAGTTTCACGCATGCGGGATAACAAAAAGACTGCTGATCGTGGTTTAATTTGGCATGCTGACCTTTCAAAGGGCCAAAAGGAAAATACTACTCCTGAATGAATCGTGAACTTACCTTTGGTTAGTAGGGAATGGAAGTATGGTAGTAATAGTAGTTTTGATTATACCCCCATTCCCTACCAACCAAAGGTAAGTAAACCCCTGTTGTGCCAGGTGGCATAGATGAGAAGGAACTGCTTGGCAGCACGGTCCCAGCCCAAGCCAAAGTACTGCTCCCAGGTGAGCCATGCCTATGCTTAGCGCTTCTCCATAATTTCGAACCGCCTTGATAATCAGAATAAGGCTCCCTAAAGGGATCCTTAAAAGGGCCTATAAGGGATCTACACTAGGGGCCTATAATATAGGGGCTTTAAGATAATTAGAATAGGCTTTAAGATAATTAGAATAGGGTCTTGGGGCCCATTTTACTATAACTGCAAAAAGAACCCCCAAAATAGTATTGGTATAATAATAATAGTAATAGTAATAATCATCGTAATAGTAATAATAATAACAGTCAGATAATAACAATAACAATAACAATGATTATCAATGCCCCTTCATAGGGATCCTTAGGGGTGCAGGGGGGAGGGGTGTAGGGGACTATATTTCCTGAAATAGGCCTGTTTAGTCCTTATTATGTGCCTTAAGGCCCCCTACCCCCCCTCCCCCTCCCTACACCCCCCCCCCCCCTTGGCCCCCCTGACCCCCCCTGGCCCCTAAGGATCCATGGTTTATTAGGGCCTGCCGGGCTTCGACACCAACATTTGGGATGGGGTTCAGGGTCAAGTTCAGGCTTCACTTAGACCCCTAAAATGCCCGATAAGTATAGACCATAATGACAATTGGACCCTTTGGGTGATTAAAATGTCAAGAGATTCGGGATTTTCGAGATTCTGGCCGAACTAAAGAACTACCAAAGAAAACAGCCGTATACCGAATCCCACATGGGTGGTTGTCAAAATTGGGGCCCCTTTTTTGGTCCATGTTATAGTACGGCACCTAATATTTGAGATACCCAAAAAGGGACCATAATTTTGACAACCACCCATGTAGAGTTGTCCGACAAGGTTACCGCCAATTTGAGGCGAAGTAACGTATTAGGTGCCTTAGCTCCTTAAACTACCGACAGTTCTTGGTATTTAGGGTAGCTTGGCGGGTGTTGGGGTTATGTTATGCTTGCCTTCTGGCGTAGAGTATCTTTAGAACTACAGCTATACGGGGCTTGGAGATTCTAACTTCAATCGGGTTTGGGGAAGATGATTGAGGATTCGTGACTGGACCCGGGAAGCCTGAACCAAATCTGCTGCTATTTGCAGGGAAATGCATGGGTTCGGTCTTCAGGAATTCATCCGGCTTAAGGCACAATGCGCCTATGTACAAGGGCCTCTCAAAGGAACCGTCCGGAGAGGCAGCAGCAAACAAAAGCCAGATCTGTATTCCTTGCAAGCGTCTCCGGTATTCTGGACACCCTAGACCCTATAAATCCCAAACTCTGCCCTAACCCTGTTACGAAAGATTTCTTTTGGTACCTTGCTTTGTTACTACAAGGATCTTAGCAATGAAACAATTTCTTTCGGCAAAGCGACCTCATCCCGGGAGCAGCAGTGTGTCAGCTGAGGAGGAGGAGTACCAGGAGCAGGATGATGATGTCGTGAGGGTAGGGATGAGGATGATGGTGAAGAGGATGATGATGATCATGATCAAGATGATACCATGAAGATTTCTTTCTGGACGCCACACCCACAAATAACTTATCTACATTATTTCTGACTTATCCACGGAAATCAGAATCAGGCGCCCCCAGAGAGAGAGGGCCCTTAGGATCAGGTAAGGTCCTCAAGCCGTAAGCCACGGAACCCGGATCTCCCGGACCCTCAAGTTTAGGGTCTATATAAGGTTATTGGTTTAGGGTTTAAGGTTATTGGTTTAGGGTTTAGGGTTTGAGGTTTAGGGCTTAAGGTTATTGGTTTAGGGTTTAAGGGTATTGGTTTGGGGTGTAAGGTTATTGGTTTAGAGTTTAGGGTTGAAGGTTTAGGGTTTAAGGTTTAGGAGTCAGGATTTAGGGTTTAAGGCCACAGCCCTTGACCCTTAACCCTACGACCTCTGACAACCAATCCCTTGAACCCCTTGAGCCCGAAAACCTAGTACAAGGGCCTTAAGAACTGCCAATAGTATATTCGGGGTTCCCTTTTCCTATACCCCCCCTTAGAACCATACTAAACATATTAATGTTCTCTTTGGTTTTATATGAACAAAAGCAAAAATAATTCCTAAGGAGACTATAGTTTCTATTTACCATATAATATACACAGAAGCTGAGTTGTAGCTGATTCCGGCCCCTGGATTAGCTGCAGGCCGGTTGCAAGCTGAATCTGAGAAACGACCGGGACCTGGCGAGCAGAGGTCTGGCAAATGTGTGTGGCTTCGGCTCAACTTGGAGGTTCATGGGACTTAGTCTTACCGCTGGTAGGGCCGGGAATGGAAGAATGGTAGTAATAGTAGTTATAATTATACCCCATTTCTCCATTCCCTACTAACCAACGGTAAGTAGTAAGTAAGCTTACGAGTAGCTTAATTAGCGTCATAAGCAGATATATGTATAGTTACCCTACGTACTTTTAAGCCTCGTTATTAAGTTCTATGATCCTCTAAGAAGTGTTCCCTGGGCTTAGGGTTCGGGGGTTAAGGTGCTCAGGGCTTTTAGGGTTTAAGGGAATAGTTCTTCTGGGAAGGCTGTAGAAGACTGGAGGTCAAGCACACATGTCACATGTCATCGCAAGCATGGATATATGGGGGTTTCCGAAAACAGGGGCCCCAATGTAGTACCGTAAATAGTAGGATCCTTATCATAAGGACCCCAAACTAAGGTACCCCCTATTTTCGGAAACTCAATATCTACAATCTACAATGCATAGATTCAGCATCAGCTTTAAAACAAAAGGGTGCGCGAAGGCCACTCATCTTCCTGAGTTCAGTGCACCGCAAGCCCTCAAAAGTCCGACACTTCAATCTTATAATATAGGGGCCTTCATAATCAAATTAGGACTCCTTTAAAGGGTTCCTTAAAGGGTCTAACTATAAGGGCCTTATAGTAGAGCTCTGTACTATAGGGAGACTGCACAGGAACAAGTGCTGGGATGTCACATGGGAACAGGGCCAGGTCCGGAAATCAGAAAAAACTAGGGTTTAGGGTTTAGGGCACTGCGTTTAAGGTGGCAGGACCGTGGGACAAGGGTTTAAAGCTTGTAAGACAAAATTCCGGGATACTCTTTCACAAAGTCTCGGTATAGAGTCGACCCTGTAGTGGACCTAAATCACGAACCCATTATCACCGTGAGACCAAACGCGCGGAGCCCCAAATCTATCAACTTGCAAGTTGCAAAACCTATAACTCCTTAAAACTCCTCGGCCCTTAAACCCGCCAAACCCTAAACCGATTGAAAATTCCCCCCTTAGACAACCGTGTGAAACACCACAAAGATCCTATACTGCCATTTGTTTCACAACCCCCCCCCCCTCCCCCCTACCCTAAAAAAAAACACCAAAAACATATCCTCAACCCGAAGCCCCTAAATCCTAAACCCGGAAACCCAGCAAACGCTAAGCTTAACTTTTAACCTAAAACCCATAAAACCAACCACCCTTAACAAAACCTCAAACCCTGAATCCTAACCCCTAAACCCAACTAAAACACCCTCAAAAGCCCGAAGTCGGAGGTCTCTGGGTGCCCCGGCCAGCAGCCAAAGGCATCGTAGAAGGAATCCGAACCACCAAGTGCGGTAGCCGGACTGAACCTGGGGCTTAAGGCCTTGAACTTTCTGATTCAAATTAGGGGTTCAGGGTTTACGGTTTAGGGTGTAGGGATTTCAGGGCTTAAGGCTTTTAATAGGGTCTCCATGATAGGTATAATGTTTATAATTTATTATGGCAACTTAGTTTAAGAAGGCTTTTAATTTCAAGGCTTTGGTGTAGGAATTCAGATACGCAAGAGCTTCCGGGTTGAGACATTTCGCTTTATAGGTCTTGCAAATGCTTTAGCAAAGAGCACGGAAATTGGGATCCAAGGGCGCAGCGTTCCTTGGCGCGGTTACCCACGACCCACTGCCCCAAGGCCTAAACCCTTATCTCGAACCCTAGCCCTCTGCAAGCCCTACTTGTCTCTAAACTCTCAATCCTAAACCGTGAGCCCTAAACTCTATACCCTGAACCTTCTATCCTAAACCATGATCCCTAAACTGTAAGCCTTAAGCCCTATAGCCCTAGTTAACAGAGCGGCTGAATCCCCAAAAATGAAAGCATCGTCTCCAAAAAACTCTCAGTTTCCCAGACTCCAACAATCTTAGAATCTAGAATGTGGTTCCTGTAAAGGGTAGGGTTTAGAGGTTTTCAGCGTGAGGGTAGCGGGTTCTTGGCTCTGGAATCAACTACCCTGAGCCCTACCATAGACCCACAGCCCCGAATCACTTCACCTTTTCAACCTACACCATGATATGGAGGGATAAAAATTAGAATAGGGCTGGGGTTTGAATATGCAAGAGTTAAAAAAAACAGGCTGGCGAGTTTGTCTACAGCAGCTAAGAGATATACTTGTACAACTGAGACTATCGGCAGCCCGCATTCCTCTGAAATTTTGAGGCCCAGCTGTATTCTTTAACTGCCACTGTACGTGTCTGAAAGGGTTGGAGCAAGTCTTGAAGCGACTTCCCTCGCAGTCTCTCGCTCTCTCTCCGCCTCCGGGTACAAAATATGAACCTAGTTTTCGGCATTTGACGAAATGCCCCTGCAGCAGTTCAGGGTTTAGGGTATATCGGGGCTTTAGACGGTTTAGGGTTTAGGTGTTCCGGTTTAGGGTTTAGGGTTTCTAGTTTCCTCAGGTTAATAGTGGTTTCTACGATTTGCTATGGCTTTTCAGGGTGTATGTAATACGTTTGCACATCTATGTGGAAGTAAGGCTTTCGATGCGGATGTGGGTGATGAATGAAAACTGAACAGTTGTTAAGTTTCGTGGTGATGTCACGAAGGAGATGCAGATGATGACGACAGCATCACTGAACATGTTGGTGATGTGCTGATGCCGACACAACGATTTGGGAGGGGGCCGAGGTGCTGGACGCCACAGACTACATCCCCAAACCAAATGACCCCAGCACTCCTACCATAAACCCTAAACCCTAAATCCTAACCGTGTTTTTGCAAACCGTAGAAGCGCCATAGACCCCTGAAGCCATAAACACCGGTAGCTCAGGTGGAAGCTTGGTGAGGATTTCGGGTGTGCAGACTGCGATTTGAAGGTTTCGGCGACCCTGTCGGGATGATCAAACATGATGCCAAACCCTCAACCCTCAAATCCTCAACCCTACATCCCTCAACCTTAAGACCCCAACCCCAAACCCAAACCGCAAAATCCGACGCCACATGCCTCAATTTTAAGACAAAAACCCCAAACCCCAAAATCCGACCCCGACTGCTCGAAGCTGAGAGACGATCTCCAAAGAAGACGGATCAGGCTCATCGTCCCCCATTGGGACCGCTGAGAAGCGCCTTGGCACTGCGGTTGAGCGGTTAACCCTAGGAGGGTTTAGGGTTTAGGGGTTTAGGGTTTAGGGTTCAGGGCTCCAGCTACCTAGGTTACTGGGGTAATGAGGTTAGTAACCCTACTGTTTAGGCAACGGGGGCCTAGGGTAAGTGTGCAAAACAACTGATTTAATCGTTAGAACAAGGGCTGGAGCTAATCATAAAGTTTCGGGGACTATAGAAGGGGATATTCGGGCCGCGACAGTAAAGCGGGTCGGTTTAGGGCTGCGCTTCTCAGTCCAAGATCACAAATGTAGGGCCGAATGCATTGAGAATGTCTTTGTTGTTCGAACTTCAACCTCCGTCGTAAAGATTGAGAAGCTCAGAAAAAACAAAAGCCCCGGGCACGCTTCAGGATTCACCGAATACCACAACTGCCCGCCGCCTGCAGTGTGCGTGCTTGCCGACTTTCTCCTCAGCTGCTGCATATCTGAACTCTGCAGCCTGGTGATTAGGCGAATGCCACCGACACTAGTTCGGGTTTGAAGCTTCAGCTGCAAGCAGTTACAGCAACCACGAAATGGCGCATTCCCCCACGGCAGAGCTCCAGAACAAGAACACACACCAAACAAGCGCAAGAAGAGTGTGCAAACATCCCGCCACCCGGTCTTTGAGGTGGGTTGGGAAACCCCTTACATAAATTCCCAAAAGTAGGTAGAATAATGGCCCAATACCTGTAAAAGGCCATTCTTCTACATTGATTGGAGGTCCAGGTAAGCCCGTCGAATCTCCTCATCGTCGACCTCTGGATTTGGCAGGAAGCTGTTCTTCCAGAGCAGCCTGCAGGTGCCAAACAGCCCGAGACGGAGACCCGATCCCAGCACGAGACGGAGGGCAACCATCGCAACTGTAACTGACATCGTCTCGGCTTTTAAGTAACCAGGGAGAAACAAGTATAAACTATTATTTCATGATGGTTCCTTTAAGGAAAGCAAGTACTCAAGTACAGTACTCCAAAGCCCAGTAGTGATGCAAAAACTTCCTTTTCAATTTCTGGATTTGGCGAACAAAGCAAAGATCAGAAGGGGCCTGACGGCTGCGCATGTTGCAAGCAGACTTCTGTGGCTGAGGCAGTCCAGCCTATCAACGAGTCATATCCAACTTTCACTTGTCCATGCCGATGCCCTCAACACGGAACCCTTCTTGAACGGACGCGATGGAGACCGATACCCAGGTATCCATGGGAAGGGGGTCTGACAGCATACCTGTCGCTTTAAGGGATGTTTGCAGCAGCTGTTGCTTGTCCTCCAGACTTGCAGACCAGGACATTCATGGCTTGTGGCTTGTGGTACAATAAAATGAGGAACTGCCTTGATAGGTCCAATGCCACATAGAGCGACACAGGAATCGCAACTGGCGAAGGACATGCAAGCAGTCGCTACAGTCCGTGATATTACAAGGATCAGACTGAAACGATCTATGCCAGGCTGTACACTGTGCAGAAGACACAAGTTCAAAGCAATGACTGGCAATGAATCCCTAAACCCTAAAAGCTCAAATTAAAGCTCTGATTAGCAACGAATGGCAAGTGTGAGTCCCCCTGTGCCTGGCAATGCGGCGTCGCGCTGCAAAGTAAACGGCCGTCAGCACTGCCAAAACCAGAAAATACCTGTGGCAAGTTGCGAGAACAGCGTTAGCTCAATGATGTTGATGATGGCGATGAAGATGACGATGCCGATGATAATGACGACGATGTGAAGCTTAAGCCCGGCCCAGGCTAGATTTGCGCTTCTCTGCCGTTGTTCTGGTCTCGCATCCATGCATCTGCTCCTGTAAAGCGAAGCCGATACATCGTGCGTCTATGCTGCCGGTGGTTTCTGCCAAATTTGTCGAGAGCGCACGTTTCCCGTCTTTTTGGTATCTGCTTTCGATGTTAGATATGGGACATCAAGACACTAATGATCGTAAAACCTGGAGGAACATTATGCTCGCGGGCGGGGCGAAGAGGCTGGTTAGTCAAACATGCCGAGTTGCAACAACCACGCCAGCGCGAGCCAATGCAGGAAAATGCTCCTGCAGACTCGATGCAACTTTCCCGTGCAGCGAGGCCCTTCTATCACATACCTGCACAAACAGTGCGCCACATGCCTGGCCGCCTGGGAGTCTTCGGTTACACAGCAGGAAGCCGGCGCTTTTCGTGAAGTATGGTTTGCTTTCAGCGAACTGAACGCATGACATGCCGCAAGTCCGCATACACGCCAATTAAAACTCATGTGCCTACTCCCGATGGCGACAGACTGTTATTGCCTCCTGCTGCCGACGCAGTTTTCGCAAGATTCGGCATATACAAGCAGGCGACAACATGACTGGCTTCGAGCAGCCCAGTTTTCAGGTGTATTTATGCGACCAGCAGCACCTTGCACAGGAACTAAATCGGCAAGACAACGTCCGTTCTCGATCATGATGTCCTCGACGCCGCTGTCACACAGAAAGCGAACACCATTCGTTGGGCACGCGACATTTCTGTGAGATTGTTGGCTAATGAGTTGCGGAGCTTCCTGCCAATCCATGAATGCGTACGTTTCTGTCCTCTCAAACATCTTGGAGCTGCCAAACCCTCAGCGCCAGATCTCGCACCGAAGACCTTAACATCTAGTTTGGAGGCCATGCAGTCTGAACTCGACAAAATTGACACCAGCCTCAGTCCCTCACTGAATGCGACAAGATCACAGCTTGCTCCACCTCGCTCACTCCTACCCCAACCCCAACGCCTCCAAACACCAAATCTTCAACCCCTCGACTCAAATGGGAGTTTCCGAAAATAGGGGACCCTAATATAGTACCCTGAATAACGGGATCCCTGTTATAAGGACCCCCAAATAAGGTACCCCCAATTTTCGGAACTCCCAAATCAAAAGCTGTAGCATGTGCTAGCAGATAAGCATAAGGATGACTTCAACCATCGTCGTCGCTCTCTTGTTGTGGTTCCTGTGAACTCCTACAAGTACCCTAAACCCTAAACCCTAAACTCTAAACCCTAAACCCTTTATAAAGCCCAAAGCCTGAAACCTAAAGCCTACAAGTAGGAACGAGGTCCTCCACTCCGAGGCATTCAAAGAAGAGGCGTGCCGCTCAAACACCTCGCCAGACTGGGGATTAAGAAAGCCCTGGCGGTTTAGGGGTTTAGGGTCCGATCTCACTCCCTTTCATGCTTTCTCAACATGCCTCAATGATGCGGCGACGGCAGTCCCGCCAACAGTTAACATAATACTGACGAAATTCAAGGCATCTCGGCAGAAATGCCTACGAAGGGTGATACCTGGTAGCTTTTATGTCGAGGACATTTGACTTGTACGGTGACAGCAGTGTTCCACGTCAGCAGCATTAGCAGTTGCAGCCGCTGCGGGACCAACAACAGCACCACTACCGCCACCACCACCAACAGCAACAAGAGCAGCCACAGTAACAACAAACAATGCGACTGTGCAGGACATGCTTTGTCGTCCTACTGTACTTTCCAGGCCCGACGCATAGGTGAAACTGTGAACCCCTCATGCCAACACGCAGCCTCGTGTCGCATGATGCTCATCCTCACTGCCCTGCCATGGGGATTTCACATGACTATTGGTCAAAAAGTCTCAGGGATTAGGGTGTGCAGGGCGGCTCACAGCTAGGGTTTAGGTACGGGGTGCAGGGGCGTTCAAGCAGGGAAGTGGCAAGCGAATGCTGCTGAGTGTGGTTCGGTACAGAACCGCTTTAGTGCCGAAATCCAGTTTATGCGCGATATCTGGAAAAGTTCAGGATTAAGGCTCAATCGGTCAACGTCCTTGTGTTATTCTGCAGAAATAGTGAATCTTATTAATAATAACAAAGAGGCATGAAGGAAGTACAGCCCAAAACCAACAAAGCAAAGCATGAAATCTGGTTAAACCGAATTCACACAGCCGGTCTGGCGCGTCATCAGCTGGGACGTCGAGAAATGTGCATTCGCCAAACCTTCGGTTTGCACTTGCGGAGCTTGCAGGTAGGCTACAAGGATTCCTGTAGAGGGGTCCCTATGATAGAACCGTATAGTACCCTTAACAGGTGAGGGGGGTAGGGCTTTATGGTTTAGGTTTTCGGGTTTAGGGCCAGGGGTTTGGTATTTAGGTTTCAGGGTTTAGAGGTTTAGGGGTCAGGTTTTCGAGTCTGAGCGTTTCCACTGGTCTCCAACTCTCCCCGCACGTCTACACTGGCGTTTCTTGAGCGAATTTCGGTAAAACAGTTTCATGAAGGCTGACATGCCTGAAGCTCTGCTGGGTATTCTAGATTTCTAGCCGCTTTGCAATGCAGGTGCGTACGGCAGTACTCTCATGGCCCGCCCGCCACCGTAGCAGAAAACAAAGCAAAACCACATCTTTGACACAACACTGCTGCATTAAGGCGGTCGCAATATCGCGAATCATTTCAGGATCCCCAGGTGCTCTCGACAAGGGCCTTGCTCGCTCGAAGAGGGTTTTGGGGATTGTTACACTAGGATCGATATGAGGATTATAAGAGGATGCTATTAAAAAGTTGTCCAGACCCCAAGCTTCAACCTTAAACCTGGCCAAGCGGCCACAGACGGAGTCGTCACAGCAGATCCGAGTTTGAGAGATTGCTGCTGAGCTGCGGAATGCAGCTGAACAGATCTTAGGCTGGGTGGGATCTCCGATTTAGAACTCTTTGTATAATGCGATTAGCAGGCGGTATTTTAGGCTTGCCAAGCTCCTGCAAGCTCCGCGAATAGTTATTCTATAGTTTATAGACTGAAGAAAGTCTCATAGAGTTCGATAGGGAATTTCAGGGCCCTGATAGGGCTTTACACGGAAATAAGAGGTTCCCCAATACCTTCAACCCACATAATTATAGAGCTTCCCAAGCAGGTAATGGGTTCTATTAGGTTCCGATTGAAAAAACACTCTTCTGTGTTGGAAACCCGTTGAGCCTCGACGGAAGACCCGTACTGAGGGTTGGATAAGCAGACGGTTTTATGGGCCCTGAGTGAGTATATCTAACCATCTAACCCCAATTTAGCTAGACTGACTACGAGCGACTCCTACCCATGCTTCCAATTCAAGCTACCCCTGAACCTGCAAGTGGATAAAAACCCAGGTGCCCCACTACACTTGGCAGCTCTCCAGCAGTCTTCAATGGTTGCTGAACCTACCGGAAGTGCACTGGTGCATTGCACCAGTCAGATGCATTGTGTCATGCAGCAAACTTTGCAGGAACTCCTGAAGCAGCGACGCATTCAAATCTCGGATGGCTGCGGTGGCGCA
This sequence comes from Symbiodinium sp. CCMP2592, assembly GCA_905221615.1. Classification (NCBI taxonomy): domain Eukaryota; class Dinophyceae; order Suessiales; family Symbiodiniaceae; genus Symbiodinium; species Symbiodinium sp. CCMP2592. The sequence goes on from CAJNDT010000446.1 coordinate 123,491, forward strand.
TTTGCAGGGTTTCGGTTCAGGGTTTGGCATACGTAGTGCACACATCCTGCACGTAGGAAGCGGGTACCACAGCAACCCGGCGCCGAGCCGCTCAGCGAGCATCCCGCCACTAGGTCACATGCCGTTCGGCGAGTGACCTGCCCGTCTGGGATGTATTTTTCTATCAGTCCCTGGACCCTGAACATCTGAAAGCCTGCAGGTTTTGGACCAGTCAAACACCCGAAGAATGCAATTATGAGGTTTCAGAGAGGCTTCAGTGATTCCACAGAGGTCCACCAGAGAAACCCGCAGCCATGCTGCTAGGGAAGATGTCGGAAACGAAGTTGTCGCGCGGAACCAACCCTATAAATCCAAAGCCGTCAACGTTTAACCCATGAGCCCGCAATCCACGCAAGCAGAGCCTACATCGATAATTGCAACTCCCACTTTGACCTAGTATGGGAAACCCCAATAGTTACAATGGAGCTTCAGGGAGTATTCTACTTTAACCCGACATGTAATCTATAGGCCCGAGTAGTGTCCAACACGATTCCTGGCAGCTCCTTATTCAAACTACTATGTTATGCCTCCAAACCCTACTGAAAAAACGAAAACCCCTTTGTATAAAACTTACACAGCAGTGAAAGTATACCCTGTAGAACCCTTACACAAACCCTATAAATCCCTTTTCCAACTATCAAGGTTCCCATATAACACGAGAAAACCAGATTTGTTGCCGCTCCCGAGCTGAAAAGGCTTCGGGTTGACTGTAGGGTAGGCTTAGGGTTTAGTGTTTAGGGCTTAGGTTTGGGATTTAGTGTCCGGGGCTTAGGGTTTAGGGTTCAAGGTCTAGTGTCTAGGGCTTAGGGTTTAGGGCCTAGTTTAGGCTTCGGGTTTTGGGCTTAGGGAATTGAGTTTAGGGCTTAGGGTTTTCGGTTGACAGCTTTCCGGTCCGAACCCAAATAAACAATTAGAGTCGGATTCGTTACAAAGAGTTTCGGATATGCTCTTCGGGCTCTTCGGGTATCTTATAGGGGCCTTAATAATTACCAATAAGAATTTTGACATACTCGTGCATAGCTCGTGTAGCGACGATCAACGACCGGTATGTAGTATTCAGACCTCCCTACCTTAACCAATGTACCTTAAACAAAGTACATGTACTATTTTTTGGGGGGGGTCATATCCCTTGTTTAACACTACCTCAGCTACTCTGGGTCCACACAGAGCCCTGGAGCCCCAGGCCGTAGCTAACTGCCAAACCCTTGCAGCTTGACAGTCTAATCCCTCGACAGGGTGCAACAAGGGGCCAGCCTGAAAAATCGTGCGGCTTAGTAAGTCACTTAGAGTGCATATCAGAGTGCATATCTGGAGCTACCAGTACCTGCATCGGAGATGTCCTGTTAAGTGTAGCCTGATTTCTGCAGAGCACCAGGCCTTGCTACCCTAACTCGAGTGCCGGGTGTAGGATACAACCATGTGCGTGGTTTGTCAACCCTAAAGCGCAAAATACGGTTGAGCTTGCATGGTTCGGAGAAATAAATACGTGCGCTCTCTGCTTCTGCGGGGTTGACAGGATTCACAGCCTCTGCTAGCCACAGGTGTATGTTTAGGAATTCAGGGCTTAGGGATTGCATAATGGCACCGTGAACTACAAACGCATGTCGAATTTTTCGTGACGACTGCGGACTTAGACTGAGCACCCACTGCGGTTCATGCAAGATTTCCCAACCAGAAGAGCGCTGAACCATATACCCCAAAGCCGTACACCCTGAGCTAGAAGGACCCAGCGAGTTCACAGCACTTTGGCTCGGTGATCGCCAGAGAACATGAGACGCCGGAGATGCTCGCCCTGTAAAATACGCTTCTTTTATCTTCTCAGGCCATGTATTATACCATAGCGTTCACACTCTGCCCATGCTTCATTCTCATGTCCTGTAGGTTCTCGGAAAAAACACATACTGGCTGATTCGCTACCAAGCAGAAGTGTGCATACATGCCTACTCTGCATCTGCCAACCCGTCTCCCTGTCCCTCCTGTTCTCTCCCTCTCTCTCTCTCTCTCTTTCTGTCTCTCTCTTTTTCTCTCTCTCTCTCTCTCTCTCTCTCTCTGGCTCTCTCTCTCTCTCTCTCTCTCTCTCGCTCTCTCTCTCTCTGTCTCGCTCTCTCTTTCTCTCTAGCTATCTGTATATACATATACACACACACACACACACTTGTCTTATGTACGTAATTCATTATTGTTCATACCTACACACATACATACATGCACAGAAGGGTTACTGATTCCTTGATCGCTACGGACAAGTGCAAGCATCTTTCCCAACGCCTGACTGGCATTGCAGCGCATCCCAGGGTTCAAGGGGCAACGAGGCTTGCCCAACGCCCCAAAATACAAGGCGCCAGCCCCCAACCCCAAACTCTTGGGAAACACTGGGCTTTCTTGGGGTTTAGGGTGTACTTGGAGGTTCACGGGTAGGGTAGTTATAAGTGGAGTTATAAGTCCCCTAATATGGGTTATATCTATAGTTACTCTACTTACAACCCCACTTATACCTACCCATGAACCTCCAAGTAGGGCGTAAGGTTGAGGAATTAAGGCTCACTCCCGGCCCCTCAGTCCCGAACCCTATGGGGCAGCCGCCAAAAGTAGGCCTACGGTCAAGGTGCGGTAGGCAGATGCGTCGAGAAACACCGAAGCTGGCTGAGATATGTGGAATGTAGCGGAGTCTCATACCCAGGTCCCAAAAAGCTCAAGCTTTCAATAGCGACCGAACATAATCATACAAATCACAGGCCACCGGCCTTGACGCATCTGCCGCAGCACCGGTCGAACACTCACTTCGCCTCTAACTTCTTTTTCTGCTCCAGGAAGACCATCAGCAGCCCACGCGCATCCCTGGAGTGACACGCACAAGCCCGGACCCTCTGAAGTCGTAACATGGGGCTTAGGGTTTAGGGGTTTAGGGTTTAGGGGTTTAGGGTTTTAGGGTTTAGGGTTTAGGGTTTTAGGGTTTAGGGTTTAGGGTTTAGGGTTTAGGGTTTAGGGCTCTGAATTCGTAACATGGGGCCTTCATAATCAGACTAGGGTAGTCAGAAGAGGGTTGTGGGGTATAGTATGATACAGTACAGTATAGCATGGTATAATATACTCATGGGCTACACCGGGACAAGGCTAAGCCCTTAACCCTAAATTTCTGAATCCCTAAACTCCTAAACCCTAAGCTCCTAAACACTAAACCCTAAACCCTAAACTCGTAAACACTGAACCCTAAACCCGAAACCCTAAACCCTGAACCCTAAACCCTGAACCTGCATAGTCGGAGTGGTGGGCTCTGGTTTTGGAGGACAGGTCTCCCGGTCTTTCCTGCATGAAAGGATTCCCTTTTACAGCCTAGGTTTTTTGTTGAGGTTTAGGGTTTAGAGTTTAGGGTTTGGGGTTTAGGGCTCAGGGTTTAGGAATATGTGCATGGGCTGGCTTAGGGTTTAGGCTTCAGGAATACCTGAACGAACCGGTGGCCCTTAAACTTAAACTGGAAGTGACCCTGAAAAGAACCCTAAATCCTGAACTCCTGCACCCTATATAGCCCTTTTGCCTTGCAATGCCCCCTCAACCCCGAATCCCTGAACCCGCAACCCTTGCGAGGGTAGTCCTCAGTTCTTCAACAACCGGGCCAACACAAGTTCAACCGTTCCAAGATAGACCAAACACAAAGCCTAAAAGATTAGAGTTCTCGCACTGGCTACCTCAGAGTTCATCAGAGGCAAGACGAGCAGCACGCATATGGGTTTTCTCGGTTTAGGATCGGGGTTCCCGGTGTAATGTGGGGCCTGAGTAATCAGAATAGGGGTTGGGGATATATTGCACTAAAACTGTAATAAGGACCCCCCCACCAAACTCTGTTAAGATGATGAAGGCCCCTACATTACGGGATCTTTGAAGGGCCTTTAAATTAAGGTTCGATGAAGGCCCCACGAGGGCACCTTGACCGGATGTGGGGGATTCAAGGCATGGGGCTCGAGTATTGCAGGGGCCCGAATAATTAGAAATGGGGTTTGGGCGCCATTATACTACAATCATAGTAAGGAGTCCCCAAAATAGTATTGGTCATTTCTTAGGCCCCTGTATTATTCTATGAAGCAACCAGGGCTTCAAGAACTTTCGAGCATTTGGGGGGTTTGGGCAGATGTTGACCATGTGGCCAGCTACCGACCTGAACTCAAATCCGGACACTGAACTACTCATAGGGATCCTTAGGGGTGTAGGGGGGAGGGGTGTAGGGGACTATATTTCCTTAAATAGGCCTTACTAGTCCTTATTATGGGCATTAAGGCCCCCTACCCCCCCTCCCCTTACACCCCTAAGGATCCCTATGAACTACTTGAACAGAAGAACCTGAACCACACGCACACGGCTTCAGCAAGAGCCGGGTGACATGTTGGAGACATCCGTTTCGCCGACAGTTTGAATGCTCCAGCCAACCTCCATAAGAGTGGCGCGTTCTGAAAGCTCTGCAACCCTAAACCTCCAGCACGCCTTTCCTAAACACTAAACAATGCCCCGAAAGCCGAACAGGAACTCCACAAAGCAAGAAGGGATGTTACACTTCGTCGCGAAATCCTTCTGGATCATGATGCTTCCATACTCTGGCTTCTTCAACTTCCCTGGGATCAAGCGCAGGCCCTACGCATCCCCAAACCCTCTGGGGCTAGGGGTGTTGTGAGTTTTTGGCGAACAGGTTCAAGCTACCCTGCAAGCCCTGACTCTCAAAACAGAGCAACCTGAACGTCTATGTCTTTAATGCATAGCAGAGGAAGTCTGTACATGTGTTACTGTTAATGGGTATCGTCGCTGAGATGCTTACGAAAGCTTTAGGTCGGTGGGGATGTGGCCAGTCATGCAGATTTCGGAGTGAGAAAATTGAAGTCAAAAGCATAAACTATAAACCCTCACAAAAGTGGCACAGCCAGGTCTGCAAGACTGCATCACGAACGGCACCTAAACCCCCCAAAGGCCCCTCCCAAACTCCGCTGGAAGTCTCGAAATCAACGACCAGTACAACATGGACTTTACATATACCAACAGTATCTGTATCAGCTGGATCCGATAGAGAGGGACCTGAATTTGTGAAACCACGCTCCCAATTGTCGAACGCCTGCACTCCCAGATCCTCTGCATGACTGCCCGGTCGCACATTCCTGCTGCAGGTCAGATCGAGATTGAACAACGCTTTAGTTATGAACTACTTAGACACGTAATCAAAAGGAAAGGCAATTTGAACTGGATATAACCAGGACAGTCTTACATGCGGGACGTTTAATATCAGGTACGACTGACTTCCTAAGTCCCTAGACTCGTCTAGTCGGTTCTAAACTAAACCCTAAACCCGTAAACACTAAACCTCTAAACGCAAACACCCGAAACCGGATAAACTTCTAGCAACAACGCTTGAAACCCCCGACAGCCCTTCCAGACCGTTCTTGGGGCTCAATCTCGACACGCTCGACCCTGACTGCGTCAGCTACTGCTAGGGTTTTTGTGATTAGAATAGGGTTTTGGGGTTCCTTGTTATAGAATTCGTATCATATACCCCTATAAACCCTATTCTGATTTCTAAGTCCCCTACATTAGTGCGGGTAAACTAGAAGCACAGGAGACCCAAGCATCCTAGAATTTAGAGGGTTGCAGGTTGTAGGGCTAGCAAGACTTAAACCCGAACAACCCCGTAATGCAGGGGCCTTAATAATCAGAATAGGGTTTGGGGGTATATTATACTAAAACAGTAATTAGGAACCCCCCCCCAAAAAAAAAACTCTTCTAATTGTTGAGGCACCTACATTCTAGCACCCTACTATAGATCCCTTGTAGACCCCCTTTTAAGGACTGTAAGGACCCCTTTAAAGGGAAGCCTAGTCTACTGATGAAGGCCCCTGAACCCTAAACCCTAAACCCTAAATCCCTACACCCTAAAACCCTACACCCTAAACCCCTAAACCCTAAACTGAAGTGGTAAGTTTCAGGGCGAGGCCTCACGCTGATGGGCTTGGTCTTGTTGAGGTCGAAACCAAACGGAAAGGTGAGGAAGTAGACGTCCTGAGTTGAGGTGGGGTTTGGGGTTTAGGGTTTAGGGTCCGTGGAGTCTCTATAGTCCTTAACAGTGGGTATTTAAGGTATACTAGAGGTTAGTTGGGGGTGCTGGTGAGGTTGCATTGTCTTGGGTAGGTTGAGCGCTGATAGATTTGATTGCTCCAACAGCCGTGCCTTTCCTAACACCTCCCCTAAGACAGCATATTCGGAACTTGCCGTGAGAATAATTACCTGTCACAATAGTATAGATAGAACTCGGCTTTCGAAGGTAAATGTCTGTGGTTAGGCAAACATCCAGTGCAAACGCACGCTTGCTATGAGTTGGCAGGGAGAGTGCTTCAATCCTGCCGAGGTGCTTGCAGAGTACCATCCGGAAGCTTGAACTGAACCGTAACATAGGGCACATCTAGGTCTGCCTCGTCAAATACGGGTTCTGCATCGGCAGCGGCCGAAGTTTCGGCAGGCGCTGCCGGCTTCGCAAGAGTCGCTGCGGCCGCTACTGTTGTAGTCGCTGCGGGTGGGGCGGGTGGAGCCTTTGCCACTGGTTTCTCCTGCTTGGGTGCAGGGGTCTCCGGGATGGCTGTCTGGGGCACATCGACCTTGCCTGCCTGCACGGGCTTGGTGGTCTCTGCAGGTGCATCAACCGGCGCTTGCCGTGTGGGAGGCTGCGCCGCCTCGGGAATCGCTGCTGTGAGAGATTAGGTATACTACCATGTGGCTATCGCACGCAGAGGTTTGAACTGACACACCGACAGTCCCAGCACTTTGCTCATCAGAGCTGCCCCATCCCCGAATCTCTGTCTCTCTCTCTCTCTCTCTCTCTCTCTCTCTCTCTCTCACACTCTCACACTCTCACGCTTTCACACTCTCAGACTCTCCCACTCCCTCCCTCTCACACTCTCACTCTCGCGCTTACTCTCGTCCTCACTCTGCCTCGCGCGCTCGCTCTTGCCCTCTCCGTCGTGCTCTCGCTCCATTTATGCACTAATAAGATGCAACCAAAAGAAACACATAAAACTCGCTGTCATGCACTGGTGGCTTCAGGCAAGGTGCCGGCACCTGCTTCGGGGAAGCTGCCGCCACTTGTGGTGCAGGGGCTTTCGCCGGAGCACTTTCTTGCAAAAGCTCTTTGACCTCGGGTTTGGGTGCAGTGATCAAACTTCTACAGATCAAGGCTACAATTCCGAATAGCAAGATGTGGTTGTCCAGTTGCCCTCGCTAAGAAGAGATCCATGTCAAGCCCAAAGAGTCCAAGCAACCGCTTAGCTTTTCCATTTAGGGTACTAAGTACCTACTATACTGGTACTTGGATCCTTCTCAAGCACAGGGAAATCTACCGGCGTTGGGGCATCTTGACGGCATTGGGGACGAAGCAAAATGGTGCACAGCGGACGGCAGCCACGCCATGATGTATTGATCGCGGTCCCCGTGCACAAGACTCACCCCAAACTCCCAAACAGCTAAACCCCTAAATCCCTAAAAATCCGAAACCCCCAAACTCCTAAACCCTAAAACAGCAAAACCCCTAACACTCAACGATGCTTTCAACTGGCACAGCCCCTCCGCCTCGAAGTTGCTCCAGTGAGAACCTACTGTGACCCTACAACGCCTCATTTTTGTCAGCGCTTCTGGTTTTAATGTTAGGGTTTAGGGTTTAAATTAGGCTACCTCGTTTTTGCTAGGGTTTAGGGTTTGAAGTAGGCTGCCTCATTTTTCTTACAATAGCATCCGGAACCTCGGGCATCTGCCAAAAACTCAACAGCTTGCAGGGTCTGGATGGGTTCCTGCAACTGAAGCTGCGAACCAGTTGCCCCACGCAAAACCTATGACCAGGTTGCCGTATCATCACGCACGAACTGGGGCTTAGATATTAGGGCTTAGGGTGCTTAGGGTTTGTAGTGCTTTGTGGAGTGACCCCGCAGAACGTCACAGGTTGTAGTCCAAGGTTGAACTCCGAATCTAAACTTCTCAAACTCACACGCCAAGTCCGTAAACCCAAGCCTTCACTTAACCCTAGATACACATGCACTGCCCAGAGGCTCATACCCTGCCCCTTCTTTAGGATCCCTCGCTTTATGGTCAGGATCTGTTTTGTAGAAAAGTAATTACATACCTGAAGCCAAGGCTTCTGAACCCGTGACACTCTCGTCAACAAATGGGACTTTCAGGAAATTGGGGGGGGGGGGCATCTTAGTTTGGAGTCCTTTTAATAAGGAGCCTACTGTTTTGGGTGCCATATTAGGGTCCCCTAATTTTCGGAAATCCCCAAACCTAAGACCTACCCCTTAAAGCGTCCCCCAATTTTTGGAAACTCCCAAAGAGGCTTGAAAAGCCAGGCCACCGAGACCCGCTTCGTGCCTGTGGGCTGTGATGTACCCGGTGGAGCCTGCCCAGACTCTAGGGTTTCGGGTTTAGGGTTTAGGGTTTAGGGTTTAGGGTTTAGGGTTTAGGGTTTAGACGTTTCTTTTGTTCATATGCAATGCCCGTTTCCTTGCTCGTCCAAGGGTCCGCCCCGGTACGAGGCTTGCACAAAATGGAGTGCTTATTTTCATCAAGAGTTTAGGGTTTATGGCCGGGTTTAGGGTTCCAGACTAAAAATTGAATACGCCCAAACCCTGAAAGCCCCAAAACCCAGAAAGCTAAGCCCCAAAGACGACTGTAGTCTATAGTCCTATACACCAGAACCCAAATCCCTGAAACTCTACGATCCCCTCCAAAATACAGATAAAGTTTCTTACTTAAGAGATTCAAGGTTCGAAGGCTTAGGCCCATCTCAGTTTGTGACACACGCATTGGGAGTTTGCCGCAACATACGCGATAGAGTGCTAGTAGGCGTCGTAACTACTACACTGTTCGCCTACAGCATCTAACCTCGTGGAACATAGTGCAGAACCCGTCTCCACCTGTTCCCTGCACTTTCGGGCGCAGAGCACGGACTCTCACACGGAAGCGAGGGAGATAAGAACCTTTTCCGTTGAACGGCTCAGGCTGTCAGGGTAGAGAGGGCTTCCAAGCTGCTATGGGCACAGCGAACATTACAATCTAGGCAACTGCACGTTCGAAACAGCTCATCAGAATCCAAAGGAATACTACACACAGAGTCAAGAAACGCAGAAGTAAGGATAAGGTGCATCGCAGACACCGTAAACACACTAACAGAAATTCTACCATCAGAAGCAAAAACAACGACAGCACTGACAATCCTCATCACACGAATCGGATCCGTAACAAGATCGGTAACTGTAGTGGTAGCAGTAGCATTCGTCGTCGTCATCATCGTCGCAGTGGTAGCCTTAAGTGGTAAGTAAGTGGTAGTGGTAGTGGAAGCCATGGCAGTAGCAGTAGCGCAGTACAGCACCAGTAGCAGTAACAGTGGTGGTGGTGGTGGTGGTGGTGGTGGTGGTGGTGGTGGTCGCGGTGGTCGTCGTAGCACTACTTGAGAAAAAGTAGGACTAGGAGCAGCACCAGTAGTAGTAGTCGTCTTTGTAGTAGCAGTAGCACTAGCAGCCGCAGGTACTGCTAGAACTAGAATTAGTGCCTCGTGGTAGTGGCAGCAGCAGCAGCAGCAGCAGCAGCAGCAGTACTAGTAGTAGTAGTAGTAGTAGTAGTAGTAGTAGTAGTAGTAGTAGTAGTAGTAGTAGCAGTAGTAGTAGTAGTAGTAGTAGTAGTAGCAGTAGTAGTGGTAGTAGTGGTGGTGGTAGTGGTAGTCGTAGTGGTAGTTGTAGCGGGAGTGGTAGAATTAGTGCCTCGCGGTACTCAAGTAGTAGTAGTCGTCGTAGGTGGTGGTGGCAACAGTATGGCGAGACTCATAACAATCATGGCTATCATACTCACGAAACCCTAAACCCTAAACCCCTACAACGCCTCAACACTTGAGGAGCGAACCCTTTCAGATGAGAAGAGTTCCCTAACAGCAAACACGTAGGGCTTAGGCGTGTAGCGGTGTAATATGGCGGCCTAAATTTTTGAATAGGGTTTGGGGGCCATTATTAATACTATAATTACCATCAGGAACACCCCCCCTCCCCCCAAAAAAAAGCATTGGTAATGATCCAGGCCCCTGCACTATGTAGGGGTGTAGCGGTGCATGGTTCACCCGCCTCTGCCTCCTTGGCAGCGCCTTTCCTCGGGTGATGTGCTGTAGCTGGGCTTGGAAGTGAATCCTAGGGTTTAGGAATTAGGGTTTAGGGGTTTAGGGATTTAAGGTTTAGGGGTTTAGGGATTTAGGATTTCTAAAGGGTTTAGGGGTTTAGGGTTGAAGAGTTTTGATGGCTCAGGGTCCACAAGCAGGTAGGGTCATGAACACCTCGCTTCTGACTCTACTGTCAAGTATATTGCATGGCGCGCAGAGACTCCCCACTAGCATGGGCACAAAGGTCCGGTACAGTAAGCAATACTTTGGTGAATAGGCCTTCCGGTGTCAGAGCTTGGGCAGAGTTTTGCGCGCTCTGGGTTTGCGAGGTTCATGACTTCGGGGACTCCTTTTTGCTACGACCTGGAAAGACTGTCGACGACATATGCGGCAATGATAGGCCTACCATCTAGAACAGGATACAGCTCCCGAACTCCCTGACCGCGCTCAACCTCTAACCGTGTAATCAGCCTGAGACGACAGATCTTCGATCAGGGACATGTGCTGCGAAACTTCAACCCAAAACCACCACCACAAACAACAAGAACAACAACAACAGCACCAACAGCGGCTGCAGCACGCAACAACAACAACAACAACAAAAGCAACAAAAGCAGACACAAACTGCATCTACAATCTGAACATCCACATGTTTCAAGGCTGTGGGGTTGATGTCAAGACAAAATTGTGCTATAGTAATTATACCCCGTCTCCATCAACTTCTTCCGGTGCCTATGTTCGGGAGCTGTGAGCTTCGAGGTGCAAGATTTACAAGCAGGCCGTTTAGACCCAATTATCCATAGCCTATGAGACACACCTCGAAGCGCAAAGGAGCATGAGGGGCCCTTTGAAAACCCAGGTGAACATGAACCGATGCCTGCCAATCTGACAACTCAAACACCGAAATCTGCGAAACCGAAAACAACGAACTACCTGTAGGCTCCATAGTAGTTCTTTTTGGGAGTACCTTATAAGATTCTAAATATGAAGCTCAAAAAGGCGTCACTATGGAGCCTGTGGGCAACAAAGCATAAACAGCATAAGCTGAAAGAACAAAACAGAAGCAACCCGATGCATACAGTAATCTAGATAGACATGTCTCGAGCAAAGTCCCGGAGTCAGACTAAATTCCTCCTGCACGAGCAGACATGGAAGGATAAATTTGAGTTTTTTGAGCAGCACGCACTAGGCACAAAAAAACAGCACTAATTCAATCAGGCAAGCCGACTCGAAAGCTGCAAACACGTATACCCCGGTTAGGGTTTGGGGTAATGGAACCCTAAACCCTAAACCGGTAACCCTAAAAACTCCGAAGCCCAGAACGGCAATACAGCTCTACATCGGGCCGTGTCGCCCCTGCTGAGCGACTTCGCCGTCATACTTGGAAACCCATTGCATTTGAGGCATCTGAGCAGTGGCGACGATGAAAGCTAGAGCTCATTATTGGGTTCACGCGGTGTAGGACCCAAACAGAGAACGACTGTTTTTGCAAGGTCGAGCATGCATAGGGTGGAGAGTTCAGTTTCTTACGAGCTTGCAAGAAGCTTGTTCTGATAATTGGCACGATGTTCGGATCAAGCAGATGTGGATGAGGATCCGATTTACTCACCCATGGTTCCGGAGACTAGCATCCTGGTAAAGCGATGCGCAAAAGTTTCTGCCACATCTGTCGTGCATAATATGATGATCTCTGCAGCACCGATTCTGCGAGCACACCAAGCAGCACTAGGACCAGGCACGAGGCACTAAGACCATTGCTTGCGGTATGCCACCTGCACTTCAGCAGTACCGTCAGCAATCTAACACCCGCTCATCATTCTTTCCTCGTGGGAACTGCCTCTGCTGCAGCCCATCTTTACTGCTGAACCTGCGACTGCAAACCACATTCCAAAAGCCTCATTCCCGCGAAAGGACCAAAATTGCCCAAGCATACCTGAAATCTTTGCTCCCCCCCCCCCCTCGGCACACCCTTGCCTGACATCCACCCGAGCTCCCGGCCCTGTAATGTATTCTAAGCCCCCCAAACCGAAACCCTAAACAACCTGAACTCGACTTCCCAAGCCCGAGAGGCCCTTCAAGGGTTACCTGGACCCCAAAAGTATGTAAAAGAATGGCCTTTTACAGGTATTTGGCCATTATTCTACTTACTTTTAGGGGTTTAGGCAAGTATGTAAAAGAATGGCCTTTTACAGGTATTTGGCCATTATTCTACTTACTTTTAGGGGTTTAGGCAAGTATGTAAAAGAATGGCCTTTTACAGGTATTTGGCCATTATTCTACTTACTTTTAGGGGTTTAGGCAAGTATGTAAAAGAATGGCCTTTTACAGGTATTTGGCCATTATTCTACTTACTTTTAGGGGTTTAGGCAAGTATGTAAAAGAATGGCCTTTTACAGGTATTTGGCCATTATTCTACTTACTTTTAGGGGTTTAGGCAAGTATGTAAAAGAATGGCCTTTTACAGGTCTTTGGCCATTATTCTACTTACTTTTGGGGGTTTAGGTAAGGGCTAATCACATTTATCCAACTTACGTACTTTTGCGGGTTTAGGTAAGGGCTAATCACATTTATCCAACTTACTTTTGGGGGCTTAGGTAAGGGCTAATCACATTTATTCTACTTACTTTTGGGGGTTTAGGTCAGGGCTAATCACATTTAGTCTACTTACTTTTGGGGGTTTAGGTAAGGGCTAATCCAGACGGGAGAGCCTGCACGGGAGAAGGGTCCCGTCCCAGCACGCTGCTTGCCGCACTGGCATCGTCCAGGCACGGGGTAGAGCCCTGCGTTTGGCATTGGGTTTTCGGGTTTAGGGTTTAGGGCTTCTACTGTACATCCACCGCAACGATTAGGGTTTAGGGTCTGTTGTAGGGCCTAGGATTTAGGTTTTGGGCATTGCGATTTCGGTTAAGGACGTTAGGGTTTCAAGGCTGGGGGTTTCAGGTCCTGATTGTTACTGCCGCAGCAACGTGGCGGTTCTTCCATCCCCACAGTAGCCCAGCTATCTCATCCCTGCCCAAGCCTCCCCGTGCGCAAGTTGATATAGATGAGTGACTTTGAAGGTGCAGTTTGGTTGGATGTTAGGCCGCTGCAATTAGTTGTTGCCGCAGGTTAAGGTTCCTTCACTCGGCTTCTAAGTAACCAGAGAGAAAAAGTATAAACTTCTATTTCATAATCAGTCCTTTACGGAAACAAGTATTAAAGCACGGTACTTCAAAGCCCAGTTCGTGGAGCATGACTTACTACCTCAAGCTGAGGTTTGAGGTGTCTGAATTCCTGAACCTAACACCGGGGCCCTAATCCCCATTGTACATAATAAGGAATCCACAAAATAGTGTAGGTAATTATTAATCAAGGCCCCTGCAGTATACAACCCCAACCCCTGGAACGCTGAAGTCCAAGCCCCAAAGCCTGAAATACCAGCCAAGATACACTCATCAATGACTCATCGAAGCATCACCTTAACCCTGAAAAACCTACCTTTTCAGGGTTCCTTATTATAATTTCCTTAAGTGAGTCCTTAAAACTTGCCCCCTCCAAGGCCTTCAAGGCCGAAGTGCTATAGGAACCTAGAAATTGGAGTGTCCGAAAATTAGGGGTACCTTATTTTGGTGTCCTTCTAATAGGAATCCTGCTATGTAGGGTACTATATTAGGGTCCCCTATTTTCGGAAACTACCCAATCTTAATTAAAAGACCGCTTTGGGATATCTTGTGCTCTAGTATCGTCATAATAAGGTACCCTGATGAAGATGTATTAGTCATTATTTGGGCCCCTGTCTTACCCTAAGCCCTAAACGCTGGACCGCTCCCGACAGCTTGGGGCTTAGGGCTTTAAGGGTTTGGCCGGTTTGGCGGATTCTTCAAGGCTTGAGAAAGTAAGAGTTTGGGTCTTGCATCCTCTGCCAAGATCACCTTGAACCCTAAAACCCTAAACCCTAAACCCTAAACCCTGAACCCTGAACCCTAAACCCTAAACCCTAAACCCTGTTCCCTAAAACCCTGAACCCTGAACCCTAAAAACCCTAAACCGAAGACCCTGCTCTCGCTGGCCTCCTCCCGTGAATTCGTAGTAGGGCTGGCCGTCTTCTCTATAAAACATCTCCTTAGCTCAAGACTGGGATTCGCATTCGCGGATCAGGGTCTAAGGACGGGAGCATAAGTCTTGGGTTTCGAGTTTGCCGCACGGGTTGCTGTTGCTCTGCCGAGAGAGGCTCAATGTTTCCAACCTTTCAATAACTGTTCCTTTAAGTGTCTCCTCCTTCGTTCTTTTGGAAAAGTTTTGTATATGGTTTGAGGCTGTGTACATGCGTTACACCGAAGGCTCCCACGCTCACCTTAGAGCTAGACTCTGGACACTTCGAGGTGTTCGGCTTGTTTAAAGGGAGATGACGAACAACCAACAAAAGCCAAATGAGGCGAAGACTCCGTGGGGGTTGAGAGCTGAGGCTTTGGGATTTAGGGTTTAGGATTCGGCGCCTGATATCTGAATCCCGATGCTACCACACGCCGCCTACGTGCCAGCAACATGAGAAACCTGCAGCTACACAGCAGTTGCTGGACGGAAGAAAACAATGCTTGCAGCGAGCTATGCATCATGAGGTATGACAAGCCAATTTGCCATGATCATGTGTTCACATATATACATACGCAGATACACATAGAAGTTTGCCTTTACATGCAGGCATGCGAACATGGAGCACACATGCATGCATGGATACATTCATGCATATACATACATGCACCGTTACATACATACATTGTTAGTTGCTACATACATGCATGCATGCGTGCAAGCATTCCTTTGAAATCATTCACTCATACATACAGTCAGACAGACAGACAGACAGACGGACAGACAAACATAAATACATACACACATACTCCTGCCTGTACATTTACAGATACATGTGCAAGTACGTCAAGTAAACATAATACTGAACAAATCAGTTTGTTTGGACAATCAATCACGTCATTATAACTAGTACGTCTCTGCGTGCAATGTGTGTGCTACATGCGCTGTGGCACTCGCGACACACTAATCATTAATCCGCACCCTCTCTGCCAAACCAGCACGCATGTTTGCGTCTCCACAACAGAAGACGGCATTCGAGGGGTCGTGGCATCCAAACAGCCCCTACCCATCGAAGACAACATCGCATCAAGTTATGCGGGCGTCTCTGCTGGCGTCAGGTGAGCCGGGTGCCTTTCGTCACGCACATGCTTCCGTCCATGTGTACGATGTTCTTCCACCCTACCACTCACGAGAGTGCCAATAATGTTGAAGACAGAGGAGTCGTGCAGGAGTTGAGGTGTCAACCGAAGAAGTTCGTAGACGCAACAGCTAACCGAATCTCCAGGCTTCTGTTTCATATGCGGGGGGGGACTGATCCTGACAGAAACACGGCTACAGCCACAGATACCCTGCTTGGGCTGACTTCCATATGCAGAATCTGTGGTCAGGGCTCAGGATTACTATAATGGCTTGATGCAGTTTCTCTAGGTGCAAACGACAAGATTCCAGCTCCTGACATGATTCCCTTGTTTCAGGCCTTACACGACGATCTCTTAGAAAAGCTTGGCGCAATTCAGGCAGTCATAGGCACAAGGTTTGCAAATCACGAAGACATCTTGCTTTTAGAAGCTTTCAACCCAGCAAACTCGGAATGACGTTCCTCAGCCCCTGAATCTAAACCCCAAAACCCTAAAACCCCAAGCCCTTAAACCACAAGAAACCCTAAACTCCGACCAGAAACCCGCTCCGTGCCTGGCATCCACAAGTACCGCCTTCGGAACTTTCTGGGGGCCCGGATGCTCATCCGATGGCTGCAGCTGAACTGTCAGGGAAATCCGATATGGCAGCAGCAGTAGCAAGCGTAGGAGTAGGAGTACGAGTAGGGGTAGGAGTAGGAGGCGGAGGAGGAGTAGGAGTAATTTAGTAGGACCATCAGCAGCACCAGCTGTCAAAAGCGGTGCAACAAGATCCCACATCCGAAAGCATGGGCTACCTGCGCAGTAGTTTACCACATGAGGTCTACGGCCCTTGAGTTGAGTCTTTGGGCTTCGACTTTTGGACTTTATACTGTGATTTAGATCTTCGAGATTTGCTCTTTAGGGCATCGAGCTGGGGTTCAGGTGAAGAAAATGACATTGCAAGCTCGATGTTGATGACAAACTGCCAAACATTAAAACCCTGCACCCGATACTATAAATCTGAGATTAGGTTCGCTGGTGAGCCTTTGCCGGAAACGTCGCAAGCATGGACTACGCTTCTCTTCGTTTCTGGAGCTGGGGTTCGAGGTGTATGAAAGCTCCGAGTAAGAGTTTCATGACTGACATCACAGGACCACATATATATATATATATATATATATGTATATGGGTTTAAGTTAAGATAAAAAGCCCAAAGCCCCAAAACTCCCTCACCCCCAAACCGCAAATCTTGAAGTGCCACTTGTACGATACTCTTATAGAACCCTCTCAGAGAACATCCCGCACGCCTAGCTTGTCCATGACCTTCTCCAGCTGCTTGTCTTTGCGGAGGAGCTCTGCTGCAGAGGGCTCTGCACGTTTCCTTGTTGAGGGCTCGGGATCTATCAGGGTTTGAGATCTTGGGTACAAGGTTTAGGCCACATAGGGCATGGGCAGCATGGATGGGGTTCGGGGTAGAGCCCTCGCCTTGCATACCCTTAAAGCAAACGTCCCAAGAGGAGCACTCGCGGGCGGCTGAGCGGCGGAGTTGCCTCCGGCCGCCAGACCATGACAGTTCCATCCGGAAGGCCTCTCTGGCGTGAAAGGTTGCAGTTCGGCTGCGGTTTAGGGTACAGAACTCGAAAACCCCAAACTGTAAACCCTAAACCCGAAGCCCTCAAGCCTAACCTAAACTCTGAACCCCAATCCCGAAGCACTAAAGCGACCCGAAACCCGTTTCTGCCGAAACCGCAGAAGGTGAGAGCCCGGGCCTGGAAACTAAACTTGGCAAAGGAGGAGGGATCAACATATAGGGTCACCAAAATCAAGGGAACTGTAAGGATCACTATTAGGGGTTGGGGGTTAGGATGTATGGCTGCGGGTTGAGAGTTTAGGGTTCAAAGTTGAGGCTTTAGGGCTTAAGCTTTGGACTTCAGGTTCAGGTTTGATGAATATCACTTGTGGCGACTTCCTCTGTCTGGTTGCCGACAGTCGCACGCACATCTACTGCAAAATACACTGAGGACCTCGAAGTTTTTTCAAAACTGTTGTGCAGGGTTACTGTTGTTATACTATCATATGTATATATACACACCCCCAAACCCTATTCTAATTTGTCAGCCACCCCTCCTTCTATTTCTTCATGGCAAACCTTGCTGTATAGCAACCCTTCTAGAATTCGATCCCTTCAGGGAACACTTAAACGAAATCTAAAGAACCCCATTCCAATTATTAAGGCCTATATTTCTCAACTCTAATAATTTAGTGGAGGCCTTGCAGAAACCCTTAACATAGCCCTCAACCGGCATCCGTATTTCTCGATTAGCAAGACACAGGCTTTGTTCCACTCGACCTCCCCTCACGCGAGACACCAAAGCAACCTAGATGATGTTTCAGGTTGAGGATTGGGGTCTACCTTTCAAGGGGCCCCCACCCTGTAATAGTGGTATAATAGGAATAGAATAGGACCCTAATACAATCCTTATAGTCACTATTACAGGGTGGGGGCAGCTTCTAAGGTCTACCTATCGTCTTCATTGTAGTTCCCTGTTTTGGTTTTACCAAGTGTATATGTAGATCCTATAAAGTAACCCCAAAAAGGAAGTAAACTGGAGACTAAAGGTAGCGTGCTGAACTTCATGACAACCCTCGACTTATCTTTTCCCCCCCTCAGAACAATAATAAAAGCACAAGCAATATTCTCTTGGGGTTTATATGCACAAAAATGAGAAACAATTCCTAACTAACCCGTGGTTTGGGGGTTCCGTTGGCTCTTTAGCTCCTTATTTAATAGGGATTATCATCATCCCTGGCTCCGTAGCTCCTCCAATATCAACGGGTAGCTAAGGAGGCTATAGTTATCCAAAAAGGAGTCTCGAAGATGGCACATGAGCACTCAAGGACTGCGACACGCCAGGAATCAAGAGCACAGGGGGTTTAGGGTTTAGGGTTTACAGGGTTTAGGGTTTAGGGTGCCCAAGACCCTGCACCACTGAGATGTTCCTAGGTGACATGACTCGATGACATGGCGACCCCGCAGATCCTGTAGGCAAGTCGCAAGTCTTATCCTGATTTCTGGTTTAGGGCTTACGGCTTCTACGGTTTAGGGTTTAGGGCTTCCTCGGTTTATGGGTTCTATAGGGTTAAAACTTGAACCCCAACCCCCTTACTACCAACCTTCGGCGTTGTGTGCAGGATCATGGCATCATGGGGCCTTCCTTCGCATCGCTTTCATCGCAGCAGCATTGCGAATTCCCCATGGCTGCAGGGAGCTCGTCGGGTCTATAGGGCCCCAAAAAAGCACATAAGCAAAACTTAGGATAGGGATATGCCATATAAACCCCCTTATCGTGAAGCCAAATAAGGTAGGGATGTCCTCATATGATGCTTATGCTTATGTGCTTTTTGGGGTCCCTAGTCTAAGCAATGCACTTCAGATCATGCGTCTGCGAACATGGAGAGGCCTGCCGTAGGGTCATGGGGTGTAGTAGACCATACATATAAGAAGGAACTCGAAAGAATCCTAATGGTAGCCTCCCTCTTCAGCTCCAACTACGTACTGCCATTCCTATCCTACCTAAGCCCGGATATCAGGGCTATTTTCTGGATATTGGCTCTACAGGAAAACCCGGAGCCGCGCATGTCCGTGACCTGTGCAGGGCCCCGCAGGCTAGCCTGTTGCAATATGACACACTTGGCAACATGCATGCTTGCTTTTGGTGTACACTCGATCTCGAAAGGCATCGACACAGCATCACGAATGAACGTCAAATTGTGTGTTAGGCATAACTCAGCTTTCTATCTGCAGACTAGATCAACACATTGACATGCATGTTAACATAAGCTCCCGAACGACCTGCTTGAGCCGCGGGACGTCTCGGTAATGATCCGGCTAGACTCATCCTCACATATCGCAGCTGCAGAAAAGCAGAAAAAACAACTGAAGTCCTGACTTAATCAACTAATGGCGTTTCAAAACACTGCAACAAGATTGTGGAGCAGAAGTCCTACAAGGGAATAGTAATACCATTTCGGGCTAAGAGATTCCGACCAGGAGCAGACTGTATTTTAGTTTAGCAATGGTGAGCTGCCTAGCTGTACCCCGGATACCTCCTCGACCTGCACGATGTTGCTGGCTTGTCGGGCTGTGGCGGGGACCTACTCTCAGCGAGGAAACTAACCTTCAGTGTTGACGGAATGACAAGATGCAGGGTTCATGAAGCTCCTTAAACCCTAAACCCTCGACCCCGAATACTAAACCCTAAGGCCTAAACCTAAAAACTACATCCCTAAATCCAAGATCCTACACCCTAAAACCACATGGCCTAAACCCTACATCCCCTCATTCCTAATCCGGAACCCCCCAAACCCGAAGCCCTGAACTCTGAACCCTGAATCCTGGTCTTCGGGCAAAGGCTCGCCCTGAAGATTAGCAGCGCTGGGAGCCCCAAAGCTTTGAAATGAACCCGGTTAGGAGTTGACTTGGAGGTTCATGGGTAGTCATAAGTGGGGTTATAAGTAGGGTAACTATATCTATAAACCATATTAGGGGGACCTATAACCCCACTTATAGCTACCCATGAACCTCCAAGGAGGCCCTAAACCCTATACCGTTATAGAATCCCTATAGAGCCCTTTAAAGCCACCCTTAAAGGAACCCTTATAACTACCCATGAACCTCCAAGGAGGCTTTCAGGTGGTGGGCTGAACTTGAGGTTTAGGGCTGCGGGCTTAGGCTAGGATACCCAGTAACCTAAGAATAACAAGGCCTCTCTTTTTGGTATTGGGTAACTCTATAAGGAACCTAGGACTACAAAAAGGGAAAAAGGGTACTACTGGGCATCCTAGTAGGGCTCTCCGGGTTGGGGGGTGTGGCTCTGCGTTGAGGGTTTACTTAGAGTCTCCATTGTAGTTCCTTTTTTTGGTTAACCGGTTTTATGGTTATGATCCTGTAATAGAGATTTTGGTCAACCAAAACTAAAGGAACTACAATGGAAACTATAGGTAGTCTAGGATTGAAGCATTTCGGGTTTACTTGAGGGGTTTACGGTTCTCGGGCTTTGGACTTCTTCAATTATGCTACAGCAAAAGCGCGAATGAAACGGAGCAGGGCCCTAAACCCTAAATCCTAAACCCGAATGAAACGGAGCAGGGGAACCCAAGCCATCCTAACACTGTCAACTCTACTTGGGTCCCTTTAAAGGGATCTGTAGGGATTCTATAAGGGTATAGAGTTCCTTTAAGGGTCCCTTTAAATGGATCTATAGGGATTCTATAAGGGTATGGGGTTTAGGGTCTACTTGGAGGTTCATGGCTAGTTATAAGTGGGGTGTAAGTAGGATAACTACAATAATAACCCATATTAGGGGACTTAGAACCCCGCTTATAACTACCCATGAACCAAGTGGTGCAGCCAGGGTCTACCATGTTGGCTGCTTTGATGTTTCGGGCTGAGGGAGCCGTGGACCCTGAACCCCCATACCCTTAAACCCTAAACCCCCACTCCCGAGACCCTAAACCCCCTAACCCCTAAACCCTAAACCCTAGATTGTAGAGATTTGCAGGTTGGAGGATATAGGACTTATCAGGCTTCGCACTCAGGGTTTAGAGTAGGCCTCACAGCAGTTTAGGTCACAGCAGTTTAGGGTTTAGGGTTTTTAGCAAGAGGAGCGTTCAATTGTTGGAAAAAGCTTTAGCGGTAGACGATAATACACTGATTTCTACTTCTGCAGACCCCCCCCAAAAAAAAACAATCAACAACAAATGTGAGTTTGCAAAAACATGGGACTTCAGTATGAGCAACTACTCGTAGACTCTTACCAAGAACGCTGAAAGAACCTGCTTGCAGTGCGTTTCGGCTCTCTCAACCCCCGGGTCTTTCCTTGAGCTTCCCCCAGAGCAAGGCCACCAAGGGTTCAGGGGCTGTTGTTCTCGGTTTCGGATGCGGTTTAGGGTTTAGGGTTTATTTAGGTTTAGGGTTTACTTGGGTTTAGGGTTTAGGGTTTTGGGTTTAGGGTTTAGGGTTTACTTAGGGTTTCGGATGTAGGACTTAGGGTTCTATCTTGTGCAATGAGGAAAACCTCCGTACGGTTGATGATATAAATCCTGCATTAAACATAATAAATAAAGAATATACCATAATTCCCATAGTTTAGGGTCCTTAAGGCAATGCAGGATTTATATCATCAGCCGTATTCTGGCTGGTATCTTGAAGCAAGCCACCCTTGTCCCGAACAGCCCCCCTCCCTCCCCACACACACAGATCTACCTCTTCACGAGGCTATGTTCTCTCTCTCGGGATCTTCCATTCCCCTGTACCTTGCCTCCAGGGTTTGGGGGCTTAAGTCTTATCCGAAACCTGAAAACCTACCCTGCTTTTTAGGGCTACATGGTATGCTGTCCTCATACAAGCCCTTAAACAGCTAGGCTCTGAAAGGTCCAGGTAGGGCTTGGGGGGTTTAGGGTTTCGCCTGGGGCGCTTTGAAGGATTTGCTTTAATTACAGGTGTTTCACGCAGCTTTCGGGGTTAGCCTTCGACAGCCAAGGCACTTCGACTAGGTTGGGTTTAGGGTTTCGGGCCTATGGTAGAGGGCCTTAGTTTGTGACACTAAAGGTTGAACCACTATAGAGCTATGGAGCAGGTCTAAAAGATGCCGATCGAACTGCACTCAACCTTGTAAGGACCCGGTGAAAGATCCCTGTCAACAGCCCCCGTCTGAAAAAAAACCTGATAATGGCACCAGTCTAGAGTACTCCTCAGGTGACGAAGATCCCACGATGAAGCCGCAGGTGAAACTCTGAGCGGCGTTGCTCCCTGTCTTGGGGCCTTGGGTGTATATACGAGGAGTAACCGATGAAACCTTTAGGAGAGAGGGAGGGCTGACACAAAAAACTGGTATCATTTACCTAGTTTAAAGTTACCTTGGTTACTCTAGGCCTAGGCAGCCCCTGAAACTTCTCGCAAGCTCAGGTGTCCAGCAAACTTAGCCAGTCATCACTCTCAGCCTCTCAGGGATGCAGTGGAAAGGGGATGTCGGCGCAGAAGGCTTCTTTTGGGTTTAGAGTTGAGGGGTTTAGGGTTTATTTAGGGTTTGGGGGTTTGGTTAAGCGTACTAAAAGGGAACTGCAGTTGTAGGGTTTAGAGTTTAGGGGCGAATGGTGTCTCGTTTGGGCGCTGCTGTTTTCTTTCTTGACTTTGCGCTGTTGGTGCTCTCCCACTAGATCATTCAAAACCACCAAGCAAATCGATGGACATACTATTGAACACACGCACAAGCGTGCATGCATACATACGTACAAACATACATACTTACCTACGTACGTACTTACATACCTACACACATACACATTTGCACACAACATCCGATCGTGCATACAAACAGACGTACATGCATGGATGTATACATCCCTGACAACAAGCAATCATGCAGCAAACATACCGATATAGTTACATATGTGCATACATGCACACATGTGTACATGCATGCACCCATTCATGCAAATACATACGTGAGTGCATGCCTAGACTCAACGAACCGAAACATGTGCAATCAGACATGCTTACATAAGTACACACACACACATGCATGCATGCATACATACATACGTCCATATCTGCATGTCTGCATACCTGCCTGCATGAGTGCATTCATGCATGCATGGGCATGGACATATACATATTGTACATCCATGCATGCACACGTACATGCGTGCACATGCCCATGTCATGCCCGCTTCCACACACAAACCAACATCCATACACATGCCTGCATGCATACATACATACGGACGAACATACATACAAAACATACATGTCCGCATACTTACATATGATCTGTAGACGGCCATTAACCATCTGTATCTGAAGACTTTGTACGAGTCGATACACGTCTGAACCTTTGCTTTCATGCCCTTTCGTAGACGCACATGGTACTCCCAAACTCGCACGCACACGCACATGCACACACGCAGATCTCTTCCGGTCTTACTGCCTGTGGCCCGCTTTCGCCAGGGGATTCTGCGCTGGTCGCTTCCCGCGGACTTGCATCGCAAGTGGGCGTCTGGCGTGAAGGTGGCAGGAAGTCATATAGGGGTCTTAATAATTCGAATATGGTTGTGGGGCCCAGTACACTATAATCTGTGCCCCTATGTTATGAAAGGAGCTGTTGGAACTCCGAAGTTGAGCCCTAAACTCAAAGCCACATGCTCTGAATCCATGAAAAGCTCAACCATTTCGCTCCGATGCCCTGGCTCTGAACAGTTGGGAAAGCTGCGATGCAGTGGACCGAAAACGAAGTCCTCCAAGCACGCAGCGTCCGATCTTGTGACTTTCTTCGTCTTGGAGTCTTTCCCACGTCCATCTTCTAGCTGTAAGACACACTTATACACATCACCCACGAACCAACACAGGTAGAAAGCTCCAGCCTTCATCGTAAACAACAAACAGCACCCAGCATGATTAGGATTTCGAGTTTGGGGTTTAAGGTTCAGTTTTTTGTTGTTGAAGCCTTTTCTGTCGCATGTAGGGTTTAGGGATTTGGGCTTAGGGCTCATTTAAGGTTTAGTGAAATTTCCCAGATTGCCGAGAGGCATCCTGCGGATTGCTCGCTGCATCCAGGGCTTGAGAGAAAGCACTCGCCAGCCTCAGTCGCTTGATAGTTTCGGGTTTCACATTTTAGGGTTTAAGGCTTCGGGTTTACGGTTTAGGATGTAGGGTTTAAGGCTTCGGGTTTAGGATTTAAGTTCAGTTTGAGGGCTTAAGGCTTAGAGTCAGTTTAGGATTTGGGGTGTAGCGTGTAAGGCTTTCCTAAACCCTAAACCGTCTACAAGTAAGGACCTTGCTCGGGGGTGTATACTGAGCTCTCCTATGAGGTGCGCGTTAGATGTGATGTTAGATAACAGACCCAAAGGGTCCAAGTATCATTGTGGTCTATACTTATTGGGGTATTTTGAGGGTCTAAGTATATACCATAATGATACTTGGACCCTTTGGGAGAGGAGTCTTAAACAACTTAATAAGTCGAATATGCCTTCGGGGGGTATGTTTACTCTTCTTGCAAGAAGGAACCCACCAAAATTCTTCAGGTAGAATTATCAAGGCCCCTATACGAGAGCTGACGACTCTGTGAATCCTAGGCCAAAGTCACAAGGCGTGGTGTGAGGTCCTGCGATTTCACAATCACAACCAACATCTGGATTTTGTGGGCTTGACTATAGCGCAAGCCCACAAAATACATAGAAATCCTCACTCTGAATATCCAAAACTGCCAAAATATTCCGGAATCCGGAACAATAAACCTCCCTGAAACTTTAAACCTTACCCAACCCAACATGAATTCAACTCCCTGAGCTTTGGACGTGTCGGCAGAAGGGTTGCCAGGCAAGGCAGTCCCGAAAGTGGTAGGCAGGCGACGAAACTTTGGAGGCCTCTCCTGGACTGGCGTTTCGTAGGGTTTTTAGGGCTTTCAGCATAAAACAAAAGCTGCCTTCTGATGAGAAAAGTGTTCTCTTCTAGTTGTTGCACCCTAAACCCTGGACCGGTCCTGGATCTGGGAGTTTGGGATTAAGTTGTTAAAAGTTCAAGGATTTGCGGCTTAAGGTAAGGATGCTACTACTAGGTCGACGCCGAGCCACGAACTTTCGCAACTCCCACATGCTCTTAACCCCAATCCTATTACTGGCGACTGGCAGCTTCGAAGCTGCGAATGCCCGGCAACTCGAGACCCTTCGCGTTTTTTGCACTCTGGCAGATCCTACTCTTGGAGGGTGTGGGGTTTAGGCATTCAGGTTCAAACCTTTCGCGGTTCAGGGTTAGGGCTTGGGGCTCCAAGCCCTGGAAACCCTACACCCTAAACCCGAAATCCCCTAAATCCTAAACCCTATAAACCCTATAAACCCTAAACCCCTAAACTCTAACCCCCCCAAACCCCTAAACCACCCCATGATTCCTAAACCGTGCACTGGAAGAGCCAGGAGGCATCTGGCTCAACACGAAGCTCTGTCTGCTGAGGCAGGAAATTCTCTCGGCACATCCTCAGAGGCTCTCCGAACCCCGGGATTTTGCTGGGGAAAGCCCTTATGGAAGTTGAAGTTGCCCAGATGGTTATGGAAATAAGTATATAACTTATGTGTTTGTTTGTTTGAGGAGTGGGTTCTGTGAGTGCAGGCGGCGTATAGAGATGTGTAGGGCTTGGGACTGCAAGAAGAGCATGTTCAGGGTTCAGCTTGAGTTCACCGATGGTATGGTTTGGGCTAAGGACGGTTTAGGGTTTAGGGGTTTAGGGTTTAAGGTTTAGGGTTAAGGCTTTAGGACTCAAGGTTTAGAACTTATCTATTCGGGCAACTTCTCTGCTGGAACCAGGTTCTAGCGGCGACCAAGAGAATACAGACAGTCACAAGCGTGTGCATAGGCAGAGCAAGACCAAAGCGGGAGAAGCACCATAGACATCCTTATGGTAGCCCTCCTATGCAGACAATCTTATCTTCTGCCTTACAGTCGTCCTTCCGGTAACCTTTCATACTTGCAGTAACCCTCATAGTAGCCCTTATAGTTACCAAGGGTCACATTCACCTCGGAGATGAGTGCCTCAAGCAAGCTTACCAGCGGCTCACTGCGAAGCTGCGGTAGACCTGGCACTCTTTGCTGCGCGACATTCACAGAGGAGGGCCGAATCTCGGCAAGCATACGCAAAACGGGGTTGGATACCAGTGACTCTCCCATGATGTTCAGCCGTCGCATCCACTGCTGACGGACGTGCGAAAGCCTTCTGTAAAGCTCCTGCTTCTTGGCATCCAGAGAGTCTGCACCTCCATTCTCACTGCACTGCACTGCTGACCCCACTTCAGGCAGCACTGCAGAGGACCGAAGCATCACAGGAGCCGGTTTCGGAGCCGGTGCAGCCAGATCCGAAGGCACGGGAGAAATGTGAAAGAAAGCAGCTTGGTCGGTAGATCGCATCCTTCGCAACCCTTGCTCCGACACGGAGAGGGCAGCATATCTCATCCCATTGGCCAGCTTAGCGGGTTTCTCCTCCAGGAGTCCTGCTCGGAGAACGTGTGGAAGAAAAGCCTTCCACCAGCTGTGGGCCTTGTGACGTCCGCTCCCGAAGGTAGGATGCCTGTGAAGGCTACGAGCCTTGAGTTTCTCGACCATTTGCCCTGCGGCCAAAGCACAGGGCAAAGCAGATCCGGTGAAGCCACCGCATGCCGACACACACTGGAGCAGGATGGCGCACTCTTGCGTGAAGTCGCTCTGCTCTGCCGAAGAAGGGGGAAGCTTCCTGGCCTGGCACACGTCACACCAGGAGCAGCAGGCTGGAAGGCTCCCCACTTGAATGCACTCTCCTTTACGCGGCTCTTGCGGTTCGCTGTTCAGCCTCTCAGGCTCTTCGCCGAAGTGCTGGAGAAGTCTCACACGCCGGCACTGGCTGCTGTCTGCCAGGAAAGCTGCGAGCTTGGAGTGCAAGAGAAGCAGGTGCCTTGAATGCTCATCGTTAGCCTTACAGCCTTGGAGTAGCAGAGTCTTGGCCTCTTGCAGATCCTGTTGTCCTTCGTCGTAGTTTTGGGGCTCTGAAAAGTATTTATGAATAGGTACCTCTATAGGAACCATGAGGGAAACCAAAAGTTTCCCAAATTGCCACCTAGTGTCTAAAGAATGTGATGCACTCCGCATCTTCTCCGTCACGCCCAGCTCGGCCACACTGCTGCACATAGCTCTCAAGCGAGTGGGCGGCACCGTAGTGAATCACCCGGCGAATAGATGCCTTGTCAATGCCCATTCCGAAGGCAACAGTGGCCACAACCACTTGAAGTTCGTCCATCAAGAATGCTCGATGGATGTCGCGGCGGTCCTGCATGGGCAAACCGGCATGATAGGATGCCGCAGCCACACCGGCTCTGATCAGCAATGCGGCGAGCTCCTCGCAACGTGCCTTGGTCTGTACATACACGATGGTGGAGGACGTCGGCTCGATCTGGCTGTTGTCAATCACCCTTTCGGAGCAGGGAGGGGATAACAGGCCAAAGATTTCAGTCAAGTCCTCCTCAAAGGTCCTGCGTGGCCGCACGACGTACTTCAAGTTCGGGCGGTTCATGGGTCCGACGATGTGCACGCAGTCGGACAGGCCCAGGCTCCGCTGTATGTCATGTCGCACCTCCTTGGTGCATGTCGCCGTAAGGCACCTTAGAGCACTGCCAAAACGAAGGTATGACTCTCGTCCCACGGCTGCGCAGGGATAGGTGTTTAAACCAGTTTTAAACCCTAAATCAAGACCATCCAACCCTAAACCCTTAACCCTTTACCCCAAACCCTCAGCCGAGCGACATGGTCGGCACCTTGCCAAGAGCCTCACGTAAGCGACCCAGCTGCTGGTATACCGGCCGGAAGTCATGTCCCCAGGCAGAGATACAGTGCGCCTCGTCGATGGCCAGCACGCAGAGAGCTTGCCTGCAGACGTTTTTAGAGTAATCTTGATACGCTCATGTAGCGGTTTGGGTTGTACTGTTCCAGTTATCGTTTATGTTGCGGGTATTTTGGTATTGCTCATGTTTTAGTTGATTACCTTATCCCAGACGTCACGAAGATGGCCCCTACATCCCTCTCTCTCTCGCTGTCTCTTTCTCTCTCTGTCTCTCTCTCTCTCTCTCTCTCTCTCTCCCTCTCTCTCGCTCGCTCGCTCTCTAGCAGATGGACACTCGGACGACCGGACGGACAGGGACATCCACACAAAACGAAAATAATGTCCGACATCCGGAATGACCTAGGCAGGCAGAAACAAATAAACAACATGCCCAACACGCCTCACTCCGGCAATCTCGGCCAGGTGAGCTAAGGCAAACTCCGGACCTTGGACACCGGCACTTTGGACTTATGAGATGGGTTGTGCTAAGATATACGCTGGTAGGAAAGCCTGGCCAAATTGCACAACCACACTGCGCTCCTGCACCCGTGTTCGATTCCAGTGACAGCGTACCACAAAGGCCATGTCCTAAGTCCTTTTACCAAGGCAGAGACTCTGAGCCCGTATATCACGACCCAAGCCAAGTTGCTCATGTAGACCACCCGATAGTGACCAGACGTGACAGAACTCCAGCAAAATGAGTCCTGGCTGATGGTTTTCGTGATCTTGACCACTCTGAGCACAATTCGCTTCTTGGGTACTGATGCAGAAGATGGGAAAATGATGGACAATCATGATGAAGAGTATAATGATGACGGTGACCGCAACTAGTGCTACTGCCTCTGCCGCTGCTAATGCTGCTGCTCATGTACTACTACAACTACCACTAGTTACTTCCACTGCTACCACTACTGCCACTCTTACCACTTCGACCACGGCTACTGCTACTAGAACTACAACTATATACAACTGCAACCACCGATACCACTTCCACTGCCAGAACGAGTGCGACTACGACGAGGACTATTGCGACGGCGGCGGCGACGACTACTACTTCTACGGCGACGACTACTGCTCCTGCTGCTGCTGCTACCACTACCACTACCACTACCACTACCACGACCACGACCACGACCACGACCACGACCACGACCACGACCACGACCACGACCATTACCACCACCACCACCACCACCACCACCACCACCACCACCACCACCACCACCACCACCACCACCACCACCACCACCACCACCACCACCACCACCACCACCACCACCAAGACCACGACGACGACGACGACGACGACGACTCTGCTACTGCTACTGCTACTGCTACTGCTACTGCTACTGCCACTGCCACTGCCACTGCCACTGCCACTGCCACTGCCACTGCCACTGCCACTGCCACTGCCACTGCCACCACCACCACCACCACCACCACCACCACTACCACCACTACCAGCACTACTACCACTACTACCACCACTACCACCTACTACCACCATTACTACCACTACTACCACTACTACCACCACTACCACCACTACCACCACTACCACCACTACCACCAGCACCAGCACCAGCACCGGGACCAGTTCCACCACTACGACTACGCCTGCTACTGCTGCTGCTCCTGCTGACTGCTACTGCTACTGCTGCGGCTACTGCTTCTGCTACTGCCACTGCCATTGCCTCTGCTGCTACTCACCCCTACCGGCACAATCAATAGCATCATCACTAGCATTCATTAAGACATACTACAACTGCCACGGACACGCCACGACTGGGTAAAATGACCACAACACTCCATAATGATGTGTAGGTTGATGTGGAAGCTTGGATGCACAACACATGGACACTCATCATCTGCATGGTGCCATCAAGAATAGTGACTCCACTTGCCCGGGCGTGCTGGTTCAGGAAGGAACTGCAAATCGTCTTGCACAGTCTAGCACACCGCCCAGTCCAGCATCAGTCCCAGACCCATATAGCCGATAGCCCGAACCCACAAAAAGCTTCAATTTCTATCTCTCGGCCCTATGCGGCGGCTATAGGTTTGGCATAAACCCTTTGAACACAAAGTTCGGCGAGGCAGTCCCCGCCAGATCCGCAATGTGTGGAAGGAATCTGTCTCTGCCGCAGTGTGTGGACCTGGCGCGGGCGGTAGGAATATGCTTGGAGGGGCAAGGGCTTGTAGAGCTTCGGGAATTTTCGGATTTAAGATAAAAGGCTTCCATGCCTGGACTGGAGGCCCAAAGACCCGTGGGAAACAGCTCCTACAGCCGTTACAGGCGGGGGCCTGGGTCAGCCACAACTGGGTTCGCTGGAGTTCCTCTGGTGAGTTTACGATTGGTCTTGGATTTGGGGGTTCAGGATTTAGAGTGGGCATGAGGATTTGGCCGTGGTGTACAGGGTTGCGGGCTCTACTGCAAAGGATGGAAGCCGCGTGTTGCCTTGCAGTTGCATGTAATGCACTGTTCCACTGACTCGGACACTTTACGAAAGACAAGCAGTACCGAATCGCAAACTAAACAATTGAAGCGCGCAGGTGTTCTCTTGGATGGTTTCTGTTCCAGATTCAGCTCCGCTTAGATCCCAAAAAGTCCAGGTACCATTAATTAGGTACTTAGTAGGTTTGCGGCCCCCAAAAGTGTATACCATACTGTTACTTGGACACTGCGGGACTCGGGTTTAGGGCTTCTACTATAGGATTTTCGTATTTCGGGTGCGGGATCCTCGACTAGTACGTTCGTTGCCCCTGACTTAAGGACCGATCTCCGACAAGCCGCCCTGGCTCCTTTATCATCATAGTAGGATTGTGGGGTACTTGGAGGTTCATGGGTAGTTATAAGTGGGGTTATAAGTAGGGTAACCAGAATTAGAATTGTAGCTCATAATTAAGGGACTTTAACTCCACTTATAACTAACCATGAACCTTCAAGTATAGGGTAGTACTATAGTGATACAGGAACTCGATCGGCACACAAGTAACCTTCTGTCCCGGGATTGGACCCCAGTTGGGGCCCTCAGACCTCAGAGAACTGCTCCCAAAGAATCCACAGTACCTTTATAGTAGAATGTTTTGGTCCCGCCGTAACCCACCGGAGCTCGAAGCTCGGGCGACAGTGTAGTGTAGAGTTGAGGGACCTTCTTGCGAAAGTATCTACTACGACTTGCTACAAGATAAGCCTGGAACCTAATTCTCTGTAGGGGTTTAGGGTTTAGGCCTAAGCCGGGCGCCCTAAATCCTGGAACCGAGTCTATGTCTGGCCTCAGAGCCAATGTGCAACAAGCTGAGACATATCGACTTTTTGCCCTTAAGGCTTTTGAGCCCTGCGTGGTATGTATCTTGGGAGAGGGACCGTCAGAAACCTCGAGGTATCTTGGGGGACCTTGCGCTAAGGATCCTACTATACCCGGTTACGGCTCCGCTTTTCGGTTCCTTGTTTCTGAAACTCCGAAGTAGCTTTACCTTTACCCTAAATCCGCCTAAACCCTAGACCGTAAACCCTAAGCCCAACCGCTTAAACCCCAAAAGCCTAAACTCCAGCTGAGGATCTGAGGTGAAACCACAAACCCTACAGATCTCTAATAGGAACCCTTAGAGGAAACCTTATAGATCCCGTTGCAGGAGCCATTCTGGGTAGGGACCGGCCACGCCTGGTCTTGCATCAAGGAAATCAGCGGCGAGATCACCAAGGCGCATCCTGCAAACCCAAAAACCCCACTTTAAGAGTTTATAGAGCTTCGGGGGTTGAGGGGCAGGGCTTACAGGG
Source organism: Symbiodinium sp. CCMP2592 (assembly GCA_905221615.1). Lineage (NCBI taxonomy): Eukaryota > Dinophyceae > Suessiales > Symbiodiniaceae > Symbiodinium > Symbiodinium sp. CCMP2592. The sequence continues at coordinate 155,051 of CAJNDT010000446.1, forward strand.
TTAAGTTTGGGGTTTACGGCTTAAGTTTTAAGGATTGGGTTTAGGGTTTCGGGTTTCCCATTTAGAGTGTAGAGTCCAGGCCCCGAAACCTGCATGAAACCCTGAATTCGAAGCTTCCGTTGCCCGCTTTGCTTCGCGTTTCGGGAAAATTAGAGTCTTTCCGGGGGGCTTCGAGTGCTTCGAGGTGGTGTCGGAACCGAACGACCTAAGGACATCAGAGGCCGTGTAGTGGCGTTCAAAACTTTAGAGAGAGCTTCAGGGGCTGCTTGACGGCTATACGGGGGGGGGTACGGGTAGATCGGGCTTAGGGTTTCCCAAAGGGTCCAAGCTTCATTATGGTCGATGCTTATAGGGTATTTTGGGGGTCTAAGTATATACCATAATGATACTTGGACCCTTTGGGTTTGGGGTTCAGGTTTGTGTGCTCAGCGTTTCGGGCTTTCTTTGAGTTTAAAGTTCAGCATCTGTGGGCGTCAGGTTTTGGGTTCTGGTTTAGGATACCCAGTAACCTAAGAATAAAAAGGCCTCTCTTTTTGGTATTGGGTAACTTTATAAGGAACCTAGGACTACAAAAAGGGAAGAAGGGTACGCTTCTAGAGTCGCTGGTAAAGCTCACCCGACGCACAAGGGAAATTCGTGACCACTCGCCGATAAGAGATGGATCACCCATCCTAGTTTCTGGTGTAGGATCCGAAACTCAAAGGTTGAGACTTTCTCGGATCTGCAGGATGATTCAAAGGCAAATCGGAGCTAATCTTTTTTTCGGGCCAGGTGATGAAGCAACGGAAGAAGGATGCCAGAAACATACGGAATGCTAAGTAATATTCGTCGCAATGATTTGCAGTGCAGTGCCGAAGACAGATCTCAGTCTAAACAATGCCTAGCAGACCTGACACCGGAAACCTTCAACTGCAAACAGAGTTGAGGTGCTTGAGGAAGGTTGCAGGTTGAGGTGTGTGGAGCGTGGGCTTGGCAGTGAGGGCGCAGTCAAGTTATAGATGCAACAGAGCGTACATGTACCCAATGGAGTGCCTCAGTCACGCACTCCCTTTGCAATACAACCTTGAACCAACCCCAACTCCCAACACTGAAACTCCCTGAACCTCCCTTGTGTTGCACAAAACAAAGATGCAGTCGAGAAGCGCTGATCCCGTCGACAGAGTGGCGGGAGCTGGAAGCAAACTGACTTCCCAGCACCTCGTACGCAACACGCAAAAGCCCTGACACATGAATCGTGAACTGACTGCATACCTGCTGCAGGCGCATCAACAACAGTAGAGCCGCATGCTGAGAGTATACTGTTGTAGCTACAATAACTAAAAGCAGAACAGGATCAGTCATCATTCAACAATCAACAGTAGGCGGACTCAAAAAAGTGGCGACCTGCGCGACAAACCAACGACAGGCAACCGGCATCGCCGTGGCTGTGAGAAGTGTTTATTGTGGCGGCTGTAGACATCAGCAGCAGCAGCAGCACCACCACCACCACCGCCATCTTCAATCGTCATTCTCATCCTCTTCCTCATCCCCATCCTCATCTTTGTCCTCAACCTCATCATAACCGTCATCGTCATCTTCGTCGTCATCGCCAGTACCATCGTCGCATCTCCCCGGATAGCACTGAGATGATACCAGCATCGAGAACAGCAACCACCAGCATCCATGGAAATGCCCCCATTGCGCTCACAGACCTGTACTTAACTGCCCTTGACATGGAACAAAGCTATATACGCACGATGACAATAAAACTCAGAATGATGACCGCCACATCTAGCAAAGATCCTCAACGCCGAACACCAATGCCCTGGGGCATGGTTTTTTTTCTTATGCGGACGGTTTCTCCCCTTATGCGACCGGCTTTTCCTTATGCTGACGGTTTCCCCTCTTATGCTCATCTGGCTTCCTCTTATGCTCATCTGGCTTTTTCTTATGCGAACCTGGCTTTTTCTTATGCGAACCTGGCTTTTCCTTATGCTGTCTGCTCCCCCCCCTGTCCTGACGCTTGACTCCGCCCCCCTGACCTCTGCCCTGTTCTCGTGCCCTGCCCTTGCCTTCCCTCTCCTGTGCCAGGCACGAGGGAAGGCAAGCTATCGGGGAAGCCCCTTGTACGGGGTCTTCTTTTGCAGCAAGCTATTGGAATATCCCAGTCGAGTGGAGAAGTCCCAGCCATTATAGGGTTTTCCTCTGCAGTAAGCTATTGGGGAAGTCCCGTTTATATAGTCTCCTTCTCCACCAAGCTACTGGAGAAGTCCCATTTGTGGGCTGTCTTTTGCAACAAGCTATTGGGGAAGTCCCATTTCTGGCGTCTTCTTTTGCCGCTTGAAAGATCAACCTTGATGCACATGCTCGTGCGCGCATTGTCCATGGGCCTGACGTCGGCGTGGCCTATGCATCATGGACGCGCTGACGCGCCTTCATGATCCTCCCGTGGCATTCCAAAAGAAAGGGCCATGTGCACGACGCACGATGCAACGGAACCCGGGATCCGATGAAACTCGGTGGCTCCACGCTCGGCTGCGGTGACTCCTGCATGTCGGGTGCAGGCTCCGCTGCACATCTGGGGACGTTGGGGACGGCCCGAACCCTTGACCCTTCTGGAAGACAAGCCTCCACGGAGCCGCAGCCGAGGCAAGGACCTGAAAGAGCCAGATGGCTACACAGAAAGGACGTGTTTGGGAGTGGCTGCTGGAAAGCTGCAACAGCAGGTTTACCTGATCGGCTCCTCACGCACCGCCTGTCCTGTGAGCAGTCAATGAAGCTGTCCCGCGACCCACTGTAGTCTGTGCATAGGACCACGGGACAGCTGGAAACCTTGATGTACATGTCGCAAGAGAAATATAAGGCATCCACAAAACTTCATTGAGGTGTTCTTGCAGGGGCTTGGGGTCGTCCCTTGTGGCACCTTTTCAGAAGGATCTATGGCTCAGTGCCTGGCTCAGTAAGTCCAACTGCGAGGCTGTCTCGCGGTTACTCATCGTTGCCCATGTTTTCTCTTGCGACCGCGCGGCTTTATTTCCGGCACGCTGTTGAGATTGGGTGGCCCCCCACACAGAGCGCAAGCGTACTTCACGTGCTCGCACTCTGCGTGCAGGGCATAGTTGACGCAGGTGCAGACTTTGTACACATGATCGCCGTGGCGACCGCGGGGCCAGTAGGCGTTCACACAGTGGCCCTCACACACTACAACATGGTCAACGAAATACGTTTTCAACGCCTTGCGATTCAGGACGTGGTGGCCCCCTTCTTGCACTTCCAAGATGCCGGAAGCCTCGAGCAGGGCCGTCAAATCCGCGCCGTCCTTGTAAAGCATCGCGCACAAGGTGCGCGCAAGCGCCTGTGTGGCCGGGGACATGGTGTGCATCGCAGCTACGCAGCTATATATGTCCCTTCCCTGCCCGTGGACTTGCCTCGTTTACAGGCGCCGTCGGCGACGCCATGACCCAGAATGTGGTGTACTCGGACTCTGCCGTGCTTGGCCCATGTGGCGTTCCAGTGCCTTAGAGTCTGACATAGCTTCGCATAATCAAAGCTCCCAGATTTCCGCACACCTTCCGGCATATCATTATCCCTGTCAAGCAGCAAATGCGAAGCTTGATGTAGTTCTGGTTCTGGCGCCCCTTCCAATAGTCTATGGCTGGGGAGCGCCCTTGCGACCGCAGGCTCGCACTGTTCAGCAAATACTCGTTCTCGTCAGCAGAGAAAGCGGACATTCGCATAGGCTTGCCCCACTCGAAGACTGTCACCCATTTCGAGTACAGGTGCTGCATGCCGCGCAGGGCTGTCAAAAGCCCGTCCTTGGTGCGACTTTTCAATTCCGCCTCCCACGACGCATGTCGTGCCTCTAATGGGTTTGTACCGCCGCCACTGCCCGGGCTGGTGCCGAGGATGCCCACCCAGAAACTTGGCACCCAAAGTTTCTTGGCGCTGCGTGCCGGAGCCCGGACACTTTTGAAGACGCGCTGGATGTACGGCACAGTGCCCTGCGCAAAGAACTGACGCTGAAGGTACTTGGCCACGTCTGCAGGCAGCTCCTCAAAGATGACCTGCCAGATAGCATCTGCCAGCTGCAACGTCGGTAGGCACCTGCACTCAAACGCACGCTCTTCTTGCGCCAACGTTGACATAAACAACTACGGACTGTACGGACTGCAGTCTGCAGCAGCCTCGTCATGTCCGACAGCGTCATGACGTTGGCCACGGCTGGATCCGGCTTCTTTCTGCCCGGTGCCTTCTTTGCTGACTGACCAAACTTCTTAGGGAGGGTGCGGGCCAAAGCCTGCTTGTAGTGGAAGTAATCCCCCACCAGTCTCGCATTTGGAAACACGGCGCGGCGCGCAGCAGCGATGCCCGGCGCATAGTCGGCATGCACCTGGACAAGCTGCGACTTTAGGTCAAAGTTTGCGATGTCTTTGCAAAGCCAGCAGAGATCCTCGAAAATCGCCGTCAAGTTCTCCTCTGACTCGCTGCTCACAATCGCTTGCATGACGGGCTGCGCATTGGACGTGTGAGCTTTGTACTGCTGGCGTCTGCCTGCGATCATGGCAGCACTTGTGTTGGACGGACGTAGACTGCGAGCCGCAAGGCATAAGGTCACAACACCATAGTTGTTAGCGATAGCTCCCATTTTCATATCAACCATGAGGCGAATGCGATGCTTTGCGGCATCTTTCAAGCGCAGCAGCATGCCAGGGCACGATAACGGGACGTAGACCCTGCCTTCCTCGACGACCACTCCCTTAGGTGACTTCAACACCAGCAGCTGTGACAGGTCTCCAGCAGACAAGTCCTTCGGCAAATCAGCCTGCCACGACTTCACCTCAGCCAAGAAGGCCTCAATTGGAACAGGCTTGGCACTTGAGGCAGTGCCATGCTTCTGCCTCAATCTCTTGACCAGGTTGTGTAGCTGCCCCGAATCGCAGCTGAACTCCAGGCCCGCACGACGCAATGCTTCGCGCAAACTCGGCGTTGTGATAGGCGCTCCAGAGTCAACATGGTCGTTCACCACATCTTGCACCTCTGCTGAAAGTAGCCGACCGCCTTGCGCTAAAGCTTTGCGGTCGTGCTGGCCACGACAATCCACGGTCACTTTCCCCTCGGCTGGACCACTTATCCATACAGCCACACGGGCACGGAAACTGCATCCAGGCTTACATTCAGCACAGGCCCCCCACAACTTGTAGGCCGCATCGCCACCTTCTGTGACTGTCCGCTTTGTTGTAAAAGCAATGCTGCACGGCTTCCGTGCCTTCTGGCACACGCGCCTAGCCAGACTCGTTGCATCCGCGAGGTTCGAGGGCAACACCTCTGCTAAACCGCTGTAGATGTTCTCGTAGTCTGGGTTGCCTGAATCATCCGTCTTGCTGGAGAGCTGCGACTGAGGCCGGCCCTTCGCCGCTGCAGCAAGGCTCGAGGGCTGCGTCGGCATCGGGCTGGGCGCCTGGGGAGACAGCCGGGCCTGCTGGACGATCCTCCGCTCGTCTTGCCCTGAAGCAGTTTGTGACACACACTCCAAAAAGCCTTCGAAGAAGTGTAGTGGAACACCCCATGCGCGGAGTGTGCTTTGTGCTTGCGCTGACATGTTTGTCCACCGGTGTTTGATGAATATTGGCCATGCCTTGGGGCTTGCACGCATAATGCCTATTCCGTGCCGCTCGAGGTGTTGGCAAGTCGAGAGCAGCTTCCTGTACGCGTCCTCGCGCTTGGCCTTGTCCTCGCTGTAGACATGCCGGTACATGGGCACGTACCGGCCGGCACTGTCCGCGAAAACTCTTGCACCGGGTGATGCACGCAGAAGCTTCACGGCGACCTTATTTCACTACTCCTCAAAGCTCTGCAACGTTACACAGTCGCACTATCACTATCCAACACCAACAGCGGTCTCTTGCACGCCCTGGTGCTGCGTCTGCGCCGGAGACCACCTCCTTGTAGGGACCCACTGAACGCCGCACACCTGCACCTTCTCTCGCGCGCCAGCTTGCGCGACTGATGTCCACATCCAACATGTTGAAGCCCCTCGCCAGCCGGCAATGGGTCCACTCCAAAGCCAGCTTTGCAGCGTGGGCATCAATTCTGCGGTCCGAGAAGTCACACGGTCGCTTCTCTGTGAGGCCAGCAATTGCCTCCTGCACCAAGCTCGTCAGCAGACCTGCATGCACTCGTACTTCACTCGCACTGCCCACTACCGACCGAGACAGGCATGTTCCATCATGAAAGTGCTCTGCCCTACCAACCTACGCAAGCTTGCCTTCGTGGGTCCAGAAGTACGACAACTTCTCCAGCATGCTATTGACGGTGCCGCCGTCGGAATAAAAAGCATCTTGCGAAGCCTCGTGCATGGCCCCGCGTGCCTCCTCCAGCGCAGCCTTCGCTGCATCGTCAAGCTTCCATACGAGGTCCCTACCGATCAGAGGCACCTTATGGCCGACATGCAGTACCAATTGCCGGAACAACTGCCCCATGAAATCAACGAACTTGTCGCGGAGGCCCTTGGGGTAGGACAGCTGACTTCCTCGGCGAGCTGCTGAAAAGACGCAACCTCAGACACACTGCAAGTCTTCGCTGCACAACCCTCATCTTTTCAGCGGCTTTCCTGCCTTCTCGCCAAGGCACGATTTGCCAGACCGATCTTGTGCCGTGCTTCACTCGGTGCCCACCACGTGCCCAGGACCGAAGGCTGCTGCAAGAGTACCATTCCAATGTTCGTGCACTCGAAGTGCACCCCACAGTCCTGCCTGTCTTCGTGCCCTGCTATCTTCCGTGCCTTGGTCGGGCGGGCCAGTACATCGGCCTGGGTGTCCCAGTCATACCGACCCCCATGTGCCGCCTCCAGCAGCCGTGTCAAGACTATGTGCGTGTCTTTCGTGAACTTGCCGGACTTCGCATACTCTGGACACAAGAAAGCCGATCCTTCGGCACCGAATATCAGAGCGTGTCCATCGTTTTGCTGCAAGCGCGCGTTGAAAGCTGCGTGGGTGGACTCCGTCACCACATGATGTTCGCACTCAGGAGGACCAGCCATCCACTGCGCCACGTCGCCATGGGCCTCATGTGTCCACTTGAATTTACATTACTTCAGCAACACTCACACCTGCGCAATCTTCCTCCTTGTCTGCGCTCTGCGGATGCTGCCATGGCACGAGTGCGCGGGCGAAGGCTTCCCGCACCGTTTTCAGCACCGGCGACTTTCCGGTGCCGATGTCGGTCACTACTTGGGCCCAGTATCGATGCGACAAAGTGTAGTCACTCCATTCGACACACAGCTTGCGATGCAGCAATGACGACGCAAAGGCTTTGAAGGTCTCCAAAAGCATGTCTGGCGAAAGTGCCACGACTCGTCCGAAGGCTTCCATGAAGACGGAGAGCCGGTAGTCTGTGCTCCACCACAATGGAGTGCACACATCCACCTCCTCTGCTGCTGTCAGGGCACCTTCCCGGACGCCCCGCAGGCCAGCCGCCAAACGCGACAAGCATTGCTGCAGGCTTAACTGATCCACATGGTCGCTGCGAGGTGGCACACCAGCCAGCGCCTCCGAAACTGGTCCCTCGCAAGCTGCCCTCAGAAACCTCACCACATCTTCTTCGAACTGACGCTGTGGATCCTGCTCAAGCCACTCCGTTCCCTCGCACAGGCACTCCAACGGCTTTGCAGCCGAGGGGAGCAGTCCATCTAGACACGCTGCTCCGCCAACACCAGCAGCAGCTGTCTCCGTTCCAGGCGTTGTGCTGAGAGTTTTGCCCGAGTTCTCCAGCTCTAGGCTGTCACTCTGCTTGCTGGCACTGACACTGCTCCCAACAGCTGCGGATGCCTCGATCTTGTTGTCACCATTGCCAGCAATCGCAGCCTGCGCTGCCTTCCCTGCGCCGAAGCGGTTCTCGGCTTGCTCAGGTCTGACCACCGCATTCTCGACACTGATGATCCCCGCTTCTGCTGATGTGCCGCCATCCACCTGTGTGGCCGGCACGTTTTCACATGGACTTGCTGTGCCACCGTGGACCCTCTCCAGGACTGCTACGTACAGGTTCTGTGAGTGGGAATTGACATCAGTATCTCGCATGCCTGTGTCGTCGTAGAGCACCCAGCACGGGTGGCCGCGGCAAAGGAGGGCATAGTAGTGACCTGAAGTCGTGCTTTCGCCGACATGGTGCACCAGGCTGCTGACATGGTACTCTTCGCCTTGCACGAAGACACGACCTGATACCTCCACACGCTGCCCATTCTTCTTTTCCACATAGCAGCCCTCCACCAGCTCGGTATCCCACCGTTTTAGGGTAACCACCAGGATCTCCGGCGACCGCAGGATGCGAAGCCGACGCCATGGTGCTACGCGGCTGGCACATTCTGGACATTGCCATGCTTCACCGTTCACGTGCAGGTCCTCCGGTGCCTCCTGGTTGGCCAGATACTCATCGACCACTTCCTGCAACTGCACATCCTCACTCTTGCCCGGAATGGGCATGAGTGCCTGCGACATCGGCGTTGCCACCCCACTTGCAACCTCCGCGCCGCATTCGCGACACTGCACTTGGAACTGTTCTGTTCCTGCTGTCGCCGTGTCCAACCCAGCCTCACTCAAGATCTGGTTGAGAAATTCTGAGCTGTCCTCCTGCACCCCACGATACCATTGCCGCAGGATGCACTTTGGCTCCACGCACCTGCCACCACGAGCAGCATTCATCATGTCCGTCAGGACCTGACTCAATTGCTGAGCCACCGCGTTCTCTGAGGCGCGCATCGCTCGGCGCCAGGCTGCTGTGTTGAAGAGGGCCTGGAGTGCTGCATTGATGAAGCAGCTGTTGCCCCTGTTGACCAACCCACATAGACCCGCCGCTACTGTGCACTCCTGGAACGGGAGCCAGGTCGTCGGTCCGCTTTTCCGCTGGTATGGGACGGGCTCGGAGAACCCGCACGCCCTCCAGTGGCCACAAGAAAGTTCGGCGATACGGGAGTTGTGTGCATTCGTACCGATGCTCTGGCCCATAGTCACGCAACTCCTCGATGTCCTCTACCTGGAAAGCCTTTCCCACATGTGCCCAAGCACGAATAACACCCTCGCTGCCGAGCCAAGCCCCGCCGGGCTGACACGACACGCTCCGCACCTCCATGGTCTTCTCGCCATCTACCACTTGTTGTAGCCAACCTGCCTGGTACAGCAGGATCCGCTCACCCGGCTGCGGCTGCTTGGTGCCTGTGTTGGCAAGCTGCGACATGGCTCCACTCACTCTCCACGTGCCTTCCTGCACTATACTCCCTGCAAGCCGAGGATTGGTCTCATGCTGATGCACTTGAGCACACCTTCTCCATGCGCAAGAACCGCACCGACGTCTGAATACAGCACATCTATTCCCTTGCCTTCCGGCGCTCGCGCAGCCTGCCGAAGGCCGCCTGCACGGTGCCGCGCCGGCTATTACGGCATGACCCAGCCTGGGGTAAGGTAAAGTGTCCTTCCTCGTGTCGCCGGGTGCGGCTTTTGTTCTTGTCGACGTGGCTATGGCTGTGCTTGCCCTTGACGCTGCTTACTTAGCTGGCGGCTCCTGTGACGCAGCTTCCACCAGCGACGCGAACTCCGGCATCGTGCCTGGGAGTAGCGGTACTATAGGTCCCATCAAGTCGCACTGAGCATCGTTGAATCATAGCAAGGCACGCCCCGCTGCGCGTCTAGTGACGTGACCCGGGTTTCATCACATCGGCGTATCGACATGACTACACGGTCTGTGCGCGAGCGACCGGCACAAGGCACGGTACGCCCAGCCTTGCTTGCACAGTGTTTCCATTTACACGCCAGCACCTGCAGCACAGGCAAAAGAGCATGAACAACGCAATGCTACCAGGATGTCCAGGTTTTGTGGCCAACCTTACTGAGGGCCTTCCTTCTCGCTTTCTGCCGGGGAGATGGCTTCGTAGACTTCCGACCCTGTGGCGGCCATGTCAGCGCCGCTTCCGACTGCATAACTTGCATCCATGATGCCGACAGTGGCTCATCGCAGGGCTCTGAGAGGTAATCCTGCCGCGCGACTGTCACACACAAACAAAGACGGGAAAGCAACAAGACTGCGTGCCTTGTTCACCGTGATGAAACCGACCTGAGCAAACAGCCGGCGCATGAATGATCTCGGTCATTCGTCCCTGCTGCAGGCGTCCACCGTAATTGTGTGAGACTCCGACAGGAGCTTGCACAGGACCCATGGAGATCCAGATATTTCTTCGCGTCCTCCTGCTAAGCGCGGGCCAAACAACTGGCATCGTAGAGACATCTCGGCATGCTTACGCGTTCCTGCGCAAAACATGAGTCCTCCGTCTTCATATCTGCCCAACTTTTTCGGTTGGACCACGCGTTCGCCATCCCAAACCTGGGTGACACGATGACTCAGCGAAGAACACGGAATCAACTCGCACTCAATCTAAGAGCCCCGAGCAGGATCTTATGGCAACACTCAGGCAGCTGTCGATCCGCCGTTGTCGATCCGCCCGAGGAGCAAGCAGCCACGTCTCGGGCCAAGAGCTGCAGCAATGCCCTGTCAAAAGGTAAGGCTGATAAACACCCCACATTGCCTAACCTGGGTCTATGTCCCCATCATAGATCCCACAACTGCCGCAATCAAAGCGTTCATCACAGGTCATTGCTGCAATGTGTGGCTCCGAGACCGCACCTCCGATTGCCTGTCTGGTTCACGTACCACGTGCATGCATCCATGCTTGCTGCTCATGGTTCTGGCAAAGTACGATCTACAGCTGTGCGCCGACGTGAACTCCGTGGATGGAGCCTTGGACTGATTTGGGCTGATAAGTACCCCACAGTGCCTGACCTGGGTCTATGTCGCCATCATAGATCCCACAAATGCCGCAATCAAAGCGTTCATCAGAGGTCATTCCTGCAATGTGTGGGTGTACGACCATGCCTCCAATTGCCTTGTCTGATTCACCTACCACATGCATGCATCCATGCTTGCTGCTCATGGTTCTAGCCAAGTACGATCTACGGCTGTGCGCCTGTATACAAGGAAACTCCTGCCTTGCCCTGTAGGCCAGTACCTCTGTAAAGGTCTACACGCCCAGGCTACATCAACTCACCCACAGGTTTCCCTTTGAGGGACTGGCACATTGCCTGCAACTAGCGGCAGAAAGCAGCACAAACGGACGTCGAGCTACTAGGACTTACAATTTGCACGGCTTGGTTTCGCATCAAGCCAAAGGGCAAAGATAATGTGCAGAGCTTCCTGTCGTGCTAAGCGAGTCAGGACTGTTGATTACCAGAGAAAGAGAGAGAGAGAGAGAGAGAGAGAGAGAGAGAGAGAGAGAGCGAGAAATAGAGAAACAGAGAGAGAGAGGGGAGACTGAGAGAGAGAGAGAGAGAGAGAAAGGCGAGAGAGAAACAGAGAGAGACTGAGAGAGAGAGAGAGGGAGAGAGAGGACGAGAGAGAGAGAGAGAGAGGAAGATGGAGAGAACGACAGAGAGGCAGAGAGAAAGAGGAAGAAAGAGCGGAGGTGAGGGAGGACGAGAGAGAGAGAGAGAGAGAAAGAGCTCAAAGGAGAGAGAGAGAGAGAGAGAGACAGAGAGAGGGAGAGAGAGAGAGAGAGAGCGCGAGCAAGGAGGAGATGGAGACAGAGACCCCGACAGAGACGGAAAGGCAGACGGCCCAGAGACAAGGGCAGGGCAAAGAAAGCAGAAAACACAGACAGAAGCACAGCAGAGACAGACACAAAGAGAGAGAGAGGGAGGGAGAGAGGGGAGAGAGAGAGAGAGACGGGGACGACAGAGACAGAGAGAGCGAAAGGAAAAAAGAGAGGAAGAGAGTGCGGGACAGAGAGAGACGCGAAGCGAGAGACGCAACAGGGAGAGAGAGAGAGAGAGAGAAAAAAAAAAAGGAGAGAAGAGAGAGGGAGAGAAAGAGAAAAAGAGAAGAGAGAGAGAAACGGAAACGGCGACAGAGACCGAAACACAGACAGACGGAGACGAAGGCGGAAACAGGGACAGCGACAGAGAAAGCCCAAGACACAAGGACAGGGGCAGGGAAAGAGACGGAGGGAGAACAGGCGAGAGGGAAGAGAGAAAGAAAGACAAAGAGAGACAGCGAAGAGGAAGAGCGAGAGAGCCAGAGAGCCAGAGAGAGAGTGAGACAGAGATAGAGGGTGAGAGACATAACATAACATAATGTGAAGTAACATACACCGCAATAGAGTACAATACCGTAGCGTACCATACATCAAGACATACATACAGACCGCAAGCATGCATGCATACATACACACGTAGACACACACAGACACAGATGCGTATAGACATACATAATGACAGAAATACAAGCATACTATACATGCATATACACAGACACGGCCATACGTGCGTACGCATGTACGTACGTCCATACATAGCACAACCTGTCACAACATAGCCTAACTTAAACATGAGAGAAAGCATAGTTATAACATAACATACAACAACGTAGAGTACCGTGCCGCTGCATTTCTAGATACACACATACATTTTTGTCATTCGCTCTCGACATACATACATACAGACATTCATGCACACATACATGCATACATACATACATACATACATACGCTAACATACGACAACATACAGACACGCATACACACATGCCCGCGCAAAGTCGCACACCAGGGATGATGAGCCGCAGTATAATATGCTAGAGTGTATTCTATGCGGTAATGTCATACCTAATAAACCTTTGCATAGGTGTTGCTACCCTGCATACTGTGTCAACTTGCATCGTATGTTCTTGCGCGATGCTATCTTACCCACGCATATGCTCTGTGGTACGCTACACATGCACACATCTATGCATACACCACGCACGCAATGCATCCAAAAGCAGACCCCGTGATGTACAAACAACCGTGAACAAGGAGCAAAAAAGGCAGGACGCCATGCGAGTTACCGTTGCACTCACCGCAGCCACGGAAAGGCAACAACAACATCGAGAAAAATTAGGGTGCGGCATGGTGAGGTAGAGGCAACACTTCTGTTTGGGGTCGTTTTTCGTCAATGACACGGAATAGCTTTCGCTGCATTTTCCGGCGCATATTGGCAACACGATCAACGGCTTGGTAAGAGCTGGAAGCAAGCAGAACGCCCTAAAAAGACGTAGTTTTCGGCAAAAAAACGCTACTGCCGGCCTAGGTATTTTTTTCCGAAGTGCATTTTTTCCTGATTTCTGGCCCCAAAGACCGCAAAAGAGCTTTTTTCGACCATGAACCCACTTTTTGCATGGCTATGGAAAACCTAGGGTTTGAGCTCGACAGCCAAAGGCCGAAAATCCGTAGCAGGTATGCGTATCCCTCAAAACAAGATCTGATGTCCGACATTTTGTCAAACACCACAGAAGCAACAAAACCCGATTTTGCATTTGCTTTCAAAACCTAGGCCCTTGCAGGGTTTTGTATGCCCGCTGCGCTCTGCTCCGCCACGAGAAAAGGCAGCTGGGGCGAGTCTGCCCGGGGATGCTTAAAGACAAAGTCCGGAGGCTCAAACAGGCCATAAAGGTACATTCAAGAAAATCTCACCCTTTTTCCATGGCTATTGAAAACCTAGGGTTTGAGCTCGACAGCCAAAGGCCGAAAATCCGTAGCAGGTATGCGTATCCCTCAAAACAAGATCTGATGTCCGACATTTTGTCAAACACCACAGAAGCAACAAAACCCGATTTTGCATTTGCTTTCAAAACCTAGGCCCTTGCAGGGTTTTGTATGCCCGCTGCGCTCTGCTCCGCCACGAGAAAAGGCAGCTGGGGCGAGTCTGACCGGGGATGCTTAAAGACAAAGTCCGGAGGCTCAAACAAAGAAAATCTCACCCTTTTTCCATGGCTATTGAAAACCTAGGGTTTGAGCTCGACAGCCAAAGGCGGAAAATCCGTAGCAAGCATGCGTATCCCTCAAAACAAGATCTGATGTCCGAGATTTTGTCAAACACCACAGAAGCAACAAAACCCGATTTTGCATTTCCTTTCAAAACCTAGGCCCTTGCAGGGTTTTGTATGCCCGCTGCGCTCTGTTTCGCCACGAGAAAAGGCAGCTGGGGCGAGTCTGACCGGGGATGCTCAAAGACAAAGTCCAGATCCTCAAACAGGCCATAAAGGTACATTCAAGAAAATCTGGACCCTTTTTCCATGGCTATTGAAAACCTAGGGTTTGAGCTCGACAGCCAAACGCGGAAAATCCGTCGCAAGTATGCGTATCCCTCAAAACAAGATCTGATGTTCGAGATTTTGTAAAACACCACAGAAGCACCAAAACTCGACTTTGCATTTTCTTTCAAAACCTAGGCCCTTGCAGGGTTTTGTATGCCCGCTGCGCTCTGTTTCGCCACGAGAAAAGGCAGCCTGGGCGAGCCTGCCGGGGATGCTGAAAGACAAAGTCCAGAGGCTCAAACAGGCCATAAAGTACATTCAAGAAAATCAGGACCCTTTTTCCATGGCTATTGAAAACCTAGGGTTTGAGCTCGACAGCCAGAGCGGAACATCCGTAGCAAGCATGCGTCTCCCTCAAAACAGATCTGATCTCTAGAATTTTGATTGAAAAACAGCACAGACCCGGCAAAACCAGATTTTGTTTTTCTTTCAAAACCTGTGCCCTCGCAGGGTTTGTATTCCCGCTGTCTCTGTTTCGGTGCGAAAAAGAACCACCTGGGGCGAGCCTGCCCGGGGATGCTTCAAAATCGTCGAACGTCGTACATAAGCCGTAAGCCTACATTGAGTGTCAGATGCGTCTTCCTCAATACAAGATGTGATCCTTAAAATGTGGAAGACATTTTTGGTGTACGTACGGTATGTGGCCCGGTTGGCAGGCGCAGTGTGGGTACTGCGGCAAGTAGGTAAATAAGTCGACGCGATATGTATAAACGCAAGCACGCCCAAGGAGCACATTAGTGTGTTATTGAGCCGGTACAGCAAAGCGGTGGCACATACTTGCCGTGGTCGCCGCACGGAAGAGAACCTCTGTGCGCAAAGTATAAGCTTATATAGTGGTTCGTAGGTATGTATGTACGTATGTTTGTTATAGCAAGAGTGTAAGTAGCTCAGGAGCATTATAGGTACAGCGCATGTACGTAAGCCAAAACAACAACAACAACAACAGCAACGTGGGGGAGAGGAAAGGGGAGGGGGAGGGGGGAGGGAGGGGAGGGGGGGGTGGGGGAGGGAGGGGGGGGGGGAGGGGAGGGGGGGGGGGAAGCGGGGGAGGGGAGGGGGGGCAGGGGGGACAGCATAAGGAAAAGCCAGGTTCGCATAAGAAAAAGCCAGGTGTGCATAGGGAAAAGCCAGGTGGGCATAAAGATACGCCAGGTGTGCATAAGAAGGGAATCCAGGAGCATAAAAATAAAAACCATTCGCATAACGCCTGAAACCATGGCCCCGGCATGCCGTGAGGGGGGCGGAGGGGAAGCCCGAAAAAAAGGAGCATAAGAAAAAAAACCCTCAGCATAAAAATTAATGCCCAGCCCAATGCCCTGTTCCTGTCCTCTCTGATCTTTGGGCAGAAGACGCTAGCAGTCTGATCGACACCCAAGAAAACTGACAACAACTTGAGGGATTTAAAGCTTAGGGCTCCAGACTTCGACTTAGGGTTGAGGCTTTAGGGTTTAGGGTTTAGGGTTTAGGACCAACAATCATTGGAGTCTAGTCGAACAAAGGCCCCATAAACCAGCTATGTCGGGTCTAGGACACAGACATCTAAATTGCTCATGCTGTTCATTTCCACAATGCAAGCGAGTCCCACAATCGAAACCCTGAGCCCCTAAGGGGAACAAGATTAGATTTGGTGCGTTTGGGTTTAGGGGCTTCGGGTTTATACCCAAAGGGTCCAAGCATCATTATGGTCTATACTTATAGGGTATTTTGGGGGTCTAAGTATATACCATAATGATACTTGGACCCTTTGGGATAGGGCTTTCAGTAGGGTTGAGGGGCTTAGAGCTTAAGGCTCTAGGGCTTTGCGGTTGCGCGTTTAAGGCCGTTGGTCGGCCTGGTTGTTTCTGGGTTTGCGCCATGCCCTCATGCAGCATGTTTTAGGGGCCTTGGTATAGTTGGAATAGGGTTTTGTGGTTTTGTCATACCAAAAACTTTATCAAGGAACCCTAAAGCAGAATATTGGGAATATTTCTTGCCCCTGTATTAACCGCTGCAAACGAGACTCGAAAGTGAGCGCACTAGTATTGCCAAAGGCCGGTGAAGAATCCCCTGAATCCTATGCCCTTATCCCCACGAACTTACAGAAACCATCCAACTATGACTATAATCCGCCCGTCAATATTATACTTATAATCCCTTAGAACCATAGTAAAAATATCATGTTAGAATTCTCTTGGGTTTTCTATGAACAAGAATAAAAACACGATTCCTAAGGAGACTATAGAATAAACCCTAAATGTCTGAACCCTAAACCCTGTAAGAATTCGTCACAGGCGCCCGTGGCCAGCGTGATGATTGCATCCCTTTCTTGGGACCAAGCCCTGCGGCAGGTTCCTCTAAGGCTCTAAGGGTTCCCTGCCGGATTTTTGAGAAGGCGTTTTGCCATCAAGGGGTCAGTGGTTTTGAGTTCAGGACTTGTAGATGTTAAGAGTGTTTAGGGTTCAGTGATTGTGAACGTAAGTAAGGTGTAGGACTTACACGATTCAGGTCTAGGGGCTCATGCTTTCCGGAGTGTTTCACATGCATGCGTACATGGATACCTACATAGCTGCATAATTCTACACGCTACATAAGAACACGCACCAAACATGCTTAAAAACCTGTATATCTCGACTCGAAGAGGCTTCTACACCAGCTTTCCTCTGCACATCTCCCAAAACCTTCTTCAAAACTTGCAACTTCAAAGCATGCAGCCGCACTTACGATGCCCTGCAGACTCCACCCTAAACCCTAAGCCTTAAATCACAAACCCAAAGGGTCCTATCATTATGGTATGTACTTAGACCCCCAAAATACCCTATAAGTATAGACCATAATGATACTTGGACCCTTTGGGAAAGTTAGCCTGAACCCCTAAACCCCTAAACCCTAAACCCCAAACCCTAAACCCCTAAACCCCTAGCAGATAAAATGCGGAACCGAAAAGCAACGCCCCCGGGCTGCCTCAGAGCATCTTCCTGAAAGGGTCGAAGCGAGGGATGGCCCCAGTGTCGCCTGGTCCGGCCCGGGTTTCTTTGGTGGTTTTCAAGGGCCTAGGGCTTCGCTCTTTATGCAAAGGGGAAAAGGAGGGACCCTTACCCTACAATGGGGCTATATAATGGCTATATTAAGGGTATATACGCTAGGGTTTAGAGTTTAGGGGCTTAGGGTTTAGGGCGTTAGGGGTGAGGGTTGTAGGTTTAGGGTTTTGGGTTAGGGTTTAGCTTCTGGGGTCTTCCGTGGCTTTCAGGGTTTAGGGTTTCAAGGGCTGCAGGCTTTATAGGGGATTGGGTTTAGGGTTTAGGATTTAGGGGTTGTAAGCACTTCATACTAAGTTAGCAGGGTTAAAATGGGGGCTAGGAGGAAGAACCGTTTCATACTGGTGTTTACAAGGGTAGGGGTTCAGGGATTTGCAAGGGTCTTGCGGTTCAGACTTGAGGGTTTCGGATGAGAAGAAACCTTATGATACCTACTCGCGGGTATTCAGGAATGAAGTACTACAGGCCCAAAGGTCGGGCTTGAAGAGCGCACAGGTTATAGCGGATGCAAGTTTGAAGGTGGCGCTTGGAGCTTTCTGGTTTCTGGGCTATTTGGGAGGACCATATAGGCTTGAAAGGTTGGGATCGAGAATCTAACTGACTCTAGCCGTTGCTCTTGCTGTGGAATGCCGGGGTGCTGGTCGAGTGGGAAACCCCAGGGATCAGCATCGCAAACATAGGGCCTTAACAACTAGAATAGGGTTTTGGGAGCATATTTTACTATAGGTGTAATAAGGAACATTGTTAATTGTTTAGGCCCTGTATTAGTTGTCTAGGGCCTTCACACCCTAAAGGACCTAGACGACCAAGTTCAGAGGGAACTCGAAGAAAGCACACTGGATCTTACGGTTTAGGGTTTAGGGTTCAGGATCGATTTAGGGCATCGTTCGACAGTCTTCACGTCTCTACTCTTTGCAACCTCCACAGATACGAATTTCCAAGCATTCAGCCCCAATTCAGCCGCTAGTCTGCTCCACAATCACGACACACTGCCGAGGAAGCGTGACAATGGCTTACCCATAGGCTCCATAGTAGGTCCTTTTTGGGATTACCCCAAAGGATTCTAAATATGAACCCCCAAAACGAACTGCTAAGGAGCCTATGGGTATCACTTAGCGAAACCCAAGACGCGAAAGCAAACATGAACCCAACTTTCATTGGAGCCCTAGAATTGAAGCACTCGTGAAACTCCCAAAACGAAAGCTCTAGAATCCAACTTAGATTGCCCTAAAGCCTGAACCCTAAATCCTAAGCCCTAAACCCTGAGCCCCAAATGAATCCTACAAACAGATCAGGAAAGGCGCCTCAAAGCTACCAGGGCTGCTTGTAGATCCCTTTCTGCGGCTTCCGAGGTTCGTCGGCACATGGGAAGGATATTCCTTCTCTTCTAGGTTTGTGGGTTTAGGTTTATTTGCTCTCTTCTAGGTTTTGAGACGTGAGCTATTCATTCTCTTCTAGGTTTGTGGGTTTGGGGGTTTTACAGGTTCCTTTCTACAACAAGGGGTTGCGCATCCTGAGCCGTGCTTAGGCCTCTCAAGCCCTATAAACCTGCTGAAATCCTGGAACCCGGAAATCCTAAAACCTGGTTAGGGATTCGAGCTGTCGGGTTGAGGCAATGGAAGCCTCGATAGAGAGGCCTAGGGCTTGAGGAAGCTCAAGGGCTTCAGTGGTTAGGGTTTGGGGGCGTTTAGTTTGGGGTTTGGAGCGTTTGCAGTTGAGGATTTAAGCTTTAGGGGTTTAGGGGTGTTGCGGGTAGGCTTTCAGGTCTATAGGTTAAGGGCTTGAGGCGTAGTGTAGGGGTTTGAGGGATGGTTTCGGCTTTTGGCGGCCAGTCTTGCTTTCAAGAATCGCTGGGCTCCCCAGAGACTCCAATATCCCTCAGTTAAGGAATATTCCTTAAATTATAGTAGGATCCCTAATATGATTTAAGGAATATTCCTTTGTTAGGGGATATTAGAGTCCCGGGGTCCCCTGTCTTTAAAGCGCAAACGGCTCTGGAGGTCGCCGCATCGGTCCTAAACCCTAAACCCTACGAGCCCGACCGGGTGGGAGCAACAGCAGCCACGGGCTCCACAAGGCTTCAGTGTCTCCACTGTGTAAAGGCTCCAAAGTCACTTCTTTGCAGGATTGTGTTTTGAAGCTGTCTGTCTTCAGGTATGTACTCTCAGGACAAGCACCAAGCAAAGGCTGCTATATCACGCGGCTTCTTGAATGGAGGAGTCGCATGACATCTGCATAGAAACAACAGCATGGATGTCTCACAGTCGGAGGGATTCCAGATCTTGCCCGAAGTGAACCCCGAACCCTAAACCCTACAAGCACATAAGCTCTTAAAGCCCGAGGTGCTAAAACCCCTAAGCCGCCTAAGCCCCTACCGGAAGGATGGGACGATTATGTACCGGCACTGTTGTCTGCAATACGCGCTCTCTTCACCACTCCGTCCCTGGAGGGGGCTGGGTTAAGAAGACCCGACGGTTGTGTTTGTTCGGCTCGGGGCTAGAGGCACAGGGCCGAGGGGGTGTCTGCATGAGTGTAAGTGTGTGTATATATATATATATATACAATATATATATATATATATACAATATATAAATATATATATATATAGAGAGAGAGAGAGAAAGGGAGAGGTCATAAACCGATCTATCTGTCTATCGATCTATCTATTTATCGAATGCATGCATACATACACACATACATGCATACATACATGGAGCTTCGGGCTGACAACCTGGACTGTCAGCTACTGCCAACCCTAAGGAAATATTAAATCGAGCCGTCGTAGGCCCCCGGATATTCCGAGTTACGGTGCACCAATCAAAGCTCTCAGCGGGGTCTATACTGAATTACCTCGAGGATCGAACAGAGTATAGCCACATAGTATAATCTAGCTTGAGGCTCCCAACGATGACACCTGAATTTGAAGTTGATGACTGTGGCAGCTCTTCCGGACTGCACCAACCTCAACCCCTGTACGCTCCAAGCCACCGGGGTGCCAGATTTGGGGACAGACCACAGCATTGGGTGATCTTGTTGTCGTTTTCTTTTGTTGCTCCCTGTCTGCCTCATAACTTACGTAATGCCTGCAAGCTGAGCTGGAAACCAGGTCGGCCTTCTGCCCACAGTATACACTTCGCCCACAGTATACACTTCAGTTTTCTCTATCCATCTACGACTGCAGATGCCACTACCACTGCCAGTGCCTTCACGCACAGACAGATAGACACAGGGACAGACTTAGAGACAATGAGTCACGGAAAGACTCACGAACCACAGTTTCAATCTCAGGACGAACCAATCACGGGTCGTCAGCAAAGCGCTGGAAACACTGCACCTAGTTGTCGCAACGACTAGAACCCCAAACATATGGCCAATACCATGCCAGAGTCGGGCCTGGTAAGCTCAAGCAGTCCGTTTGGACCGGGTGGTAATTCGGAGGGACCTTCAAATCGAATGCAAGCTTGCAAGCCTTGGTGGTATTCCCAAAAAGGTCCAAGTAATAGTGTGGAAGATACTTTTGGGGAACAGACCCAAGACTTCCGACCATCCCGCAACTAAGCCCATCTTGAATGTCAATTCGACAGCCCCACTCCCTCTCCCAATTTGTTCTCCCAGAAGACCCCACAGACATGTCGCCTGCAAGGCACCAAACCCCAAACCAAGTTTGAACAACGAAGAGGTCTTGCAGACTGCGATCGGTGACGCGCGGTCCCTCCACTCTCACCCTAGGGCTCCAGTTACTTACATAGTAAGTTACTGGGGTATATAATATATATGGTTAGTACCCTCTTATTTACCTAAACAGTGGGCTCCTGGGGTATATAATATATGGTTAGTAACCTACAATATGTTTGGGTAGCTGGAGCCCGGGGGTCAAGTAAAAGGAGGGCTACGCACAGCCAGCAAGCCTTGTTGTCTGGCAGGCCGGGCTGTGCCCAATTCCATTAAAGGCCTCCTGAGAGGGATTCTAAACGCTGCATGGGATACCTCGTGGCTAGTGCTCGGTCCACGTCAATATCACAGCGAGTGGGATTTGTCAACGCCCAACGATTTTACCTTCAAGCTCGCCATGTTGAGATGGGAGAAGCTACAAGTAAGCTCCTGAAGCCTACGGAAGTTTGTTTTTGAAGCAGTTCGATAGTCCCCGCTCTACAAGTGGACAGCCCCAACAACGAGGATTTCGAGTTGCGGATTGCCGGCTGGGAAATGGATTGTTAATAGTTCTTATGGACGAATGCGGTTTGGGTCTAGTGTTCAGGACAGACTTCATTCAGAGAAAAACAGATTCCACTGAACCCTTAAGCCCAACCCTTCGGATATCCCAGCAATGTCTGGCGGCCGTCTTGCTCGCCGCAGTAGGGCCCGCCTCAATTCTGCCAAAACGGCCTTAATAATTAGAATACGGTTTTGGGACCCATTATAACTGTTCTTCTGCAATAAGGAACCCCCCCAAAAAATAATTTAGGTAATTACCATTAAGGCCTCAATCCTACACAAACCGTCATCGCAGCTTTCCCTCGTGAGAGCTGTCCGAGGACAGGCTCAAGGTCCTGAAAGGATGAGGTCTTTAATGTAGGCTGTTCAGTAACCCACTGGGAAAAAGTATATACTGTTAAAGCTTCATATTTTGTAATAGGAACCCAGAAACCTGAAAGTAAAAAGAGTGTACCACTGAACAGCCTGGTTAATGTAGGGACCTTGATAATTAGAACCGGGTTTGGGGGTGTAGTATACTATAATAAGGAGCCCCCAAAACAGTCTAGGTAATTTGTATTTAGGCCCCTATACTAGAGTTACTAGAGTTTTAGAGCTTTAGGATTGTAGGAGTTTAGGCGTTAGGGAAGTTTAGGGCTTCTAGGTCCTGGAAGGCTTATATAGGGTTTATAGGGTCGTAGAGCTTTAGGGCTTAAAGGCTTTGGGGCTCTCCGAGTTTAGGGCTTGTTATGTCGGCATTCCTGTTTTCGAGGCTCAGGGATCAGGGACCTAGATCCGCAAGCGAATCAACCTCAACGTTTTCGCTCCGAAGAGAAGCGGCAGCTTAACCCTCAACCCTACCTTCACCCTGCATAACCGACCTTTTGAGGGTTCCTTGTTAGGATTTCCTTGTAACTGTATAAGTCCTTAAAAAGGTAGGTTATTCCGGGTTAAGGTAATCCCACTCCAAGCCTGAGACATGAACTTTGAACGATGGACTCAAACCCGAGTGCGGAAGCTTCGCAAACGTAGTTCAGGATACTAAGTCTACTATAAGGGGCCAACGTAATGGTTAGAATCAGGGTTTGGGGCATATTAGGGGTGCAGATTGTTGTCAGGAGCAGACCATAAGTACCCTGAAGAGGTGGAGCTATTGTTTGGCTGAACAACCTTGCTCTAAAATATTCATGAGCAGCGAAAGTACCTACTTCTGCCGCCCCAAACTGCAGCTCCTTCCGCAGGCGTCCACTCCGAACGGATTGAATCTCTCGATACCTACAAGATGCGCAGGGCCCCAGCTGTCGTCTATGTGTGGTTCGTGGGAGCAGAGGGGAAGAGGAGAGAGTTTGGGGGTTTACAGTCATTTGCTTGTTGTATTCTAACCGGGTCAAGAGTTTAGGTCCGAGGAATTGGATTCAAGCTCTGCCGAGTGGAACTTGAGGGTGAAACTTCGTACACAGGCTCTACCTTAACCCTGAAGAACCTACCTTTTTAAGGACTTATATAATGAAATCATAATAGGGAACCCTGAAAAGGTAGGTTGTTCAGGGTTAAGGTAGGGTTCAAGCCCAGCAAGCTGTTTAAGGCCTGCCTAGGGGCCTAGAGTAACCCCGGTAGCTCTAAAAAGGTAAACGGACATATCTTGTTGTGGGCTACTTTGGCTACTGCAGGTAAGGCCTTGGTGCCAAGAGAGAAAGGGTGGCTAGCAGCTAGAAATGCGCAGCTCTGTGCACACTTTAACATTACATGAATGAATCTGCAGGAGCAAGCTCAAAGAACCGCACCCCTGTCCGCATGGAGGGAGCAAAAGACAGAGTGTAAGGACATGTTTATCATTTGTGATAATTGCAAGATACGAAACTATGCGCGGATGAGCTGCAGGTAGTGTCAAAAATGACCAGGGATTCCCATATCTGAACAAGGCTTTGGATGACCCCCATTTCTCGTGTGCCCTTAGCAACATGGCTTTTGTCGTTGCCTGGGTCCTCCAAAAAGCTCGCGTCGCAGGCCTGACAAGCCGGGCTGCGCGGTTGTAGTGTGGGAGGCTCCTTGCGGTTTAGGGTTTAGGGTTTAGGGGTTTAGGGGTTTAGGGGTTTAGGGTTTAGGGTTTAGGTTTTTTTTTTAAATGCAGTGACTCTTTCTGCTCAGCGCGAGGTCGAGCCCGCCACATGGGCTTGCACTCAAACAAAAACCCTGGTACTCTCAGAACTCCCCGAAGTCTCCCTGTGTGAGTCGTATCAACTGTAGTTGTTCACGAATCTCGACTTCGGCTGCGATCATTGTTGCGATTGTGTCTCGACGGAAGATCAGACGAGCTCGATGCTTCGCTTCGTCGACGTACAGTTTGATCCCGATGCCGATCATCCGAATCATGTTCTGCGTGGGGTCCTCCTGGTTCATGAGCAGCTCCTGGTCCTCGATCAGCTCCGGGTCCACGAGCAGGGCCTGAGCGAGCAGCACGAGGATCACGAGGATCACGACGAGCAGCACGAGGATCAGCACGGTGAACACCAAGTCCGGGTCGAACACGGGCAACCTGCATATCGGCATCATGCAGGATACCATCCACAGCTGTACGTACAAGTCGCGGTGGTGGTCGTCGAGCGGAGTGGCGCCGACGACCTCGTGGGGCAGTGAGTTCTCCAACAGATTCTGGTCGAGGAACATCTATTGGCCAATTCGGGATCGGCACATCCTCATCCTGTTGCACAACGAACAACTCTCTGTCATCTTCCGGCGGCCAGTGCCCGACAGGTACCGGACGATCTTCATCCTGAAAGATCCTCCTCGCAGATTCCCTCCAAGCTCTTCGTCGATAGCTGGCCAAGACATGATCAGGCCGACCAGGAAGAGCATAACGTAGTTCCTCAGATGTCGCTGGGAAACCCGGTGTCAACGAGGTCGCAGGGGCAACAACAGCAGTACTTGAAGTGGTCGGAGTAGGTTCATTGCCAAATCTGGATTCCTGTTCCACCGTGGTAAGGATATTCCGTTCGAACGTCCCAACATTCATAGGAACCGCTGAAAGGGACACCGGTAACCAACGTAGTGCTTCTTCCATCGCTGCCACAAGTAGCCTGTGTTGATGGTCAAGCTGACGTTGACGCCTCACAAGTCGCCTCAATAGTTCAGCCGTGTCTGCATGCCCTCCATGAACAAGATTGGTGTTGACCACATCCCGAACAACATCAGCCGGCCAAGTTAAGCCAACTACCCTCGAGGAAGTTGTTGAAGTAGTACTTGTCCACATGCCAACACCGTTCATGAAGTTCATCCCAGTCACTTGCCAGAGGGTCTGATAGTACAACTCGTCCTGCCACGATTCGACTCCATTCTCAACCAACTGATCCCCAGGTTCCAATGCACCATGAGTACCTGTGCTAGGACAAGTCGGAGACCAACTGGGTGTAGGGGAGGTAGTGGATGTGCTCGTCGTTGTAGTGACAGGCCAGGTCTGCATCCCCTCAGTGGTCGTTATAGTGGAAGAGGACGCGGCCGTCGATGGTTGCGTATGGCCCTCTTCTTCCTCCACAGGACTTCTCCATATCCCCATGAGCTCCGTCGGAGCGAGGTTGATTGTCGGCGACCCATGAACAGGAGCATTGACTGGTAGTGGCGGCGGAGGGCCAAAAGGACCACCAGATGGGGAGCGAGGTGGTACTACGACTTGTTCTCCATCAGAGTTGATGACAACCTCACTGTCCATCGTATAGGAAAATGTAAGGACGTTCCAGTTGGGCTTCTCGACCTCGTCCGTCTCGCTCGGCGCCGTTCAGCCCTGCGTCTCGTACCGCTACTGGAACTGGCTGCAACAGTTGTAGACTCCTGCCCACGTGATGTCTCCCCTGTTTCACTGACTAAGCTGTGGCTCTCCGCTGAGTCTGCTGGCGCAACCGGGGAGACCTCGGCATCGGCAGGCTGTAGGCGAACGTCGAGGCATCGTTGGAGCGTCTCGACAAAGAGGTCAACATAGTTTCTAGCCCAGTTGAACAAGCGCCACCTGTCTTCCTCAGAGCGTGGTACTCGTCTAACAGGCAAGTACCCTTGAAGGATAAATCTGCGGGAGATGACGGTATGCAAAGCCTCGAGTGCATCGATGCCATCCACCAACCGGTTGTACAGGCATCCAACTGCCCAGCGGCCTTCTGGTCCTCTGCCTTCATGTTGCATGCGATCCAGCGCCATGAATAGATTCTCCACTCTCTGTATCATGGTTTGGGGAACCCCACGCTCTTCTAGCCTGCGTCGTTCTGCCCCGGTCAACTGCATCATCACCAGGTCTTCTGAGTCCTCCTCATCCGAAGAAGGTGGAGCAGGGATAAAGATCGTCCCAGCTGGGCGAACATCGGGAAAGAGACCCCAGTTCGGTGGGAAGACGGGTGGCAGTCCAGGCAAAGATGTCGTTGATGATGAAGTCAGTGTGGTCGGCACAATAAAGTCCTCCCCTGGCCACGTAGTTTCGGAGCAAGTCACAGACGATGTGATGTTTGTAGATGTATCTGTCCTCCATGTACCTGACGAAGGGGTCGAGGTGGTCGTTGGAGTCGATGTAGTGTCATACCATGGTGTGGTAGACGATGAGCTGGTCGAGGTGGAGATGCTAGTAGCAGTTACAGAAGTCCAGGTCCTTGACGTCGTGGTTGAAGTGGTAGTAGACGATGTAGAGGGACTCCACTCTGTCCATGACCACCATCCATTGTACGTCCAGTCCCACTCTTCCCATTGTCCAGCTGTGTCCACATCTCCTCGCCATTCATCAGTGCCAGACCAGTCAGCCCATGATGTCCACCAAGTCGAACTCCAGTGCGATGACCACGAAGACCACGTAGTTTCCTCCTGTGCTTCTCCGGTCGTCTCATCCATAGTCGGTGGGTCCTGCTGATCCTGGGGAACATTTGTTGTCTGGGCCAGGTTCTCTGAAGTCACGTTTGGCGCCAGATTCTCTGAAATCGCGTTTGGCACGGCATCACCAGCACCTTGAACCAGTCCTCGGCGCAGGTCTCGTTCACGTGCATAGTCGCGCAGCCAGGCAGGGCGCCATTGTCCATCGAAGTATTCCTTCATCCTCCTCTGCTGCTTGAGCCATCGCTTCATACCACCTCCTCCTGTATGAGCTCTGCGCTCATCTGGCGTACGTTCACGAGCAACCCATTCTCCATGACGCCAGAATCCTACAACCGTCGGAGCAGGTGATGCCGAATCAGACGAGGACGCGGTTTCTCCATCATATTCAAGCACTTCTTCCGCTGCTGGTGTGGAGAAATTGGTAGCCTCTGACACATCTTCGCCGCAAGTTGTAGAGTCTCCAATCTCATGATCATCACTTACAGCACTTGTCCAAACTGCGAACGACGGCTCACCTCCATGTTCGTCAAGACCAAGGATCTCGAACGGTGGGCTGTCTTCATGTATCGTTCCCAGGCGTGCCTCCCTCTCTCGACGTTCCTGAAGCCTGTTGCGGATTGTGCCGTCGGCATTGTGCCAACGATCACGTCCTGCACGTTGTCGATCAAATCGTCGAGTGATCCCCATCTCATCGGTTTCCTGTTGTTCTGGGGTGTGAGTCGGAGCAGCTGAGGTGCCCACATCTTCACTGTTCGCGCTAACCCAAGAAGTTCCCCAAGGGTCAGTCGCTTCTAGTACCGTAGAGGTCGACCCAATGGGAACATCACTTTCAGCGGGGGAAGCTTGGTCAGGCACCGGTTGCCCCCAGTTCGAAGAGCATGATGACATCTGGCCTGGTTCTGCATGATTGGTTGAGCTTGTCGAGGAAGAGGTCGATGTAGTCATGCGGTCCATGGAGGTGTTCTTTCGTTTGGAGAGTTTTCCAGCCGATACCAGCAGAGTTTGGGGATCACGTCCAGGCTGTGGCACTGTCCCTTCTCGCTGAAGAGGCGGGTCTTGTTGTGGTTGTTCTGCGGGATGGCGTCGGGCTCCTCCTCGAAGTTCACGTCCATCGCGCAGTCCAGCCAGAGGATCAGCACTCTCCGTGGCAGGCTGGAAGGGTACCAATCGACTGCTGCACAGCAGGAGTTGCAGCGAGTGGGGCACCTGGAGCGAAAGGATTGTATGTGTACAGTCCTGTCTCTCCGAACTGGACGAAGTGGGAAACGTCAGTACCCGGTGCACCGATGTACGAAGTCACTCGACCATTCTGGCGATACCGGTACTCCATCATCGTGTGCTTGTTGAACCCGACATACGTCTCCTTTGCACCCACAATTCCTGCTTTGCGACGAGTGGACCTGGACTGCGAATCGAAACCTGAACGAGTAGCCATCGTCGAGCACTACAGTTGCGATGCACTGCAGAATCGCTGAGCGATGAGACACACAATGCTGATGGCGCGGACTTGAGCCAAAATGGCTCGGCTAGGGTTTAGGGTTTAGGGTTTAGTCCGTCCTACACCATTACACCCCCAAACCCCCAAAGCTACACGGCTTGGGGGTTTCGTGATTGTTCAAAGTATCATACACGGTATATGCCACGCCAAAGACCCTAAACCCTGAATCCCAAACCTTAACCCCAAAACCAGAGACGACCAATCACATAGAAACCCTCAGCCCCCCTCATTCATTGCACTTTCAAGCTGGGCGACTCAAACTCCAGGAAGGAAAGGTTTAGGGTTTAGGTTTTTTTTTAAAGTGTGTTGAAGAGCCGCAAATAAGGAGCCCAAATCCCTCCTGTCCCTTCCGGCCTCCGACATGCTCTGAAATACCGAGTCACTGTCGGATAGAGGCCTGGCGAGGTTTGCGTTTAGCACACTTTTTTTCTGGCGCTAAGGATTTAGGGCTTAGGATTTAGGGCTTACGGCTTGTAGGGTTTATAGCATATACAGAACTCGCATCAATCCTCCACCATCTCAGGCACTCAACGAGGGCGGGGTCCAAAAAGCAGAAGCCTAAAAGTTGGAAACCCGATAGCCTCAATCCCTAAGAGCAAAGTAAAGGGAATCCCAGCACGAACTGTCCTTAATATATAGGTTTCCAACTTCTTGGAGTTTACAATATCAAGACGATTGTTTTCGCCAAAGACGGCGCATCTTCGGCTTCCGGCTGGTCACGACCAGTCCTTCACTGCCACCTCCATGTGGGAGTTTCCGAAAATTATGGGTACCTTATTTTGGGGTCCTTATAATAAGGGTCCTACTACTTAAGGTTTTATATTGGGGTCCCCTATTTTCGGAAACTCCCAGGTAGATCTGGGAAACAGAGGTCTCGCACTAGAAGCTGCGCAACAACCCCTCGAAACTCAGCCAAACTGACAACATGGATTCCCACATCATCTCCCTCATATAAACACTCTCCTCATTTCCCATCATCATAAGCGCGGCTCAAAGGTTTTTAGGGGTTTGGGTTAAGGTCAGAGGCATCTGCGCGCTGCCACTGCTAGCGCTTCAGGGAGAAGGAGAGGTCTTCAGAATGCAAACACCTTGAGTCATGCCAGCTTGTGGACCAATCACGCCAGGGGTGTCGAGTATAGGGTTTGTAGGGTATGCAAATATGACTCTCTATATATATATATATATATATATATATACATGTGTATATATATATATATACAGATATAGATGTAGATATAGATACAGATATAGATATAGATATAGATATAGATAGAGATAGAGATATCGATACAGATATAGATGTAGATATAGATATAGATATAGACAGGGTTTGTAGGGCTTCGGGTTCGGGGCTTCGCCCAAGGCTTAGTTCGGGCTTTAGGACCCAGACGGTTTCGTAGGCTCTCGACAGTTTAACAACCCTGTGAAGTCATGAAATCTGCGAAACTATAGGGTTTAGGGGTTTAGGGTTTAGGATTTAGGGTTTTTTTTTAAGGTGTAGTGACTTTTCAGCCTGCCTGCCTCGGCTTACACAGGGCTGGTTCACACCGATATTTCAGTGGCAGCCGCAAAAACAACTTCTTACACTGCATGCTCTCAGATCAGCTTGGGCTTGTGTCACATGCTCGGCTCAACGACTACTCTGGGGTTCTTCATCATCGCCATCAGTGGAGTTCGACGAAGATGCAGCATCACCCTGACTACCAGCAACATTCAATCCCGAGGTCACCGACGACAAAGTCACAGGCAAGTCCATGGACACATCTGAACCATCGACGCCAGCACCAGCACATGGACCAGCAGCAGCACTTCCCAGATCCCCAGCAGGAAGCCCAAGACGAACATCACCAGGATCACGGGAAGATGCACGACGACGAACATCTGCCGACCCGGCTCCATGCACCACATCTTGATCCACCGATTCATCACGACTCCTGCTCCGATCATGTCTCCCAGCGACCCGACGAAACTCATCAAACGGTATAGCCCCAACAGTCTCTGCCAGGGTGGCCGTGGTGTTCAAAATAGGAGGTGGGCGGGGAAGTTGCTGCCGTCTTCTATGGCGTACTCGGTGACGACGAGGAGGAGGACGAGGCCCGGTCATTACCGGTACATTCGAGCGAGGCATTGGGTTTAGGGTTTAGGGTGAAGTCTGCGAATATAGGGTTCATAACATCCTCAGCAAGACGAAACGTGTCTGAAACACAGCATCAACCGAAGCCCTAAGACTAAGCCCCAAACGCAAACAGAC
>CAJNDT010000446.1:187500-237387 GCA_905221615.1 Symbiodinium sp. CCMP2592
GTAGATCAGATAACAACCCAAACACAACTGATGAAATCCTCTTTGTGCGCCCTTCCACTGCTATCACGAAGAAGTAAAGCTCTTAAAGGTTTAAAGATTAGGGATTTGGGCTTTGGGTTTTACGGGTTCGGGGTGTTGAGCCACAAAACCACAAGCATCTAAGTTTAACGGTTCCGAAAGTTAAGAACGGCCTCATCCGCCTCGGGTTCGCGGAGAGGCTCCTAGCCGACGGGCACGGGCGCAGAAGGTGTGCTTGGGGCACTTTCGGCTGCTTTGCAGGTGCACCAGCCCTTTCTTGCGAATGGGATGCGCTTTCATCAGAAGCAACGATATCATGCATGAACGCTCGGAAATCTGACAGACCCTCAATGAGGAGTGACTCCTAAATACGTAACAGAGAGCCACAAGATCTTCGAAAAAGAGTACCCTAAACCCTAAACCCTAAACCCCTAAACCCTAAACCCTAAACCCCTAAACCCTAAACCCTGAACCCTAAACCGACTGGTAGCGGCCTGCGGGCCCCCCAATACTGAACATGAAACCCCCAACCAGAAACCCTAAAGCACAAAAAAAAAAGCACCTAAACTCCTAAACCCAAAACTTCTAAACCCTCCTGATCTCCTAAACTCCTACACCCTAAAACCCTATACCCTAAACTCCTAGACCCTAAACTCCCAAACCATGAGCTCCCAAACCTTAGACCCAAAACACCTGCACACTAAGCGTTTGCCTGACATCCTGCAAGCCACCGATCTGAAACCCTCATCTCCGCCATGTGGCAGTTCATCCTAAGCCTGGTTTCAAGCTGAGATTTGGTTTAGGATTCAGTTTAGGGTTTAGTTTAGGATTCAGGGTTTAAGGTTTAGAACTTAGGGTTTAGTTAGGGTCCCCCTCAAAGTCCAGATCCTGACGTGAGCTCCCAAGCCGGGCATCGGCCTTCGGCAGCTGGCTCCATGCCACGAGTATGCTCCTGAGCATATCCGGATGCCGGACCTGATGCGCAAATCTAAGTTGCAGAGATGCGCTGTAGAAGGTCCATTTAGTGTTTATGGGATTTACGGTGTCCTAAACCTACAACCCTTAAGCCCCTAACCAGAATAGGTGATCGAGAGTTCCCCTGAAGGCCTTCAGGAGAAGCACAGGGCTTGCAGGGGGAAGCTTTGGAGTTAGGGGCCGTTCAAGATCTGTTTCAGGGTTGACCCAAAGAGTCCAAGTATCATTATGGTATATACTTAGACCCCCAAAATGCCCTATAAGTATAGACCATAATGATAATTGGACCCTTTGGGTGACTAAGATGTCAAGAGATTCGGGATTTTCGAGATTCTGGCCGAACTAAAGAACTACCAAAGACAACAGCCGTATACCCACATGGGTGATTGTCAAAATTAGGGTCCCTTTTGTGGGTCCTTAGTAAAATGCGGCACCTAATATTTAGGGTACCCAAAAAGGGACCACAATTTTGACAACCACCCACATGACGAAACTAAGCCTTATGGCCTTATGGGGTCCGAGCTCACGCCCACAGCCAACAAACATCAAACTGAAGATTGAATAAGCCGCACAAGCCCTACGCACAGAACAATCTGTGAATCCCAAACTACCCTCTAAGCCTGAAAGAAGCATGAGGTCTGTACACACTGTAGACCTCATATCAACCCTACATAACTCAACTGCCAACACCCCCGGCTACCCTAAACCCGAAATGCATAAATAAACCCCCCAGCTTGAACTTTGGAGCTTATCCCCTTCGTCAGAACAATACACTGACCCCCGAAACAACTACGACCGTGCAAACCCTACAACCCCCCATCGTGCCCCAAAATAACCAGAATTAAGCAGTTTCGTTGCAGGCCCTTCAAGGCGCCCCAGAAAGTTGCTGAAGGATAACTACTATTTGCTTAAGAGCCCCCAAAAAATAAAAAATATATTCCTTATAGGGATAATATAGGGATTATCATTTTTATTTTTTGGGTGGTTCTTAAGCAAATAATAGATAAGTTAAGGCAATCAATTGTTCCTTGCTGGTATAGTTTGATTAGAATGAGGAACCCTGCGGTATTGATAAGTATTCTTGGTATATACTAAAGGGGCCTTAATAATTAGATTAGGGTTTGGGGGCATAATATACTATAAAAAAGGGCCATCCAAAACAGTATAAGTGATTTTTAAGGCCCCAACACTATTCACCTCCTAGAAACGCTCGAGGTCCAGGGGTCCACACGCGGGTGGTGCGCTGGTGCCATGCAGCGGCCATCTGCCACTTCACGAGGAGCCCCTCCGAAGCAGGAATGTGGAATGGGCCCGTCCGATGTACATATGGGTTTAGGCTTGGTGCTCAGGATTTTGGCCCGAATGGCGTCTGCGTTCAAGATTTTTTGGAGAGTGATTCCGCTTGTCATATGACAACTCGTGTTGGGGCTGTACCGGATATTCTTCTTCTAATCGGCTCTACTATATCGCAGATGAAAACACGGTATTGTAGTACTTTTGACTTTGACTTCGTACTGCACCCCCGTACCCTAAAACCAAAATCCTACACAACACACTCTGGGGCCTCCATCTGCAGACGCCACGCTGCAAAGCAGGGACCCGTGATCCTGGAAGTAGAGTGCCTCCGAGGCGTATGGTATCGTTGGTGCAGGGTTTCAGGCTCAGGGGTTTAATATAGAGGCCTGAGTCCGTACCAAAACTGTTTCTGAGGGTTCCGGTTATATGTATAGTATAAGAGCCCATTCTGACCGGCAAGACTCCTACACTAGAGTTCCATGGTGTGGCATGAACTGTAAATGCCTTCAGGATTTTGGGCTGTCACAAACCGGAACTCTCCTTCAACCCGTCCTAAACCGCAAATCCCTCAACTTGGTGGGTTTGGGGTTGAGGGTCCGGGGTCTAGCATCCTAACCCTAAATCTCAATGCACCATGGACTGGGAACCCTGAGCATTCCGCATACCAGAAATTGACACACACACACACAGCAGCAGCAGCAGCAACAGCAGCAGCAACTATGTATTTCTGTAGCCATCTATCTATCTGTCTACCTACCTGTCTATCGAAATATGTTTATATGTTTTCCTACTACGTGTAATACACTTACACACATGTGCATATGTCTACACATATATACACACATAACACACTACACGTGTGTGTGTACATCTAAGTCTATGTTTGTACTTTGTACAAGCAAACAAGCAACCAAACAAACAAGCATACGCACAAACAAACAAACATACATACAGACATGCAAACATATACGCATACATACGTACATACATACATTTGTATGTGTACGTATGTATGTATGTATGTATATATATGTATATATATATATATATATATATATATAAATATGTATATATATATATATATACATATATTTATATGTGTATATATATAGTATATGATGTATGTATATATGTATATGTTTTGCATGTGCATATGTATATGTTCATATGTGTACATACACGCATGCACGGACATTTAGTGTATACACACACACACAGACCCTATCCCTCCAAGGACCTCATAATTAGGGCACTGAAGGACCCCATAATAAGGTCCCTGGAGGCAAAGGGAGAGATTTCCGAAAATAGGGGACCCTAAAATAGCACCCTAAGCATTAGGAGCCTTATTATAAGGACCCCAAAACAAGGTAACCCGAATATTCGGAAACTCCTAAACCCTAAACCCTTTGTAGAACCCCTATAGATCCCTTTTAGGAACCCTTAAAGGATCCCTTTAAAAGGTACCACTACACAGAGATAACAGCTAAAAGTCAGCACATCCCGGCGCCTCGCAGCACTCCGCCTCGCACTTGCAGAGACATATCTGCCTGAGTGCGGTTGCTTCGCGGCGAATAGAGGGAAGTATGTGTGTGTGTATATATATATATATATATATAATACACATATGCTGTACTAGAAGATGTGACAGCATCCGGGATCATATGCATAGTAGTTTATCGTTGCTTCTGCGGTGATGAATTGTTGATTAAGTGGTGTTTGTAGGTTCTCTTAGCCTCTGATCTGTTTGGGCAGGGTTCAGGTTTATGCAATATTCTTTGGCGGTTGCAGTTGTTGTGCATTCTGTTTCCGGGCTTACAATCTGTAGGGTTCAGCACTGCAGGTTTGAGGGGCTGGGACATCTCCGTTTTGTTACGGACTTCTACGCAAGTTCAGAGCAGCGAGAGAAACGCCTAAAAGGCCTATAGGGCCTTGTGATATCGAACGTGTGCTGAATATGCCTGTAGTGCTCTGTGCGAACGGGGTCATGTACACGGGTTCATATGCACTTTATGGGAGTTTCAGAAAATACGGCACACTAAAATAGTACCCCAAATAGCAGGATCCTTATTATCAGGACCCCACAATAAGGTACCCCCTATTTTTCGGAAACCCCTCATATGCTATCCCTAAACGGCTTGCATACATTGGCTGCCGGGGGCGGATTTGAGTGAGATTTTGGAGTGTGGGGCAAGGCAAAGGGATTTCAGGGGCGTTTTCATGGACTGCCTCTAGTCAAAACAGGTACGAGTTTCCGAAAATTAGGTACCTCACTCGGGGTTCTTACAATAAGGATCCTACTATTCAGGGTACTATATTAGGGTCCCCTCGGAAAGTCCCATATCTATACCATGGAGTGCGAATAATGGTGGTTACGTCTTCCATCAGCTCCGAGAACCTCCAAACCCTAGCAGATCAACCCTGAGCCCTGAGCCCTGCACCCTATCCCTCCAAGGACCTCATAGTTATGGCCCTAGACCCCTTAAGGACCCGGTCTCTGGAGTCATAGGATGTAGATTCACCGGTATCGTACTCGGGATCCCGATGAAGCGACGTGCGTAAATACGACCGCATCATCATCGTAAGCTTTTATAAAGGAAGACTGCTGCCCCTTGCGTGAAGCGCCATGCTGGGGGTCGTGCCAGCTGGATTACTGACCGCCTGGTCCGCGCAGGCAGTATGGGGCATAGGCTTGCGAAATAGGATGCCGCTTTGGGGTATGCGTTTAAAAATTACAGTGCAGGATGTTTCCTTTGCAGATTAGCGGTCGGGGTTTCAAGTCATAAGCCGTTTGCAAGAGCCTGGTCACTTGGCATATGTGACATACCATGTATGTACTGTATGTATAGCTAGCATGAATGCATTTCTGGTTCTGCTTGGTTATCTACACTTGTGCGATGCGTAACCCAGTATGTTGCCAAGCCGTTGTTGAAGTTGGGTCCGCACGGAGCAGTTGAACTGCTTCGCATGGGACATCACGGCCCAAAGATGCAAGCTCCCGCTTCCGAGGCACAGTGAGATTTCCGGAGATCTATGTAGAGTCTGGGATTTAAAGGTTTAGGCTTTTAGGTGTTTGGGGGTTAAGGGTTTGGGGGCTTAGCGATTTAGAGTTTAAGGTTTTTGCGTGGATGTTACCACGGCCTCTGCTGCCAAACTCTTTGAACATCAAGGATCAGAGAGCAGAGCAGCCGGGCAACTCTCATCAACAAAATCGGACACACACACAGACACACACGCTCACACACACACACACACACACACACACACACACACACACACACACGCACACATCTCTTGAAACCCCAAACTTTACCTGAACGCTGACAAACTACATTTGACAATGTATTCAGACGTGTGTATGTGTGTTTGAAAGGGTAGGATTTCCGGTGTCAGGGCGATCCCTGAAAGCTTTACATGTTGGTTGTTGTATGGAATGCCCAGGTTGTTGGAAAACATCCGTGACCATCGCGACTGCTCCAAACCCGAATAGGCCAAACCCCTAAACCCCAAGCCCTAAGTCCTACACGCCTTAAACTAGACCCAAGAGTAACCTAGGAATAAACAGGGTGCCCTTTTTGGTTTAAAGGGGCTTATAAGGGAACCTGAACCCCAAAAAAGGGAATAAGGGCCTACTCTGGGTCCTAGCCAAGCCCTAAGTCCTACACGCCTTAAACTTCCCCCAAACCCCAAATCCTTAAACCCCTGAGCCCCGAACTAATCCTACACCGTACGATTAGTCCCCGAAAGCCGCAAACCCTACATGTAAGCCCGAAAAACCCTAAAAGCCTAAAGTCTTAAAGCCCTAAACCCTAAAAGCCTGAATTCTTCAAGCCCGTAACTCTTAAAGCCCTAAACCCTAAACCGCGTGCCTGATGCCAGTGACGGAACATCGTGGACCCCAGGCCTTCAGGTCGGAGGCGTCAGAATCGAAGCTTCGAACACTCAGAGTGCAAGTACCCCAAGCAGCTTAGGGTTTAGGGCTTTGGGCTTAAGGTTTAGGGTTTCGGGTTTAGGGCTTAGGGCTTAGGGCTTAAGGTTTAGGGTTTCGGGTTTATAGGGCTTAGGGTTTATAGGGCTTAGGGTTCATAGGGCTTAGGGTTTAGGAACCTTTTGGGCCCAAAGATCCCAACTACTGCGCTCTGAGATGGTTTTTGGTATCTAAAGCCCTGGTATTTGGCGTTTGGACCCTCTGGGGTTAAGGGTTCAGGGCTTCAGATAAAGGATCTTAACTTGAAGCTCTAAGTCGAACAGGAATACTGGGGCTGGATCCTTAGATTTGAGTTTGTTCTGGGGGAATATTAACCCCTGCATCCTAAACTCTCTCATGTTTGCGGCATACCTTTACGAATTGTGGGTCCCTATACTAGCCCTAATGGGCAGATAAGTCCTTCTAGAAACCCTGTTGGATTTTCTCAACAAAGCTTTGACATCATCATCATCATGGTAATAAGTACTCTGTTTGAACTTAGTAATTGCATTTTTTCAATACACACAAACGCTGTAAGACGTTTGGTCCCGGTGTGATCGATTCTCCAGCTTTCGGCTGAGAGCTTAGGGTTCTCTGACAGTAAGGGTCCAGGTACTCATATAGTATATACTTAGGCCTTCAAGTAGTCTCTATATATAGGTACTTTAGAGTCAAAGTATACTCGTATCGCATAATATGGATACATGGACCCTTAGGGTAAGGACTCGTTATAAGCATTTCATAGGGTTTAGGGTTTAGGGTTCTATAGGAGGCCCTGTCAGGGTAACTAACCTATCAGAAGTTTGACGCTGTAGGTGTCACAGGCTTTTAGCTTCATGCCCTGGGGGGTTGAGTTGCACTACTTGGACCCATACTTGGAGGGTCGGGGGACTTAGTAAGTAGGTAGTAAGTAGACTTATAAGTACCCTAAAAGGGACCCTAATTGGGGTTATGGTACTTATAAGTCCCTAAAATAACCAGTTACTAAGTCCCCCGACCCTCCAAGTAAGGGCTAATTGCCATACGGGGTCTTTTCATGTCATTGCAGACGACGGACTTGGGGTTTCAGGATTAAGGATCTGGGGCTCTTGCCAGGTCGGCTCCCTCTAGAGAGTTGGGTGTGCCGGGACCGCGCAAGGTAGAAGGGTTTAGGGCTTATATGGTTTAGGCGTTTAGGCGGTTTAGGGTTTGGAGTCCGGAGCCATATTAGTAATACGGATTGTAATACCGGTAGATGGAGGGGGATACCGCGGATTATAGTAGGCGAAACATACCCAGGCTCAGCTGTGCAGGACCGAAGAGTCTACCCTACCAGCAAGCGGAGACCTCGCACAAAACAACCCCCCTAACAAAAGCTAGACGCTGCGGGTTTGGGATTTAGGGTTTCAGGTCCTAACCGTATAAACCCGACAAGGGGATATCAGTGGTGCAGCCATGGGGCGTCGATGCCGAAACCTGGACCGCGCGGAGGTTTTTGTTCGAGGGGAGGCTTGGCCTTTCCGGCTTGTGAATTGTTTGTGTAAAAACGAAAATTGTGTTTTACAAAAAAAATTCACAAGCACCCTTTTTTGTTTTTATAAAAACAGTTTTGCTTGGCGGTGTTTCTGTTCCTGGCGTGCGGGCATTGGCATGCATGGGCTCGGCACACGTCCCGTTTCATGAG
This sequence comes from Symbiodinium sp. CCMP2592, assembly GCA_905221615.1. Lineage (NCBI taxonomy): Eukaryota > Dinophyceae > Suessiales > Symbiodiniaceae > Symbiodinium > Symbiodinium sp. CCMP2592. The sequence goes on from CAJNDT010000446.1 coordinate 195,417, forward strand.
GCACGAGCTTGATGGCTGGTTTCCAAGGTCGCAGCTTTCAGTCTTTAATATCAACTGCAGAAGTAATGTTTCGACTTCCTCCGACGTCACCAATGGCACCCTCGCCTAGGTCTGGTGTGCATTCTGTGAAAGCGGAGCTCGTAGACGAGCAATTTTAGTGTTCATATGACGGGCTTGGAGGATTCACATGTTGCAGAGCAGTTCCTCTGGATGGCTGACATTTAGGGTTTAGGGTGCAGGCAGTGATGGCTGACATCAGCATGTGCATGGTCGCAGAGAAAACTCGGGGCTTGGCGGTGGGAGTTTCAGCCCATCTGCCAACATCGAGCTCGCATGACGGGTTTGGAATGGAGTCGTCGTATCGGTTCTGACATCAACAACAACTAGTAGATCGACCCCAAACCCCAAACCCTAAACGAAAACCCTATAAACCCTAAACCCTATATAAACCCTAATGACCTAATGTTTCTGTGTAGGTGAGCAAGGCATGAGGATCGTCGGAAAATGCATGTGTCTACAGCATGGAAAGACAGTGACAGCTCGTGGCATGTGGGTAGAAGGATTTGTGCCCGGGGGCATTATTGGACTCAACACGGCCTAACAGCGTGCCCTCAATCCTGAACAACATGACGACTGAGTTCATTGCCATTGGGACAGCCGTTGTAGCTGCAGGTCGTGGCACAGCTGCAGTTGCATGTACGCGGCCGTATCCTGATTGAGACTTGTTGTGGCCGGCTTCGAAGCTAGAAAACGTGTCGTGTGGCTTTCGGGATGGCTTTCGGGGTTATGTTCCAGGCTCCTGCTTGGCATCGGATACGAGGCTCAAGCGCTGGCGAAAGTAGCGAGGTAGAACTGACCCGTACTTGCACCAAAACTGACACACACACACACACCAAATAAAACGACGCGCACGTATGATCTTACAATATCGCTCTGACCGGTTCACGTAAGAGAAATGCCATCCCAGTAAGGGATTTCGAAGAGTCCCATGCAAGTAGATGCGCTGTTTGTTAAGGTGCACAGTCACGGCACGTATGACAAAGCCTTACGAATTACCAAAGATCAAAGGGCCCCTTAACCGCTCCTTAACCCCTAGCGTTGAGCCTCCCTGCACGAATACATGCAGCAAGGAAGACATGATGCAACATGCACCCGGGCATTTTGGTTTCCACCCTTATAGCCCATAACACAACCTAGCACAAAACCTTCTAACTGAAGCTAACCCTGAACCATATGAGAGCCTTAACATATGACCTAAACCCTACACCCCAAACCCCTAACCAGGGTTTCATTATCGGGTCTAGGACCCACAACCGATACCATACCTCTCCGAGCAGAACTCCCAAAGACCCCGGGCACACCACAGCCGCCCGGGGTTAGGGTTTAGGGTTTACTTGGAGGCCCTGTTGACTTAGTAAGTCTACTTAGTATCCCCTAGAAACCCTATTATAATCCCCATAACCCACCTTACTAACCCTACTTACTAAGTCAAAAGGGCCTCCAAGTAGGGTTTAGGACCTTAGCCACAAAAGCCCTATTTAAAGACCTAACACCCGAATCCCAAACAACTTATACCCCAATCCGCAAGCACAAACAAAACCCCAAGGGTCCAAAGGACTCAAGGACCCAATAGTTAGGTACTCGGGTTTAGGATAGTAGTTATGTAGGTTAGGATTTTGGAGAGTATATGATTATTGGATACTTGGACCCATGGGGAAACCCCCCAACCCTCAATCTAACTACCAACGGCCCTAAATTCCCTAAACCCTAAACTCTACAGCTGCAGCCTGAGCCATTCGACTCTCCGCCGTCCGACGCGCGCTCTGGGCGCTGGCATAGGCCCAAGCAGGGAAGATCCGCCCCAGCCTTCTGTTAGGCTTGAGGGTTTAGGGTGTATACAGTATACAGAGGCTTAAGATCTGGGGTTTAGGATCGCATAAGAAAGGTGCCCTAACAGCTAGACTAATTCGGGCGCTAAAGAGGGACTGCGCGGGTACTACAGGTTTTTGTCAAACCGTCTGGTTTTATGGTGTTGCCAGGCGTCCGCAAAGTTCATGGGGTTTTCAGCGCTCTGTAGGCGTTCGTAGATTTCTGCAGAGTTTCATGTGTTGTGTGGCGGCTGTAGTGTACAGTTTCACGGAATGTTGAGCTGGGCGGGGGGATGATGCAGATACCGCTAATTTATTGATCCCTATTTTGGGTTATGTAATGTATACGCTCTTGAAAACTAACTAGACTTAGGGGTGCCATACTGAGGGCCTTCTGCTATGAAGGATCCTGCGAGTTGAGGTCCCATATACTTGAGATTAACCTGATGCGGCTGGCTCTTGGAGTGTAAAAGATGTCGTGTTGGTGCTGGGGCACGCTCCAGCGCAAGACAGGCTTGTTCGGCGTCTCGGTCATTTACAGGGCGCCCTGGAGGCATTAGTGGGGAGGGAGGTCGGGCTGGGTCTCAAATCAGGCACACTCACATGAAACCCTCGCACAACTAGCAACCCTCAAGAAAGTGCCAATCGAGCCTATAATCAGAAGAGCTTGCAAAAACGAAAGAAAAGCCAGCCAAATGACCCGCAAAGAAGCTCCGTGAATGTCACAGGACTTCAAGACTAGACAACCTCTGTTCGAAAGCAGCCCGAAACCCAAACCAGCTTACTAGAATTACCGAAAGAGCCGGAAACCTACAAACCCTCCTCAAACCCTAAACCCTGAACACAAAACCCGTCTGAAGCCCTAAACCCTGCGGCCCCTCTCCTAAATACCCTCAGCAGCAGCAGAGCTCGGGAATGGGCAGAGCCGGCCGCGCCAATCCAAAAGTTGCTGTTTCTTGGGCAGCCTCGTGTTTCGATCGGCTTCTTTGGTTGAGGGCTCGGGGTTGAGGGTTTAAGATGCTCCTAGAGAGGCCAATGTCATGTGCCTTCAAAACCGGGATGGGGCCCTAAAACATTGAGACAGAAACCCTGAAACCAAAAACCCTAAACCGTTTTACCTTGTTTTAAAGTAGCCTAGTTGCTCGAGGAGGTAAGTAAAGAGTTTCGGGTTTGATACCTTCAGGGTTTGTTGCTTACAACGCTGAGAGATTCGGATGGTTCTTGGAGTCTTGGAACCGTATGGTCTCAAGGATTTTGGCTTACAGTAGAAACCAGAAAGTTGGAATATGATTGTCCTAAACCCTTTATGGTAAATTATAGGGTATCCTACCATTAATCCATATTCCAACTTTCTAGAGTTCCCTTTAATGATTGGAAGTCCCGGGTCACGGCTGCCTCCACTAGACCTAAGAGTAACTTAGGCATAAAAAGGGTGCCCTTTTTGGTTTAAAGGGTGTTATAAGGGAACCTAAACCCTAAAAAAGGGAATAAGGGCCTACTCTGGGTCCTAGTCCATGAACTTCTGAGCTTTCTGGGTGATCTGCTCAGCCGTCATGGGCGCACCACGCTGGGACAACGGATTCCAAGCTTTCGGGTGCTTGGAGTCCTTCTGGTTCGACTGGAACTCATACTGAATCGTTCCATGAATCGTTCCATGATCCGCAGACAGCATCTCCTGCGGGCTCCAGTGCAACTCCCTGAGCACCGTCTGCAACGATGAAGTAAGCTTGACCCGCCTCATGGCCAGGATCTCACCGGGAGGCCGCGAAGGCTGATGAAATATACATTCGCAGCGTAGGATTTCTGCTCGAGCGTGAGGCGGCATTCAGTGAGGGCTGTGTTGGGTTTTGTGGTTGGGGAGTTTCGGTTTGGTTTAGGGGTCTCATTTTCGAACCTCCACAAGCACCTGCATGGCAACCTCACGACCTTTGCCCTGTAATGTCGGGTCCTGCAGACAGCTGAACCCCTTGAAAAGATGAAGAAACAACCCTGGAGAAACTTATGGGTAGTTCTCCAAATTAGGGGTCCCTTTTGAGAAACCCCCCCAAAAAAGGCGGCACCTAAAACGGACCCAACACGGCACTGCCCATATGTAAAGCCCTAAACCCTAAACCCTAAACCCTAAACCCAACTTCAGGTCCCAGGTCCATGTTGATGACAGCCTCAAAAGCTTAGCGTACAAACCCTGCGCAAACGAAACAAAACACTGATAAACCCAACCCTCCATAAGGACTATCCCTAAACCCTAAAACCTAAACCCTAAACCCAAAACCCTAAACCCTAAACCGTTATATAATATAATCGAGATCCCTACACTCGAAACCAAAAACCTATAAACCCAGCCCCGACATCCTGACATCCTGGACCGCCCCTGAACAACTTCTTCCCTAAACCCTACCTGGACCCTATAAAACCTACCTTTGCAGGGCTGCTCACCATGATTTTCATGTATGAACCCTGAAAAAAGGATATAGAATATACATATATCTGTATGAAAAAAATCTATATATATATATATATATACATATGTATATATGTGTATACATATCTGTATATGTGTATAGATAGTTTAATATAGTTTTTAAGCTTCAGAGACGTCTCCTGTACATCAACAACAGAGCCCTCGCAAGCTCCAAAGCGTCGGAGCGTTTCGGTAGCTCGAAGGGTCCAAGTAACCAATAATCATATAGGGTTTAGGGTTATAGCGGTTTAGGGGTTTATGGAAATGCTAACCTACATAACTACTATCCTAAAACACCAAGTACCCTACTATTTAGTCCTTTGGACCCTGGGGTAAATGCTGAAGCCCAAACCCTCTGCGGAGCCTGTGAAACGCCTCTTGTCGAAGCAATCTCTTTGCCTGAACTTCAGGCTTCAAGGGGATTTCGCATTTAGGGGGTTAGGGGCTTCGTGTTCGGAGTTCGAGGTTTAAGGTTTACAAAGCATCTATGGCGTTTGGGCGCCGTGTGTGGTTTGGGGTTTGGGGTTTTACAGGGTTTGCGGAATGTAGGACACTGCATTTGAGGTTAACAGTTTTCGGTGCGGGGGTTTTGGATTGGGGCTTACCTTGAAGTATCGAAACCTCCTCTTAGGGTCAGTCTAGATTCTTATCAGGGTTCAAAATAGGAAACGCTCGGAAAGGTAGGTTATATGGTAGTTTACGGCTTTGATGACGCGTGTTCTTAGCGAGGTGTTGCGTGTCTCGTGGGACAAGAGGCGCGGCAGGCGTAATTTTACGGTGTCAAAAGGGTTAGGTTTTAACGAAACACTTCTAAACTCCAAACCCTCACTGCAGAACCCTGAAAACTAACAACCTTAAACTAACCCCTGCAAAACCGTATAACCCTTGATGTAACCCTTGTACTGGCCATTTTTGAAACCCATCATGAAAAGAACCCGCATAGTAGCCAATATAGAAACCCATACGGGCAGCCTCACCCCTATGAATCCCAAATTAAGGGTCATGGGACTTAGTAACTAGGGTTATTATTAAGGTAACTATACTTATAACTACTTATAACCCCAATTAAGGGTTCCTTTGAAAGCTCCTTTAGGGCTTGGTTTCCTTTAAATGTTTCCAAAAGGGCTCCTTTAAACTTGGTTCTGGTTAAACACCTTAATTGCATACCAAAAGAGGGATTACAGCAAATGGAAACATAGTTAATCATTCCTCAACCCTAAACCCCAAACCCGAGAACAAACCTGAGGGTTTCCACCCGCTGAAAACCCTAAACCCAAAACCCTACATCCTAAACCCTATAATTCCTAAATCCTAAATCCCCTAAACCCCAAACCCCAGAAGAAACCTGAGAGCTTCCACCTGCTTCAAAGGCCCCGGAGAGCTCCCTGCGCCGACTCGGACGGCAGTGCTCCGACCTCGGTGGATCCCGGCTGCCCCACAAGGGTTCCAAGTAGTATTTATAGAAATTATACAGTGATTATAGATTATAGCTTATAGTAAGTATCATTATAGTAACTACAGCAACTATAGACTATAGCTTATCGTAAATACCATTATAGTAACTACACGCAATGGGTTCTAGGCACTGTTAGGGGGGATACTCCCCCAAATCATAATAGTAATTCCTGATATAGAAACCCTACATTCTACTATAAAGGTACTTTGGACCCTTTGGGACAGAAATTGTAGCTATAGCTATAGTACTTAGAGTCATCATAGGAGTCTCAGTCTGTTGTAGGCGCTTTGGGACTTCGTTATCGTACTTAGAGTCAGCATAGTAGTTATAGTCTGTAGTAGGTACTTAGTAGGTATATGGCCTCAAGAGTATATACTATGCTATTACTTGGACCCTTTCAGTTCTAGGATGGGTTCGAGGCCACCCGGCTTGGAGCTTCCATGAGCCCTGATGTATGTATATATACTTCTACAGAAAATAACACACCTCTCTTTTAATATATATATATATATACATATACATATACACATACATACATATGTGTGTACATATATATATGCATACACACACAGATATACACATATATTTCTATATATATATGTATGTATGTATGTATGTGTGTGTATATATATATACACACACGTAGGCATACATACATGCATACATACATACATACGGTTACATACATATCTACATGCGTACATATGAGTACAACATGATCTCCGTTCGATTGCCCGTTAAACCGCGGAAATTTGGCACTGTCAGCAGGGCGGCGAGGCGGCAGGAAGGATGCATTGACGAGACGTGCCCTTCTTAGTGCCGCCTGTGGTTTGAGGAGTCTTGTTGGGGCTTCGTGGGTTCAGGTTTCTAGGGTTCGGGCGCAGGACTGTGGACTGTGGGCAGAAGGCCCACATCACTCAGAACGGCTCAACGCTGAAACGCCAAAAAGTAGGGAGCACCGTCTGTTTGCAGCGCTCAGGCGTGGGGCAAAATCTGTTCAGGGTGCACTCGTTCCGGAATGGGGACAGCGTGCTTGGGCTTGTACATGTACCAGTAGATCGTCGAGATCAGGTGCGTCTGTGGGGCAAAGCTGCTCTTACTACTACTACGTCGTTCACACGAATGAGTTATACAAGCTCTTCTGCAGCTTTGCAGCGATGACGTCTTCGTGACGAACATGCTTCTAGTTCATGCAGGACGTCCGTTTTCTCGCATGCTGTGCCAGGTCATTACAGTAGCAGACAACGGCGCAGGGATTCAGAAACCGCAGGAAGATGTCCACATGTCACCCTATAAGCCCTATCTCAACCCTAAAAACTGAGTTAAAAACGACATGAGTTGTGGTTCACCGTCACTCCTGGCCTGGTGCTCATAGGCACAGAACGCATCCCCCCTCGGTAGCAGCAAGCTCGGATCGATCTCGAGTAGACCCTAGGTTAACGACCCGAAATGCGAGTGAAACATGTGTGACACTATCCCTCCGTGCTTCCTTCTCCCTTATCGGCACCATGCTCGACCAGCAAGCGCAGCACATCAAGTCGACGTCTTATTGTTGCGACGCAGAGAGGCGTCTCACCATCGTTCATCGCCTTGTCCTTGTCGGCACCCTTCTCGATCAGCAGGCGCACCACACCAACATGACCGTTTTGACTTGCAATGTAGAGAGGTGTCGCACCATTATTCATTGCTCTGTCCTTGTCGGCACCTGCCTCAAGCAGCATACGCACAACATCGACGTGACCATACGCACTGGCAACAAAGATAGGTGTCCCACCATCGTGCCTTGCTGCATCCTTGTCGGCACCCCACTCGACCAGCAGGCGCACTACATCAACGTGACCGTTCTGACTTGCGATGAAAACAGGCGTTGCACCATCGTCCCTCGGCGCGTCTTTGTCAGCACCTTTCTCAATCAGCAGACACACCGCGCCCAGGTGACCATTCTGACTTGCGATGTAGACAGGTGTTGCACCATCACTTTTTGGTGCGTCCTTGTCGGCACCGCTCTCTATCAGCAGGCACACCACATTGACATGACCATTCTGACTTGCGATGAAAAGAGGCGTCGAACCGGCATTGTTTGGTTTTTCCTTGTCCACACCCTTCTCAATCAGCAAGCGCACAGTTTCGAGGTGACCTCTATAAGCTGCGACCATGACAGGTGTCGCACCATTGTTCGCCGCGACGTCCTTGTCGGCATCCTCCTCAATTAGAAAGCGCACCACATCAAAATGACCATTGCACGCTGCAGTGAAGAGGGCAGTAGAGTTGTTCCGTCCACAGGGCTTGTTGAGGTTCGCACTCGCGCTTGCGAGCAGCTTCACACTCTCCAGAGCCCCAGTACTGGCAGCCGCCATCAATGCTGTCCGACCATGCGAATCTACCGCATTTGGGTCTTGGGGGCGCCGGAGCAAGGCCTCAACTGCAGCAGCGTCGTTTGCTTGACTAGCTTTGGCAAGCAGCGCAACGTCACCTGCCTCAGACTCGACAAAGTCACAAACGGTGACCTGCAACTCGAGCGGAAGCTTGAAGGTGGCATCTAGCTTAAGCACGGTGTCTCCACTGAGGAGCTTCAGTCGAAAGCGTGGCTGGCCGACAAGCGGGGACAAAAGCTGCTCAAGACCCCGGATGATGCCATGGCCATCGGCCAAGGCAGCGACCTCCGCTTCAGTCGCTGTCACCAGCTCCCGCCCAGAAAGATATCGAATCGAAAGCATGGCAACGAATTCAGACTAAGGAGCCTTCGCTGGTTCATGCCAGAAGGGATATGGAACATAGGGGTACCTTATGTTGGGGTCCTTATAGTAAGGATCCTACTATTTAGCGTAATATATTAAGGTCCCCTATTTTCGGAAACTCCCATATATGAGTTACATAACGGTTACCACAAGATCTATAGGGGTACTATGGGGCCTATGGGGTTTGAGGTTCAGGGTGGAGACATGAACCTGATGCCGACCAGACCCCCTTTCTTGATGGGACACCGTGCATTCAAATCTCGACATCCACAACCTCTGAGTTTAGGGTCCCTAAACCCTCTAAACCTCAACATTCGCACTGTGCCTATCCCGGCAAACAGCCTAACTACGGGGTTGTTAGGGCTTATAGGATTTGGAATTTAGGCATGATGGACACACGCCGGCAATTGAAATCACAAGTCACAAAGCTCTTCATCTCCCCCGCCCAGAAGAATGTGCAGCATGCTACCTATGCACTAGTTCGGCTATCATGAACCCATACGGGACTATCCGAAACTAGGGGACCCTAATAGAGTACCCCCAAATAGTAGGATCCTTCTGATAAGGACCCTAAAGTAAGGTATCCCTAATTTTCGGAAACTCCCATATACGAAAATCCCGAACATCTTACCTATAGTCTCCATTGTAGTTCCTTTTTTGGCTTAACCAACTCTATATTGAGGATCCTAAAAGGTAACCCCAAAAAGGAACTACAACGGAGACTATAGGTAGACTCTTGTTCGTGACCGACCTGACGCGCAAACTTTCCCAGTGCCGAAGCCGCGATCCCAAAATCCTTAAGCCAGAATCCCCGAAGCCTAACATGGGAGGGGGTACCTTTAAAGGGATCCTTTCAGGGTTCCTTAAAGGGATCTATAGGGGTTCCATAAAGGGTTTAGGGTTTAGGAGTTTCCGAAAATTAGGGGTACCTTACTTTGGGGTCCTTATAATAAGGATCCTACTACTTAGGGTACTACAGTCCCTATTTTCGGCAACTCCCACAAGGCAGTTGCCAGCGATAGCTGGTTAACCAGTGTTATGGTGAGGATCCTATATAGGTTTTGGTTAACCAAAGAAGGAAACTACAATGGAGACTATAGGTAAAATGGCTGCACGGGGTTACCTCGTTTTGGGGGTCCTTATAACAAGGATCCTAGACTACTTAGGGTACTATACTAGGGTCCCTCATTTTCGGAAGCTCCCAAATGGCTGCGCCAAGCCGAAAGTCCTCTCAAACCCGAGAACCCGAAACTCTTCACCCTGTATAATAGTAAACCCCATAAAGTTGGAAACCGGATTAAGGCCAAATAGTGCTGGGATTCCCTATAAATTGCTCTTAAGGATCGAGGCTATCGGGTTTCCAACTTTTGGGCTTCTACTTTACATCGTGAGCCAAGTACCCTCAATTTCTCCCCATTCAGCAAGATCAAGGCCATGCATGAAGCGAAGAGAAGAGGAGTACCAGCCGGAAAGCAGCCTGCCGTGGTGTGGTAAAGACAGAGAGACAGAAAGAGAAAGAGAGAGACAGAGAAAGAGAGAGAGAGAGAGAGAGAGCGAGGGAGCGAGGGAGCGAGGGAGCGAGGGAGGGAGGGAGAGAGAGAGAGAGAGAGAGAGACAGGGCGGGTTGAGGGATCTCGGAATCTCAGAACTTAGGGCTGTGGCCTTTCATGAAGTTCATACAGTAGAGCTTCACTGGTGCGGGGGGGGCAGGTGCTCTCTGGGCCTCTAACCCTCGCCTCGGAAGTACTCCTACTTGTCGGGTATCATGGGGAACCAAAGGTAAACCTTTTTGGGTATATAGGGATTCTATAGGGACTATACTACCCAACAAAAGCTAAAGGTTACCTACTCTACTACAGGGTATTGCTGATGTGCTGCTTTCGGATGTCTTGGGCAGGCATGGCATGCAGCATGCTGCTTCAATCATACAAGACATAGCAACCCCTGAGTCGCCAGAGGAAACCTGGGTCTATGAAATGGAAGCTCTCCATAAATAACTGGGCAGCAGAAAGCAACAGAACAGAGTAGCGTCAGCGAATGTCAGCTAGAGAGGACATGCCGCGCCATCAACGCAGGCTCAAAGGACTGAGTGCTGCTGGACGATATACTGATGATGGTGATGGTGATACATGTATATGTATATATCTATATACATATCCGAAAACAGGGGGCCCTAATATAGTACCCTCAATAGTAGGATCCTTATTATAAGGACCCCTAAATAAGATACCCCTAATTTTCTGAAACTCCCATATGCTTGCGACATCTACGTGCCTCAGGATACCGCTCACTCCGTGCACACGCTCTGCATGCAACAGCCTGTCTGCCTGTCAATAACAGGGAGGAAAATGAACAAAACCCGTCCGTGCGGGGATACTGCAAGGTAACTGTCCATTGTAGAATGAAGCTTGCTGAACGCCGGATTCAGTCAAGGGTGTTGGCTAGGGTTAAGATTCCTTGTTTCCGGGTGGGCAACCCTGAGCCAAAGGTTTAGGATGCTTGTTTGAGGGACTGGGGCTTATGTGTATAGATATCCATAAATATATATATATATACACATATATATATATATATATATATATATACATATATATATATATATATATATATGTGTGTCTCTCTCTCTCTCTCTCTCTCTATATATTTATATACACACATGTATACACGTGTGGACATCCATCAATCCCTCTACCTGTAAATCTCTGTCGGCAATTCACGATGCTTGCCTCGCCGCGGCTGACGAGGCCTCTGATGGATGCACGCCTAGACAGGGCTTCAACCGTGCGCACGATATTGGGTTTAGGATGATGATTCAATCTTGGTTCAATGTGAGGGTCCAAGTGAGCAGAATAGGGCTTGGGAGCACGCTGCACTGAAGCTTATAGAAGCTATGGTCACTAGTAGATTTTGATCGAGTCTCTAGTCACCCAAAAGCCTAAACCCTATAACCCTAAACCCTACAACTCCTGTGGAATGCATGATGGTCCTGGAATCTCCTTTCAAGCCCTTTAGAGCCCGACCTTTCGATTCGGAGACCCGCCCATGTGCTACATGATTTTGTCTCTAACCCTTCTATCGAAAGACGCGGGGACCGAAATGGGCAGGTAGTTCTCCACACCCCGAGCACAAAAGCCTAAAATCCGTGCTTCCCGTAATTTGTTAAAAGGCTGAGGGTTCTTTGCCCTCCGTAGGTGTCTGTGTTGACAGTTTCATTGCCCTAAACCCTAAACCCTTGACCCTAAACCCGCAGCAGGTTTTGGGGGCCCGGTATCAAACAGAAAAAAGGCGACGAGTCGACGAGAGTTGGGAGCTTCCAAGATTGAGACTGGTTGAGTGTTTAGAGTTTGGGGTTGGCGCATGGCAGACAACTAGGAGCAAGCGGATGGTCTCCCGTTGGCATCGCACAATGATGTGCCTGGGAGACCAATCAACAACACGAAAATCAGAGAGCGCAGCCCTGATGGGTGTGTTTCCTGCCATGCGTAGGGGTGCTGCCTCGAAACCCAAAGCTCAACTCCGTAGTTGCCAGCGGAATCAGCAGCGGAGGCAGAACGGAAATGTGTCTGTGATGTAACGGTGGCTGTTCTCTTGGAACGGGACTCCTGGACGCCGACGAAGACAGCAGCAAGGGAGTGCAGTTGCTCCCGAATGTAGTGCGTGCGTCCTGGCAGACCCTGGCTTTCATCCTCTTCAAGTGTCTGAACATTGATAGTGACAAGCCGCAGGGTCAAACAAACTCGGTCGCCTGCAGCGTGCAGCTGCTGGAATTTGGCAGGGGCGAAGGCTCAAAAGCTTATAGGGTTTAGGGATTACAGGGTTTAGGGTTTAGGGCTTATTGGGTTTAGGGATTGCAGGTTTTAGGGTTTAGACTTTTAGGGCTTCTAGGGTTTATGATGTAGGGAAGTTTTTCTAGTTAAGGTAGAATTACAATGCTTCTGGTTACTGCTGTCACTATTCCTATGTCGATTCTGATTGCTGTTCCTTCATGAAAGCGATCACTGTTGCTGTAACAGGAACAACAGTTATGACCATTCTTAAGATTTCTGCTTGCAACTACCTGCCCTAAACCCTAAACCCTAAACCCCTTCCTGTAGAGGATGGAACGCATAGCATCTTCCAAGCCTCGCGTGGCGAAGCTCCTGCTCCGCAACAGAAGGCAAGACATGTGAAACAAGCGAATAGGGTAAAAGGAGGGACCCTTAATAAGGACCCCTAGGTATATACCCTTAATATAGCTATTATATACCCAATATATAGCCCATTATAGGGCAACTACATGCACACACACACACACACACCGACAGTTAAGTTGAGTTTCATGCGAGTACGAGAAGGCTGTAAAGATGCAGATCCACGGGCTTGTTGGAGCTTCGAACCTGAAACTACACTACCAACAATGACTGAATTTATACTTCGAAAACAAGATCGCAGTGGCAGCAGAACGCAACAGCAAGCGCGAAGAACTTGGGTCGAGGAGTTAAGGCGAAGGCTGTTCGATGCAAAGTGGTGCAGGATCTGGTTTCCAGCTGATTCTGTCAGATGTTTGTGGTCCCAGAACCTACTGCCCGGAATTCTTGGGAAACTCATGCATTGAACCCTGAACACTGAAAACCTAAACCCTCAACGGGACCTTTACCACCCCAAGTAAACCCTAAAAACCCTTAAATAGTACTGGAGCCTAAGATTCTGCATCCTAAGTTCTAAACTCCTCACCGACCAAACACCCATCGACAATTCCGGCTTCCTCCCGGGAGACCATGACGGCCGAAAGCTGAGCCGCCGAATCGGCATGTTGCCTTTGAGGTCTTAGAGCTTTAGGATCTGACGGTTTGGGGTTTAGGATCTCAGGCAGTCGGAGTTCATGGCTTGAGGGAAACCAGGGTTTCGGTCCTGAGCTGAAGTTCTGAAGAGAATGTAAGGATTAGAATGTGGTGGTCAGGAGACTTGGTGATGCGCAGCTTAGTTCCGAAGCTTCTGCGTGTCAAATCCAGTGAGATCCTGCCAGGGCCAGGACGGGATGTGAAGACACATCTCTAACCCACTCCTACTTAAAGGATCATGGGACTTAGTACCTAGGGTCATAATTAAGGTAACTATACTTATAACTACTTATAACCCCAATTAAGGTCCTTATAAGCTTACGTACTAAGTCCCATGATCCTCCAAGTACTTAAATCCTGAAGCACTATTCGGAGGCCTTGCGACTGTAGCACCGGTTCTCTGATGAAGCCTTGTGGGGTCTCTCGCAAGCCCTAACCCCTAAACCCCTAAACCCTAAACCCCTAAGCCTAAACCCTAAACCCCTAAACCCTAAACTCCTAAACCCCTAAACCCTAACCCCTAAACCCCTAAACCCCTGTAATCCCTGAACCCTAAACCGGCTCCCTCCAAGATCTGCCTTACGCGCGCAGCACGTAGTGCGACCCAGCTCCAGAGGGAGAAGACATGGCGAGCTGCCCTGGCATGTATGCACTCATGTATGTATATGTATATGTATATGTATATGTATATGTATATGTATAGGTATAGGTATAGGTATAGGTATAGGTATAGGTATAGGTATAGGTATAGGTATAGGTATATGTATATGTATATGTATATGTTCGTATAATCAACTATATATGTACGTAGAAACATGCATATAGCTGCAGCCCTCGAACTGGGGCCGCCTTCTCCATTCGGGATTGGCGAAATGGGGTGCCCGGGGTGCCCTGTTCCTTCTAAGCAGAATCCAAGTGCTGAGTCTCTCACCCTGCACACCTCAGGAAAAAGGATGGATACGGTTGATGATGCAAATCCTGCAGTACCTTAATGAGCCTAATTAAGCCATGGGAATAATGGTATATTCCTTACTATGGGTAATGCAGTATTTACATCATCAACAGTAGGTTCAGGGTTTAGGTATTTTTGGGCTTAGACTCTTAGACTTTGGAACCCCCCAGGCTCCGAGAGAAGCAGTCCATGCACATTTCCAGGTGTTCCGGGTCTCGGGCGAAGAATGCCCCAAAGGCTCCATGTACCTTTATAGTATATAATTTGGCCTTAAAGTAGTTCCTAAAAAGGTACTTTAAGGCCAAAGTATGCACTATATGGGCACATAGAGCCTTAGGGTGCATTGCCATCGCTGTAAACGCCAAACGACACCTTCCGAACGACCGAAAGCACAAACCGGGAGTCCAAGCTCCAGCAAGAAGCCGGTCAAAGTAATAGTATTATTTTTATTAGTATTAGTATTATTATTGGTATTATTATTAGTATTATTATTATTAATATAGTATATGTGGTTGTCAAAGTTAGGGTCCTTTTTTGCGGACCCTAAATCTTAGGTGCCGTACTATACAAGGGACCCAAAAGGGGACCATAATTTTGACAACCACTGAATGTGGCCAGATATCTAGGAAGTATCTACATACTGGTATTTGGACATCAATTTGGGCTTGGGGTCAGCGAGACGGATTGGTGGACGCGCATAACTGGACATAGGGCTAGCACGAAGCAGCACCTAACAGACCCTATGCACCCTAAACTGTAACCCGACGCCTTTCATAATGCGAACGGTCCCAAGCTAAAACCTAAACCGTTAAGCCCCAACAACATGTTAGATCGAGCCAGATTCCCAAAGTAGGAGCCACTCTGCCTTATAATCATGGGGGTTGGGGTTTAGGGATTTCGGGGTTTAGGGTATTTAGGGGTTTAGGGGATTTAGGGGTTTAGGGGATTTGTGGGTTTACCTG
Source organism: Symbiodinium sp. CCMP2592 (assembly GCA_905221615.1). Lineage (NCBI taxonomy): Eukaryota > Dinophyceae > Suessiales > Symbiodiniaceae > Symbiodinium > Symbiodinium sp. CCMP2592. The sequence continues at coordinate 210,674 of CAJNDT010000446.1, forward strand.
TAGTCTCCATTGGAGTTCCTTTTTTTGGTTTAACCAATTTGATATTAAGGATCCTAATTTAAAAGGTAACCCAAAAAGGAACTACAATGGAGAATATAGGTAAGGTTGTACAATAAGAGCCGCCGGCCTCGGTAAACCGTCCTGAGCTGGCAGGTTGAGGAATTATGGTTCAGGTTTTGGATGCAAGAGTTGCGTTTAGGGTTTAGGGGTTTAGGCGTCAGGGTTTACGGTATAAGGTTTAGGGCTTAGGGGTTTAAGGGTCAAGGTTTACGGTTTAAGGCTTAGAGTTTAGGGTTTACGGTTTCAGGTTAAGGTTTTGGATGCTTTGGGATTGCAGGTGATTGTGCATGCCGGATTAGATACTGACTTGGTCAACGTTTGGATTCGGCACGGGCTATGGAAGACACCTCGCTCGCCGCATGACCTCGGCAGGGTTCCTTCATGAACAGCTTTGGGAGCTAATGACAGTTCTCTCTGAACAAGGATATAGCCACGTTCGTTTTATTAGAGAGGCTACAAGAAGAAGCCTTTAAGTGTTCCACAAGGGGGCTAGAGCTCGGGTTTAAGTTTCGAGACGGACTAGGACGTGAGCCGAGGAGCTGCTTTGCCACGGATCATCACATGACTGCCGATGGCGGAGAACTGGCTGTGCTGAACGTGGCGGGATAGCCTCATATCACCCCAAAGCGTCCAAGTACTGGTACAGTATATACTTTGGGGCCCAAATGCCTACCTTGGTGCCTGTACTTTAACTACTATGTATATATGATGGCACCTGCTGATTATAATGGTACTTGAGCCCTTTGGGGACTGGACTCTTTGGTTTTGGTTTAGGAGACAGGAAAGACTCGGAGCGGAAGCCCTGCTGGCCCTAGACCACCGAACTCTTCGCGCGGTTTAGGGTTTAGGGATTAGGTTATTCAGACTTCCTTGCAATCACCGCACCTGGTGCCCCGAACATCCCTGATTCCCAAGTTTAAGCCCAGCCCTAAACCAAGGCACGCCCCACATCGCAAGTCTCTAAATCTCTCCACACCTGAAACCCGAATCACGTAGTATGACAATTGTTATAATACAGTACTACAAAGCAAAACAAAGTGCAAAACAGGAAAGCGCAACGTAGAGCCCCGCACCCAAAAGCTTTGGAAAAAGAAGCCAAAGAGCTGCGCACGGCCACGCCATGCCGAGTAAACAGTTTGCATCAGCAGCTCCGCCCGTAGAGCAAGCACCGTCTTGACCTTTTGAGATTCAAGGTCCCCCTCCCAAACCGTCAGCCCTAAAAGGCCGTCGCTCGGAGGAGTTGAGGCTTCCAAGTTGTGCTTTCAGACATGGCAAACCAAAGGAAGGGTCCTAACTACCTAATGTGAGGACCTTTAACAATCAGAATTGGGTTTTGGGGTACAGTACTGGTAATTACTCCGGCCCAGTATTGATACTTACCCAAAGCTTCGTAATTCCTACTGAAGAAAGCCTACCTTCTACTCTTCAAAGAGGTATTTAGGGCCCATTGGGAAAAGATTCAGAGTTGCACAAGAGTCTCATAGGGATCCTTAGGGGTGTAGGGGACTATATTTCCTTAAATAGGCCTTATTAGTCCTTATTATGGGTCTTAAGGCCCCCTACCCCCCCTCCCCCTACACCCCTAAGGATCCCTATGAGAGTCTGCAGGTGCCTGGCAAAAATCATCGACACCAGAGCTAGAGCCCGACGCCCTGAACCCTGAGCCCCAAAACCTTTGCCCTGAACGGCCCCTTGCGGTAGCTACCCCCAGAGACTCCACTATCCCTTAATTCAGGAATATACCTTAAATTTATAAATTAGGGATAGAGACTCCAATATCACTTAATTGAGGAATATACCATAAGTTATAGTATATAGGATCCCTAATTTATAAACTTAAGGTATATATTCCTGAATTAAGGGATAGTGGAGTCTCTGGGTACAGGGCATGATAAGGGCTCGCGTAGGGTCCCATGGCTTAAATCGGGGTGCTGCGGGGTTCGAATATAAGACCTTCATAAAATCAGAACAAGGTTTTGGGGCCCCTTATACTAAAGGGAACTCCAGAAAGTTGGAATATGGATTAATGGAAGGATCCCCTATAATTTACCTTAAAGGGGTTACGATAATGATATTCCAACTTTCTGGCTTCTACTGTAAAACTAAATACAATAAGGACCCCGCAAAGTAGTATTGGCAATAGTTAAATTACCCCAAGGCCCCAAAGTAGTTCCTGTTTGGGGTTCATATACAGAATCCTATATGGGGTACTCCCGAAAAGGAACTACTTTGGGGCCTATGGGTAAGGCCCCTATCTGGTACACACGCAGGTTTCGGAGTAGGAGCACCTGCCGCACCGCTCTCACGCGACGCCGGGCGCGTCGCAGCATGAAGAGCCGGCAAAGGTGGGGCGGCTGCCAGTTCCGAGACTTCTCGCTGGAGCCGGAGAGCCTCAAGGTAAACCGGAGTTTTGGGCTCAGGGTTTAGGGTTTTAACGGGTTTTAGGGCTTAGGGTTTTTAGGGTTTAGGGGGTTTTAGAGTTTAGGGTTTTAGGGTTTTGGGTTTTGGGCTCAGGGTTTGGGGTCTACGGGGTTTAGGAGTTAGGGTTTCAAGACTCACCAAACTACAACGATGAACATTTCAAGGAGCGTAAGATCCGTCAATTTCCTATAAGCTTCTTGAGGGCGAGGGTGAGTAGTCATGCCAGTGTGACTGGATTCCCTGGACAGCGTTGATGATGAGTCCATGCCCTAGAACCCTAAACCCAAATCCCTAAACCGTATAGTTATAATCACACTCCGAGGGCAGGCGCCGCTCCCACTCTAACATTTCTGTTATAGTCATACTCCGAGGGCAGGCGCCGCTCCCACTCTAGCATTTCTGGCCATCGATTTCAGCCCTAAGGCTTTGGGGGCAAATAACCCTAAACCCTAAATCGTAAACTTGGCTCTAAACCCGAAATGAGGGTTTAGTTTTAGCCTCGGCTTTGAGCTCACACGGTATGGTGGTTCAGACGGTGAAGCTTTAGGTTTCAGGGGTTGGAATCGTACTGCGAAGGGTGATGAGTAGTACGCCAACTTACCATGAGTGCAACTGAAACTGTAAGTGCTCAACACTTGGACCTAGTAATTCTCGTTACCCGAATGAGGATGACTAGTGAACCTGCAAGAAACCCTCCCTGCGAAAATCATCATCAAACCCGTCTTAGATCGTCCCAGGTTTCTTCGATGTCATGAGAAACGAAAGCACCCTAGAAAGTGATGCGGGTAGCACTCCAAGCAACAGTAGGTGTGCAACCGTCCTTGCTCGCTGGCACGGCTCGTCCACGCCTTCGAGGGGCTGGGTTTCTGGCGGCCCGACGATAAGGTGCGCCAGCTCCCTGGCCGCGGCGTCCTCGCAGAAGCCGTGAATCAGAATTGCCCCCTCTTCTCCTGAAACGGGACCCCCGCCCCCGATGAATCGTACAACGATGCATCCTGAATTTAAATATTACATTCAGAACTCTGAACTCTATCCCTAGATCGGTACAATCCCGCCCCCCTTTAATTCCGAACCCTTTAAGCACTCAATTCTACCTAGAGTAACCAAGGCACCTCAAAAAGGTAAATGCACAAAATGTGTAAGGTCATACCCTTGGTCGAAAGACTACGCTGGTTACTCCGGGTAAACCCCCAGACCCCCGGGAGGATCTAGGAAGTAGATCCCCTATCTGGGGCTCTGTGCTTTTAAGGGTACTTTTTTGGAATCCCCATTAAGGGATCTACTTTTTGGATCCTCCCGGGGGTCTGGGCCATAAGCCGGCCTGGCAGAGCTCGTCGAAGGCTTCGAGGTCGTCTTCGCGAGAATCACGAGCAGAGCTTAGTCCCAGGGCTGCTCAAGGTCTAAACAAATTTTATATAAGACTTAAATGTGTAATGTTAGGGTTTGGGCTCTTGGGTTTTAGGCTCTAGTTCACGGCCGAAAAAATAGAACTAGGTTTCCAGGTTGCTTAAACGGATTACTTTATTTACTTGTACATGAAGATCTTGCCTGAGACAGCAGTATGGGCTTTATGCTCTCGTTTTTTGAGTGGTATATCACAATGCAAATATATCGGAACAGAATAATGTAACGCTGCTGACTTCTCAGGCCTCGATAGTTGGAGTCTTGGTTGCTTAAGTTGCGAGACAGAGACATTCGAGGAATCACGGTAACGAGATTGGGTGCAAGCGGTTGAAGTGCCATCTGCAAGGCAAGCAGGATGCGATATACCTCAATCAGAAAACCAAAGTTCCAATCCAGAAACCCATTGAAGCTCTGACATGATGTAGTGGTAGCTTGCTGTCCCCATGCACAATCTGTTCGCAGTACTATTCAACTGGAGTTGCGAGCCCCACCCTACAAACAACCTGATACCTCGGAAGTTCATCCTTCTGTATGCATCCTAAACCGGATAGCCCAAGTCAGAATCCCATGACCCGAGACCCTCGAGGTACCTGAGCAATCGGCAGCAAAGGGTTTCAGCCAAGGAACAGGCCAGCGCTTCTCAACGGGCTCGCCACAGGAGGTGTCTGAACTTGCTTCCTTGTCGTCTCATGGGCTCAAGAGTTGCTATTAGAGTGCGAGAAGGCCACGTTGCAATGTTGCATGTGCGATTCAGCCTTAACCGTGAGGGTCCATGTACCCAAATCCTACTGAATTAGGTCCAACATACTATATTCTGAATGCCTGTTGGAACCTAACATCCCATTATGCTTGAGTACTTGGACCCTTGGAGCAAACTAGGTTCAGCCTCCTGGGCGCACCATGGCGGGGGTGGAGGGGAAGCTCGACAGGGACTTTAACCCAACTGGCCAACGATAAGCCTCTGTCCTTAACTTCCAGGGCATGTCAGAGATCCGGGATTCCATGTCTCAGGGACTTCAAACGACCCGTGCAAGTGAGAATACTACGAACATTAATAGGGTGTGAGTTTCAATGTGTGTGCAATACCACGGACGCATAAAACCTGCATTCTAGGACACCTTGCTGCGTGCCATGAAACAAACACCGCACTCCCAACTTCATGGACATGTTACAAAAGACCGCGCACCCGAAACGGTAAGCACACCCATGCCATTGAAAGTCAACCAGAAAGCCATAGCTGTCATCACCGTCTACGTCATAGGTACAGGTCATCACAATCATCATCATCATCAACAGCAGCACTACGACCATCATCATTAACACCATCCGCTTAATCGGAATCGCCATCGTCATCACACCACAGCCTGTCATTCTGTCTACAAGACCATGCTCCGTTATGTTTCCATCATCATCTAACGACTCATCATGGAAGCCCTTGTAGTCATCATCAACACTCGCAGCAAAACCATGATCGTTACTTAGAGTATCATGGGACTTAGTCACTAGGGTTATACTTAAGGTAACTATACTTAAAATTACTTATATCCCCAATTAAGGTACTTATAACCATACTTACTAAGTCCCATGATCCTCCAAGTACTCTTAGCACCACCTTTATCATCATCACCCTCCTGAAGCCACGGGCCTCGCGCTCGGGCGCGGGGAAGTGACGGCCGTATCCTTTCGCCGGATTCGGGATCCACTTTCGGGTTAGGCTCGCCGGCTTTTGCTATAGTTTGGGGTTTGGGTTCCGTGTGGCCTTCTCAAAAAAACTGTAGAGCTTTGAGGGTTTGCCATGACTAAGCACACCTGCTACAACCTGTTAAGAGTACCCTCCTAGTACCCTTGCAGTAACCCTTACTCTAGTAGCAGCATCGCACCTATAGTCTCCATTGTAGTTCCTGTTTTTGATTTTGGTTCCACCAATCATACAATTATACAGTAAGGATCCTATAAGGTAACCCCAAAAAGGGACTACAATGGAGACTATAGGTAGCCTTTCTTGGAGGTTCATGGGTAGTTAAAAGTGGAGTAATAAGTTCCCTAATATGGGTTATAACTAAAGTTGCCCGACTTATAACCCCACTTATAACTACCCATGAACCTCCAAACAGGCCCTTAAACCCTATACCTTCATAGAATCCCTATAGAGCCCTTTAAAGGGACCCTTAGAGGAGCCCTTATAACTACCCATGAAGCTGCAAGTATACCGGCTGAACCCTCAGTCCGGTGTCTCAATACTCTCCTAGTTCATGGTTGGGATAGGAAAAAATTACGTTTTTATTCCTTATTAGGTTTAAGTACCCATAAGAATGTAAAATGTTACCCAACTATGACAACGTCTCGGCCTGAGATGGCGGCTGCAAAGCTTGCGACGGAAGCACCCATGTTTCGCAGGACCTGTCGGAGCACCTCAGTCGAAGGGCCGAGGGGTGTAGGGAGGAGGGTTCGATGTCTAGGGCTCGAGGATATACTTGCCCAGCAATTTAAGACTCTAACTCCTACTTGTCAGACTTCGGAGGCTGAAACTTTAAACTTTGTCAGAGCCCTAGACCTCCGCAACCGAGCCAAAGATTCAGCTAGCCTGCAGAAACACGGCAGGAAAGGGCCCCGGACTTGCCGGGCTTCTGCCGCGCAATGATGTGACAAACTCGGAAACCTTGACTTTCCCTCGCGCTCCAGTTACTTATAATAATGGGTTACTGGGTCGGTCCTGGGTTACATGTATACTGTGGTTACCCTGAGGCTCAAAATGGGCAACAAAAATCGGTAACTGGCGCCCTAGACCTTCACATCGAGGAACTCAGGTGGCTCTGGCCAACAAATCGGAGTTAGGAAATGTTAGGCATGGCACTGCAAGACGATGAATGTGCATTCTATGTATGTATTTATGTATGCATGTCTGCATGTATGTATGTATGTATGCACAGATGGGTGGATGGATGCATGGATGGATTCATGGATGGATGGACGGATGGGTGGGCGGGCCTTTCGCTGAAAGGAGAAGGTCCTTTTAACATTTCTGGGTCCTAGGTAACAAGGATAACCGGATAACCCGAGTTGCGTCCGAGGCTACCGGTTAGGGTTCAGTGTTTTTCGGGTTTGGGGTTCACGTTGAAGGGTCAGGGGATCCGAAAGCAAATGAACCAGTGCTGCCGCCAGACTCTGCATGCAGCTTCCTGTGCTGAATGACCGTCTCATTCGGCGGCGTCACGTGCCAAGCGGGTTGTGGCATCTGGGCATTCTTTTACGGCTGCTGTGAGGATTCTGCCAAACATTCTTCAGAAGGTTCCTTTCAGGTTTCATGCCCACATTGGTGTTTAATTGGGCCATGTTGGTGTTCGATGGGGCAGGACTCTCCAACACAAAACCATGATCCCTAAACCCAAGCCAGGGTCAGTGACAGCTGAACAGCCGGACACCCCACGCCCGACCTCACTACAAAAACAGCTGAGCTCTTAGGTTTGTTTTCGGGTCGTTCTCTTGTGTGCAACCTCTATGTCAAGAACAGCAGAGTTCCGGAGCGATCCGACAACACCTTGCCAAACTCGAAGTAGAACCTGAGGAATCTGCTCCCCACTTGGTTTAGGGGTTTCGAAGGTAGGCCTCTCGCTGATTTCAGAGCTTCCTAAACATGATAAATGCTAACCCCCCGAACGTCATTGAGTTGTAGACCTGGGTGGCCATTTCACTTCCGCGCTGCTAACTTCAATCATCCGGTGTGTTACTCATTGCGGAGAATGAGACGTGGCACGTGTAAAACTCCAACAGGTTCAGACTGTGCATGAGCTTGCAGTGTCAAAGGGATTTCGAGGTTGGCTTCTCAAATAGGAACCCTGAAACCCAAAGGGCCCAAGTATCATTATGGTATATACTTAGACCCCCAACATGCCCTGCAAGTATACACCATAATGATACTTGGACCCTTTGGGAAAGGGATCGACAGGCAAAGGGGCTTCCTTCCTTCACTCCCTGTGCAGAGCCTGCGAGACAAACATGGCTCACAGGTTGTACATCCGCATCTGCTAGACCTACCCCCGCCCCAGGGCCTACTTCGACGAACGCCAAAACCTGAACCCTAAACCCTACACCCTGAACCCTGAACCCTAAACCCTGCACCGGAAGTGCAGACTGAGGCTAGCACATAGGAGCACTTGGCGATGCGGCGAACCAGAGTGGGCCTGACAGTTGAGCGCTTAGGCCATGATGGGGGCTTCCGAAAAGAGGGGACCCTAATATGGTACCCTGAATACTAGGGTCCTTATCATAAAGACCCCGAAATAAGGGACCCCTAATTTCCGAAACTCCCATGTTGAGTTAGTTGCTCTGGGCTGAGGGTTGGCAGCGAGAGGACACCCCAGACTCTGGACACTCGATAGAAATTCTGTGCTTTTGGATGACCTGTTCTATCTAAACCCCTAAACCCGAAACCTCAAAGCCCTAAATTCTAAACTCACAAACCCTGAATATGGTTGTTACCACATTGAAACGCTTACTCGACTAGGCATTGAGACGGTCGGCTAGTGCTCTCGAGCGGCCACGTATACGGTATCAGAACCCGTGGATTGAGTTTTATCATCTATTATGCGGTACTATGCTATTGCATGCTATACTCTACGCTACCTATTCTACTAAACTAGACCAGAAAAACGAGCCTCGGCAGCACCTCCCCAAGCCAAAGTTTAGGGTCTCCGCCGTGACATGTTTCGTTGCAGGACTCAGGGCATCAAGGTCTCTCACGGAGTCACGGTCTGTAGTCGTATGTCGTAAGAGTCTTGAAGATTAACATTTCTGAGGGTGCAGGCGAAGGCAGGCCAAAGAACTGATGCGGCGTGAGTACGTAGAGTCAGGCGTTGCAGTACATGCTATATACATACAGTTGCTTCCAGAACACCAACGTTTCGATATTCTGATTTCTTGCCCAGGGTTACAGCAAGTCTCCAATTTATCAATATATCGGACGGTGATCGGCAGTGTCACGATCTGGGGACGGCTTGGCGGTGTGGGAACGAACGCCATTTTCGCCAACTCGCAGACTTAGGAGGGGTTGAATAATACTGAAGGCCTAGCAGCCTAGGGCCTAGATGCGCAAGACTGCACGCAGCTCCAAAGTAATGTACATGCATTCAGGATCTCGGATTTAGGGTTCGGGATCCAAGCACAACTCACACACCCTAGTCCCGTTTAGTGTTCTAAACTAAACTGTACTATATAGTATACTGTACTAAACTAACCTATACTATTACTTGGACCCGCTGGGACATAGGCCCAAAGAAGTCTTCCCACGAAGCTCTTCACAGCCACCCAGCGCTCAAAGTTGCCGAGAGGTGCTTTCGAGGGATGGTAGAGTTTAGGAGTTTAGGGTTCCGGGGTTTAGGGTTTACAAGTTTAGGGGGTTTAGGGTTTAGGAGTTTAGGGGTCTGGGGGTTTAGGGTTTAGGAGTTTAGGGGTTTAGGGTGTTCATAGGACCTGTAAGTGCATTCGCTTCTTTATCTGGTCTCCGATAGCCCTCCAGAATCAGTGTACCCAGGTAAACCCTAGAACCCGAACCCTAAACCCTAAAGCATAAACTATAAACAGCAAACCTTCTAACCCCTGAGCCCAAACCGTGAACCCTCAAAACATGCAGGCATTCATGTGCACATGTCAAGGGCCTGGGCAAGAGCGGCTTCGTGGGCATCACTTCCGTCGCCTGATCCCAAGCCTGAGGTCAGAAGAGATGTAGCTGTAGGGTCATCGTGTTTTATGATTTAAGGTGTGGAGTTTAGGGTGTGGGGCCAGTGCTGGGTTCAAGGCTTAAGGTTTTGGGCTGAAGCCAGTGACACTAAAACGAAAACTGCACAATCCCACTTCACGTTCCGCCCTAATCCATAGCCGCTTCAGAGCCGATAGACTAAACTGTGTACTCTACAGCTTCGGGACTCGAGCTTTGCAGCTTCCCTTTTGGCCCTTTGGGGTTGCTTCAAGTCGTACAGACCCGTAAGCGCTAAGCCCTAAACCTGAACGATAAGCCCGAAACCCGAAACCTAAACCCCAACCCTAAATCCTAAACTCTAAGCATAGCATTGAAAAAGGAAACCTTGATTACTATAGACCCGAAACCTAAATCTTGACTCTTTGCTTCCTTTCCGGCCTATGAGAAGCCTTGGTGACTGGCGCGTCTGGGCTTCGACAGCCGACCCTTCTTATCGGGGACTACTCTAGGGGCCTTACCACTTACCAGGTAGAGAAGGGCTCCTTCAAACGGTTACGATGAAGGAGGCTTGTGGCGCAGACTCTGCTATAATCACAACAAGAAACCGTGCGGCAGCCTCGCTATTGCCACAAGGTGCGGCTGCACTTCAACTACAAAAGCCAACAACGAACTAACCGTACCTAACCTTCTTCACGACATGAGCTCTTCAACATCAGCCACGAACATCATCAAAGGCAGCGGGTTGCGATGATGCAAAGATCATGAACCCCTGCTTTTCTACTTCAAGTAAATCCTGACAGCTATCTACGTACCAACTTATCCGCATCACCCTCATTCGGCAACAGCAGTGCTTACCCAGATAAGTTCAACGTCGTTATCATCGCGATCGCCATCACCGACGTCATCGTCGTCATCATCAGCATCAATATCGTCGTCACTCCCAGCAGCAGCAGCAGCAGCGGTGGCGGCGGCAGCAGCGGCGGCGCTTGTCACCTTCCTCCTCGTCATCCCGTGGCTGCTCGAGTTGTATGTAATCATGCTGGCCGGCAGTTGCTGCAGTTGCTGTGTGTGTGTGTGTGTGTTGCCTGTGCAACATCTGTCAGAGGTGCCTTAAACTGGGGTTTTCAAGTAAACCAGGGAGAAAAAGTATAAACTTGCATTTCATAATGGTTCCTTTCAGAAAAAGCCCGGTATAAAACTTAAGACATATGGAATACAAGCAGCAGACTTCCAACTACTTCTGTCTCCGCCAACGCGCCCCTATCCAGAAAACCTTAAAGACTCGAGCTCATACAAGAAGACCCTGCAACAAGCCCTACCTAGAGGGTCATACCCTACCCCTCTTCTAGGATACCTAGTTTTATGGCTAGGACCTGTTGTATAGAAAATTAGGTACCTTAAACAAGGGGCAGGGTATGAGCCTCTAGGTAAATCCAAACAAGTCTTGAACCCTGCACTCTTGAACCCTGAGGCTCGGGCCATGAATTCAGTCTCGGCAGGGAAAAGCATTTCTTACTGCTGGAGAGCCAAATTAGGACTGCGGACATGCGGTACCGGATTAGAGCTTATAAGGATTAGGGTTTAGGGGCAACAGCGGGAAACAGGATCAACAACCGTAAAATTTGAGGCGTGACCCCAACTAGAGTCTCTGCGATCAGAGGTCGCGTAGTCCGTGAACATACATACGCAAACATGCACATACACGTGCGTACAGACATGAATGCAGGACAACCTCGTAAATGCACACATGTCAAAGGTGAACTGCGAATCTCACTCTTAGCCCTGCAATAAGACCTCAACCCAAGCCAACACGAGACCCTGTAACAACATATCAAGTTTCGGTTGACATCCCGCCCTTTTTCCACTTCTTTGGCGGCACTATGCTGGAGCTTCCACTGGGCAGCAAACACTTGTGGCCCAGAGACACGGTCCTGGAGACACGAAGAGGAGCAATTTGGACGGTTAACTAATAGTTCCTGCTGTTTTGGGGGGGCTTCAGTTCTCTCAAAACAGCCGTGGAAGTCATCAAGGGATCTTGAACAAACGAAATGAGATCTCAGCAAAGAGCTGCTCAGTGCTTCGATTCTTGAGGGTGTGGATTATGGTCTGCACCGAACGACAGAAATATGCTCCAGCATGGCTAGAGTGACATGATCCTACACCGCGGTCCTTGGGCGAGACGTTTCGCCTGCAACAAGACAGCAACTATGTCTGACTTAAGTTAGTATCGTTCAGTCTGGCATGTTGAACCTGCACCGAAACAAACATGCCAACCCGAAACGCATGGATGTTAAAGTCCTTGAAGATCATTCGGTCAATACACTTCCCGTTCATTGAAGGCTCTCATGTTTGGTAGGGCTTAGGCTTTAGGGTCTATGATTTAGGGTTTATGGATCAGGTGGAGCCGAATACTATGCAGCAGTTGCATCCCTTTCGAGCCGAATGTGTCATCCTGGTTGGCCCACAGCTCCGCTGCACGGTGCTTGTTCCGACCCATCTTCCCACTACGGTAACGGCTGCATGCTCACGCCATGTTGCTAAGCACTTGCGAGAGCAGAGCCCGAGACTCTCGAAACTGCTGCCTTCTTGCATCCAAACTCCCATACTCGCATTGCATAAGTATAAGGGCATATAAAAAAGGGAAAGGACTTTGGGACCTTCTTCACAGTAGTTTCTTTGGGAATGCTGGGAATTTCCAGTCGCACTAGCAGCTCAGGCCGTGTATTGCAGAACATTCTTCCACTGCGTGTGCTTGGTTTCTGCTCTCGAATTCTTGATTTTCATTTTGCCTCGCACACTGTGAAAACACTGCAGGAAGCAACATGCAAGCTGGGACCCTAAACTTTGAGCCCTTTTACTGTAACACCTTAAGGTAAAAGCCAGAAAGTTGGAATATGATTATCCTAACCCTTCTATGGTAAATTATAGGGTATCCTACCATGAAACCATATTCCAACTTTCTGGAGTTTCCTATAAACCCCTGCTATGCTAGGCAAGCCAAGCCGCATCTCTTCGCGGAGGGTGTCCAGCGGCGGCAATGGTCCTGCTTACCCCGGTGCCCTGCAACCTCCAAACCAAAACCGCAAAAATCTTAGCTTCCTGGGCCGGTCTTAACGACATCCGAAGGCGGCTTGCGGGATGATTGCCAGAATGGGATTGGGTCGGCACAATTTCCCGTGCCTGCATACAAAACCCCTTGCATCGTAAAGTAACGTTTACGGCTACACCATACGAGAGGAATCACTTACTAGTTGCGGCTGCTACTCGTAATCTCACTTTCAGTATTGCTGTTGCTGTTACTGTCGCAACATCTCTTGTCTCTGTCTTCTGGTTGCATTTTGTTCGCCCGTTTCTCAAAAGAACTGCACTTTTTTTCTGTTGCACCGGTGGAAGCTGGAACGGATCGTACAAGAGCGGCGGAATTTCCAAGAAGGTATCTCCAACAGATCTGAACAGGACTTCTTGAGCTGTGTAAAGTTATGATATCGAGAAGCGTGGGTGACGGTTCGGAATTTGCGCACCGTGCTTAACTCCACAACTCCCTCATGCACGACGTGGGCTCACCTGGCTCTCGCCAGATTTTTTTTTGCTCTTTTAGCAGGAAGTGGGAATCCTGGAACGGATCGTAAGAGCGGCGGAATTTCCAGAAAGGTATCTCCAACAGATCTGAACAGGACTTCTTGAGCTGTGTAAAGTTATGATATCGAGAGGCGTGGGTGACGGTTCGGAATTTGCGCACCGTGCTTAACTCCACAACTGCCTCATGCACGACATGGGCTCGCTCACCTGGCTCTCGCCAGATTTTTTTTGCTCTTTTAGCAGGAAGTAGAAATCCTAATTGCAACATCTCTTGTCTCTGTCTTCTGGTTGCATTTTGTTCGCCCGTTTCACAAAAGAACTGCACTTTTTGCTGGTGCACCGGTGGAAGCTGGAACGGATCGTACAAGAGCGGCGGAATTTCCAGGAAGGTATCTCCAACAGATCTGAATAGGACTTCTTGAGCTGTGCAAAACTATGGTGTCGAGAGGTATGGGTGACGGTTCGGAATTTGTGCACCGTGCTTAACTCCACAACTGCCTCATGCACGACGTGGGCTCACCTGGCTTGCCAGATTTTTTTTGCTCTTTTAGCAGGAATTAGGAATCCTAATCTGTCTTGTGGTTGCATTTTGTCAGCCCGTTTCTCAAAAGAACTGCACTTTTGCTGTTGCACCGGTGGAAGCTGGAACGGATCGTACAAGAGCGGCGGCAGAAGGGGGCAACGGTCTGTCAGGCAAAGGTTGACCCTTCGACGAAGTTCGTTTTTTCAAAAACCCTTCGGCGAACTTCTGCGAACGTTTTGGGGGTTCGTGAGGGGTTCGTGGGTTGTTCGGTTACAAGATAAAGTTCTGATATGTTGTTAAAATTCCCAAGTATATTAAAAGCTTCAATAAGAATTTACGACACTACACCCCGGATAGTCTGTGAAGTTTATATGTCAGCGAGATGAAATGATGATGATTTGCCACGCCTTTTTCTCTGCATCTTGCAGGGATTTCCTGCGAATGTCTTTCCAAAAATACGGAGTTTCTTGCGTTACTCTGGCTCATTAGCAAAAATTCTTGCCAGGGCCCGACAGTCGTTCAGTGCAGGTCCAGGAAGTGCAGAATCCTGGCGGGCGGGAGTGTAAAATCACAAATGAGGTGCGTCAAAAGGCTTGTTGCTCTGGCAACCCGTTTTCTCTCTTGCGACTTCTGCGGCCAGTGACTAAGGCAGCGTTTTATCGCAAACGGCCCGGCAAGGCGGTTGATCGCCAAAACTTGCCAGGTTCAGCGGCCGAGGACTCGATTAAAATTTCTTGCCTTCAGCAACAGCGGCAGCGGAAATCGGCAGAGTCAGGCCGGGGCGCTCTTGAAATACTTCCCTGCTCTCTGACCTACAGTCTCGGAAGACTCAGAAGCAGGGGTAACCCGAGAACACAAAAGCATGTGACACCAACTTTCAGCGATGCATTTTTTATGTTAAAAATAATAATGCTTCTTCTGTGTTCTTGCCCCTGAAACAATCTCAGTCAAGTTTACTTTGGCGATCCTCGCCCTCCTGATGCTGGCGACTTGATCGAGCTGACGGGCGATCCGGCGAGGGTCTTCGGACTCTTGCTAGGCGACGACTTGGAATTGATCTTGCGCTTCGGCGTCCGCGGGGGAGTGTTCTTGCCGTTCCCAGCTGCCGGTTGAAGCGCAGTCTCCGATTTCGCCTGCCACGATTTCGTCTTCTTGCCATCACCAGAACCGGCTTCGGGGGAGGAACCCGTCGGGCACTCCTTCAGAAAGAACGGGCTCTCGGGCAAGGTCTTGCCCTCGTTGATGTCGGAATTCAGGATCTTGCACACCGAGATGTCCACCAACCCAGCACCTGACGGAATTGCTATGCAACGAACAATTGAGTTGGAAGAAGTGGTTTCAACATGTTCTGAATAGACGAGAGAACTAGAGAAGCGCGTGCTTAGATAACTTGATCTGAAAGATTCGCACATTGCAGCTGAGAAACTCAAGGATGTGTTGAAGTTTCTTGCGCACATGACCTTGATGTTGTCGATGTTCTGCATCTCCGGCGGAAGCTTAAACATCAAGTCGGTCTGCATGTACCGCAACTGACTCTTGCCGTCGTCCTGCTTCTCCAGCCTCCAGTAGCTGCAGGAGGGATCGTCACAGAACTCCTTGAGAACGCGGACTCTTGGGCTTGGGTGAATTTAAGGCCAACCGATCCGACAAACAAGGCAACGGTTAAACCGAATTCATTCAACTTGAATTTTCACTGACTTGGACTCACGACCCCAGCCGCATGATGGGCCTAAGAGGCTGAGCAATGAACAGGCGGCGGAAAATCACGATGTTGCCGCAGGATGCCTTACTTAGGCGGGTTAAACGAGTAGGTCCTGGAAGGTCGTCTCTGGCCCCCGTGGCTCCCAGGTTTCTAGCCGGCTGCCGTAGTCTGTGAAGCGCTTCATCATGAAGTCCTCAAGCGCGACCATGCTCTTGCTCGGCAACGCGCTGTTGACGTCGCAGTGAGTGATGAACCTACGGCGAGTGAGGTGTTTTGCACTTGTCTTGCTTCGGCAGAGGCAAAGAAGATTTGAATGAAAGATTGTTTTACATGTACTACTGATTCACAGCCAAGCTACGCGAGCAGGGTCGCCAGGAAAGCACGCTCTATCTTGCACCTGAAGTTCTTCTGCTGTTTGTCCAAGAACGACATCACTTTGGGAATCATCTTGCAAAGCAGCGGTCGCGTTTGCTCTTGCCCAAGCAATCGGAACTTGTTCATGTAGGGCTTCAGCTTCTGCTCCGACGAGTCGTCGTCGCCCACGATCTTGCCGGAGTCCAGCGAATCAAAGCTTCCCATACCTTTATGCCACGTGCGCTCTAAAGACAATGAATCACAGTCAGTCATTTCACTCAAGTTCAACTGAATTTAAAGAACCTAGCTCGCTAAAGCTTCACAGTACTATTTTTCTTTCCCAAACATACCCAAAAAAACGAAAAACTAAAATTCTCAGCGACTGAAGCCCCGATGGATGTGTTCCAGTGCTTTCGGCCGTAGGGCAAACCACGCATCGAGCTCCTGCCTCATCGTGATCAGTCTGTTCTCTTGCGCTTCAAGATTCGCTTTCTGCTCTTTGCGCAAGGCTTCCTCCGCCTTGTCCTCAGTTCACGAATATTCGGACATGTGATTAGCTTGATTGATGGGATCATATGTTTAAAGTTAAGGGGGGTCGGAAGGTTGAAGTGTAGACGCCTTGCTTGCAGACAAAACACTTTCAGCTTCTTCTCCTTCGAAAGCGCCTTCTCTTGCACTGCCTTGGTTTTTGACTGGATGCAGCTCTTCTTCGGGGCCATGGCTGCGCAAGCTCGGCCAGCAGCAAACAAAATTATCCAAGACTGAGATGCTTCTCTTACTTGCTATCGAGCCGGACATGTCACCGGCAGTGATGACGGCTGGGCCGGTGCAATTTCTCATCTCTCACAACCTCATCGCAAACAAACAGGCTTCCCTGCAGTGTCGTTTCTGAATCTGGCCGAAACAATCCAACAGGAGGCGGGCAGACCTTGCAAGCGACGTAGGTCTCTTGCAGGATAGACCGGTGGAACCGGCACCTGTTAGTGTCTGACTGTGTCTGATTGGATTGGTTTGGCTTACTATACATCAGAATGTGGAAACCAAGGACAATCGCAAAAGCTGCGAGCATCGATCCAGCGCAGGTGAGTTAATCATTTCAACTATTGACTTGAATAAGCATCCGCACACCGTCTCTATGCTCGCAGATGCGTACAGGCGCAAGCGTGCATGTATGTTTACGTTTGCGTATGTGGGTGGGCGCTACTATACAACTTAATAGTTTATTAATAAATTGTGCGTGCATGCGGTTGTGACCGGTCGCACTCTGGGTTCGCGGCAGGAGGACTCTGGCCAGACCAGTGTAATCAGCAGGGCAGGAAACTCTCGCAGGAGTCTCCGCCTGCAAGCGTGGTGATATGCAAGACCCGGAAGCTTACTGTATTAAAAATTGTTATTATGAAATATGCATTCATTCGTTACTTCAAGACAGTCAGGAGTAGTAGTCGTCGTCGTAGTAGTAGCACTAGTTATTAAGTACTAGTAGTAATAATAATCGTCGTTTACTAGCTAGTTTAGGGTTTGCTTTTGTGCTGAATCTGGGCAGAGGAACTTACGGAAGGTCTGGCTACGAGGGTGCCACTCCTTTACTTCCAAAGACTCAGATTTGCAGATTTGAGCAAAGAAGGAGAATCTTAACTGAGTCTTACTGGCCTTGTTTCGGTTGCAACTTTCGAGTAAATTACATTTATTACATTATGCCTGCAATTATTGCTTGGATGCATCTTGCGGATCTTATGGGTCTTGCGAGTGGGCGACTTAGGGGGGAGTGCCCATACCCTAAACCCTAAACCCTAAACCGGAATTATTATTAAATTACTGAAACAGAGCTTCAAGATCAGTCCCAAAGACCCCGAAACCAAACTTGAAAGCCCGGGAAAGAAGCCCAGCCCCTGAACGAACTATTGTAAGTGCATTGTATTAATGATGTTTGCGCTCTTGCTTCTTACTTATGCTAATATTAATAGGGTTTAGGGTTCAGGGGTGTAGGATAAGAGAGAGAGAGAGAGAGAGAGAGAGAGAGAGAGAGAGTGAGAGTGAGAGAGAGAGTGAGAGAGAGAGAGAGAGAGAGAGAGAGAGAGATCTCCGCCGGGTCGATGTCGATGTGGAGTCCGCCAGTCCCAGCCGAACACTCGGAATTGGTGTCGGCAGCTGCTAAGTAGACGAAGTCTCGCAGCCCGGCAGCCAGCAGATTACAAGGATCCACGAACGGATCCATGGAGGCCTTCTGCCAAGGGCATCCTCCAGCGAGACGCGAACCAGGTCCAATGTGAGGAGAAAGCCTTTTTGCCTGGGCGTCTTCTGGTAGCGGAAGTCAAACTTCCCGACCATGCGGTTGCACCAGGTCCGGTGGTCAAAACCGTTCTCCACGATGGAATTGGCATTGTACCCTCCAGTGCTTTCGGAGTGGGGCTAACTACGGTGTTCCCCTGGGCGGACAACCCTAGTATGTCTAGAGAAGAAAGGCCCGCCTAAGAAACCTTCCTCCGCCAAAGGGACCACCCCTATTTTAAAGGTTTCTTAAAACAACACCCCCTACACTACACCCAATTCACCCAATGCCTTAGCCATTTAATTAGTTCGGAGGAGGCACGGTGGAGTCCTACACCGGGGATTCTATTTCAGGAGCCGGAAGGCGAAAACTGAAGCATCCCCAGGGTCGAAATGATACCCTCCGAATGTGAGTTCGGCCTCCTGAAGTGAAGAAACTGAAACATTAAATCAAGGCTTTCTGACAGGGCCCCATAATGCTTCGGCAAGGGAATCTTACGCAGTCGAGGTCCACCCTGAAACGGCTCCTGACATACCATTCGGCAACGGGTTGGGCCTTAGGGCGGGGGGCTTAGACTACAGCCTCCGAACTAATTAAACTCAACCACCTACCGTACACGCCAAGAGCGGGACGGAGCTGAGCGAACGGCGCCAGCGGCAGCAGCCGGGCAGCGCAGAAGGGTGGCCTGCGATTGGAGCTTCTGATTTTAAAACGCGGCATATAACGTAAATGCAGATCTAAAGCTTCATTTGTTGCAGACTGCACAACGCCGTTTGGTGACATGCCTCTATCGGCATCGGCTCCCTCTGGCAAACGGCGTCTGGCACGGACTGGACCTGAGCGAGCGTCGGCAACGGTGTATATGAGCAATCAATGTCGGCACTGCTGCGGCCAAGTGCTTGCCGCCACAACGGCAAGTGGCTTGTTTGTTCTTACATCCTCTTTTCACTTGCCTGTCACCCTCCGAAAGAAGGCACTTCACAAAGCATCAAATTCATGACCCCGTGGCAGTAAAGTTCTGTTCTGAAGACAAAGACCCAAAATGACTTCCCCAGCTTTGGCAGTCTAGCCCCACTGAGCTCCAGGCGTGCCAAAGAAAACGGCCGCAGCAAAGTCCTAGCAAAAACGGGCGGTTCTATTTTAATGCGGCTCGCTAACACCACTGCTCTGGGCCTGCGGACATTGATTGCTGCTTCTTTGAAAGTCTGTATCTGCCCAGCACCTCATCTAATAATATCGACACCGCACTTTTTTGGTCCTCGCATTCAATCATCGACGAGCAAGCACTGACGGCGACGATTCTTCTTGCCAGCGGCGCGGATTTTGCAGCTTCGACTTTAGTCGTGAATGGCATCGAAGTCGAAAGGACACTGAACACCGGGATGCAAATTCCCGTGTCTGGCCCAAACCGACTCGAGAAGGAATCTGACGGCGTGAGCGTCTCCCTTGCCTCCCCAGCTCCTGCTTTGCGACCAGCGAGATCGGCGGCAAGAGACTCGGAAACACTTGTTGAACATGTCCTTATAGCACTTGTAGTTCTCTGGCAGAAACTGCTGCATCTTTCTTGCGTCCCAGGTGTCAGAAGAACGGAAGGTGATGGGCTTCCTCTTGCCGTAGGGCTGCTCGGCTTTTGCCGCTTTCTTGCGAATTCGCCTGATGCTTTTGGCGATCTGTTTGAGCACCGGTGCGTTCTCCTCATCTTTCTCCGCAGCTTCTTCTGCAAGCTCTTGCGCCTCTTCGCCATCGCCATACTTGCGATCCTCTTCACCTCAGATCTAAATTGTAATTTGATTTATTTTCTGATGAATCAAGCAATAACTGACGAAGGCAGCAAAAGACAATGACAACAACTGAACGAGGAAGTGGAATCTAATCTAACAAGTTAAGGGGTTTTGGGTTCAGTGTCAACCTTGCTTGGCCAGGCTACCCAAAAGGTTCCCCAAAGAGTCTGCATTATTCTGGCACCGCCAGAACATGGATCTCTCCAAGGCTTGTGCCACGAGCTCCTCCGTGGTGGCCAAAGTTTGTCGGATGGATTCTTGCAGAAGCCCTGCAAAGTCATCAGCCTCTTCAACGACGCCGTGCTCGTCCTGTGACATGAAGGATCAATGACACCGATATCAGTTCTGTCAACGTCACTGTTGCTGCATTGACAGAACTATTTCACAGAATGAAGCGCTCTGAAATTCAAGACTTCAAGGAGTCAAATTTGTGAACTGAAGCTGTGCCAGCAGAAGTTCCTTGAGGAGGCGCTTCAGCATGGACTCCGGGACGTTGAAGAATCCTTCTCTTGCGGAAAACTGCAGCAATGAGACCGATGTCTTGCTTCTTTCCCACAGCAAGCCAGGCAAGGGTGGTACGACAAAGTTCTCCTGCCTTTGGTTTTTTTTTGGCGCCTTGTGTCTTCTTGTCACCGCGACAGTAAGCGGGGCAGCTGGAACTGCATCTAGCACAACCCAGTCGGAGAAGTTGATGACTGCCTCGAAATGCAGCACCACCGGGTCTTGCAGCTTCAAGAAGACGAAGGACTCTTGCTCGCACCTTTCCATTCTCAGTAATCCCACAGCCGTGTTTTGCGGCCAGGGCCCGAGACTGAGCCAAACCTTCGCTGTGTCGGTCTTCTTGCGGACGACCAGGCCAGCAGTGATGAAGGCGCTTCTCCAGGAGGACATCAAGGTGTTCATTCTGGCGGGGGGCGTGTTGACCATGAGGATTTGCTCCAAGAAGGTCGCGTGGTAACCCATGCTGCTCAAGTTTGGCCAAGAAGCTTTCCCCATGACCTCTTGCAGCTTCGGGTGCCCATCCATCTTGCGCGTGTGGTGCACTGCTTTGGGGATGGGCTCTTGCGCGGCCACAGTTTGCCCGTTCGTCTCGATCTCGGGGTAACCGAAAGAATGCAACACCTTCGACGTGCAAACTTGCGACCAGGAGTCTGCCGGGGCGAAATCGTGCATCTTGCCTTCTGCTGATTCGGCTTCCCTCATCTTGCCAAAGCCCTCCTCGTTGTAGGTGAAGATCATGGACCCGAAGCAATCTCTGAGATACTGGACCAGCTCTGGCGTGGCTTTCCAATCGTTTCTTGCCGCAAATCTTGCCAGGTCAGAGACCCATCGGAGGCGCATCGCAGATCTGGTAGCTGCAAGTTTGCACCAAGGGTTTTCTCTTATCAATTCGGTCACCTTCGCATCAGCTGCGGCAAAAACTTTCAGCTCTTGCAGGACCTTGTCCGCCGCCTCGACGCTCTCGCAGCCTCTTGCCAAAACCAGCGGGAAGCAGCCATGTGAAAGCCTGGGCGCATAGTTAAGTTAGGGTTACCGGAGCTGGGACTGGGGTCGGTTTATTTCATTCAGTCATCATAATAATTTTAATTTAATGGGATCATATCCAAATTTGTAGTAGTAGTGTGAGTCTGACTCTGACTGACTGAAGTCTGCAGCATTCGAGGAACTTGAGCTAAGTCCGTCAACGATTGGTGTCCAAATTTACTTGTTCTCCAGTGACCATTGTCGACACATGGCCTGGTCATGCTTCCAAATCTTCAGGTCGCACAATCAAGGTTAGCCCAGAATCAATCAATGCTGCACATGTTCGACAAGCGACTCGAAGAGACAGTGGAATCTCATCATTGCGATCGCATAGCGGAAGAGCCGCTCGTAGAGGAAGTCTTGCCAAGTCAGTTCTGCGTCGTCTGGCTTCAGCGAGAAGTAGTACAAGGAGTTGCCAGCCGCCAACGCGTCAATGATGCCCATGCTGCGGTGGTTCTCTGGCAAAAGTGCCTCGTTGGCGATCTCTTGCACCTCATAATTCGACTCATGGTACTTGGCAGACAGACTAAAGTCGTACATTTTTTCTGTGGATGAACATCGCTAAAATTATATTAGTAATTCAGCCAGAGTCACGACAGTTCGCCATCGCCCTTGTGCCTG
This sequence comes from Symbiodinium sp. CCMP2592, assembly GCA_905221615.1. Taxonomy (NCBI): domain Eukaryota; class Dinophyceae; order Suessiales; family Symbiodiniaceae; genus Symbiodinium; species Symbiodinium sp. CCMP2592. Next base: position 232,607 of record CAJNDT010000446.1, read on the forward strand.
CTCTGCCAAGTACCTCCACGAGCCCTCTCGTCCTCTTACGCTCTGGCGAATCCTGTTGAGTTCGCGGGATACCGGAACAGAGACGCAGTACCAAGCATTCACGTTTCCCAGGACCTCTGGGTCGCACACTAGGTGCATTATGGCCTGCAGCTTGTTTTTGAACTTCGACAAAGCTGCAGCCTGCTGCTTCTTGCTCTCCGCCAGGGTCTCCGCACCGCTGGCGATGGCATCTTGCATGCTCGACAACATTTCCAGTTGCCCACCATTCTGGCGCAGCCAGCCGTTCTTCAACCCGAAACTGACCAGAATGATGCCCAAAAGGCCTGCTTCTTGCCTGATGTTGTGCCAGGCTGAATGAAACTCATCCCAACGAGATGCATTTCCACTGCCGATGTGCTTCTTGCCGATGCTGCTGCCTTGCAAGAGGCGGATGATGTCTGGCACACTGAGATCGTGCTCGGCGACACCAATTTCCATGGCCACGTGTGGAAGAAAGAACTTCATGATCTCCCATTCTGCAGAGGTCTCTTGCTGTCTTTGTTTCTTCTTCAGCGTCTCCAGAAAACTCGTAACTTCTTCTGCGACGATGCGCTTCCACTTCATGCCACCCCAGGGACCTCGTGTCCAGCTTATGAGCGCATTGGCCCATCTTGCGCTGTAGTTTCCATAGGTCTGCGCATTCTGCAGGACACGCTGTAGCTTGTGCCTGGGGTCGTAGATGAAGATGCTGCGGAGTCTTGCGTGGAACATGAGGAACATCTTGCAAGCTTGAGCATCAGTGCCGTGGTCTGTACAGCACACCAAGACTGGTGTCTTGCCCAACGGTTCAGCGTCTTGCATTTTCTCTTCCTCCTCATTTTCTGGCGCAAAAGCCACGAGTCCTCTGGCGTTGTTGGTGAGCTTGACGATGTGATCCAAAGCCAGCACTTGGTCGTACGTGCTTAGTCTGCAGGCGGGCTTCTTGCGGCTGGACAGAGTCTCGGCTTCAGCATCTTCCAAGTCTCGTTTGCGATCTTGCCCTCAGCTTCTTAAGCAAATGGTCGAGAGCAAGCATGCCAAACTAAACTGACCGCTTAGATCTACTTAGACGTAGTCTTTGGCGGACGTGTATCCAGCCTCTTACGTTGGTTTGCAAAAGAACGCCAACTCAGCTTGAATGTCTTCCATTGACAGCCCAAGGCTCGAAGGATCGACCTGACATCGATGGGCCCAATACCCGCAGTTTCTAGCGAGTCGTCTCTCTGGCCAGGAATCTGGTGGCCGGAGTCCTGGTGCACCTGAGGGAAGACAGAAGCGACTCCATTAGTTTAATGAGCCTTTTAACATTATTTATTAACTCTTTAATTAATATTAATGAATTTCTGGCTCTGATTGGCCTGCGGTGGTGCCCAGCCACACTCGCCACTTGCCAAGTTCATGCAGGCGTAGGACGTGATCTTGCGACCACCGACGCGGGAGGAGTCGAAGCACACGTTCAGGTGTCTTGCGCCCCAGGTTGCCGCCAACAGAGTCTTGTAATAGGAGGCTCTCTCCAGGTCCTTGTCCTTTCTCGTCAGCAAGCTTCTTGCCACAATACTTCTTGCCTTGAGAGCTGCTTTTTGCTGCCTTGTGAGCTTGATTTTCTTGCGTTCACTCTCTTGAGCTTCATCTTGCCGCTTGCGTTTTTTTTTGTCTCTGGCATTCCATGCTTTCTGGCGCGCTTCCACGACGTTTCTCACACGCTGTACCGGATCTCGACGGTGACCTTGCTGCGCCATATCTGGCGTGCCGTCCTGCCAATCCACGAAAAACATCTGTTGCTCCATTGCAGCAGCAAGTTGCTCCAGAATCTGGCACAAAAGCCATCGCATTTTTTCTTTCAATCGTATGTCTCTCAGAAACTGCAGAAGATCATGGTCTTTACTCAGGCGCAGTCCCTTGACGCTGATGTTTGACCTCTTGCATGCTTTTGCCAGCTCTTCGAAGTGAACTCGACCCTGGACTACGGTGACCTCCACAGGTTCGTGGTCGGAAGGAGGTTGCAAAGTCAGCCTCACTTCTGTTGCAACAGCGTTCATGACTTTGCTCAGCCAGTCACCGCAGGCCTTGCGCGTGGTCGCATCCTTGCCAGAAACCGCACCGGACAGAGTGACAAGGAGCACCAGAACTGTGCTTCCGCAGACTTCATGTGCTGCCATCTCTCCCGGCATGCCGTGGCGATCTTGCCGGGATCTGTCCGGCCACAGGAAATGCTTCTGGCTTCCCAGAATGGCAGAAGCCATCTCGGACCAACTCTTCTTGCACGTCCCAAGGAAGTTGTGAGGATTCTTGCCTTTCTGGAAGTTCTGTAAACGCCACCAGAAATGATACCCGTCCAGCGGCAAGGCAAACTGTAGCACAAACAGCGGCTGCTCTTGTTCGTGGACGCCCCGGAAGACCTGTCAGGGCACATTATTTATTCACCAGGAACTGCAAGCCAAGGCCGATCGATTCATCACCCTAACTGTTTAACTGCATCTTAACGTCTTTGCTCTGACCTTGGCCTCGTGGTCATCTGGCGGGTAGAGGAGGAGACGATCCTCCTGAAAAGCAGTCAGCCACTTCAGTCTGACCCCGTCCACAGTCGACATCTTGGCAAAGAGCTCTTGCGAGGCCGCGTCTCGCCAGACGGACCAGGAAAAGACCTTGTTAAGCCACTCTGTGGTCTCGCCAATGCGAAGGTACGCCCAGCCGGTCTGGCGGCTCACACGTACGATTGCCTGGGTGTTCTCTGGCTCATCGAAGAAGTGGCTTTCGCCAGTTAACGTGTTGCTGACTCTTGCCCGTCCGGCGTGCCTGAGGACACGGAAGGTCTCCGCGTCATGCTTCACGCTCAGGCAAGAGTCGGCATCGAATCTCGCGTCCGGGGGCCGCTGGCCTCTTTCCATGGCAGACGACAGCGTGATCTTGCTGACCGTTGTCAACGCAGTTGTGATTCCAAAGTTGTGGCGTTGCGGTTCTGCCACAGGCTGACTGACTGAGTCAAGGGTAATCATGTGAAGAACTACCTGATAATCGAAACTGCGAAGACTGCACGAGACATAAAAAGACGGCGTGGAACATCCCTAGGCGCCCCTCACTGGAAAGAAGTGCTGCAGCGGGACACTGCAGATCGTTCTTGGATGCACAACTTTATCTGCAACATGAACTGCACTTCTCTGGTATACACGGTCCTGAAACAGCCGCAATGCTGTCTTCGGTCGAAATGTCGGCAAAGCAGCAAACCTGACACGAAGAGATGTCATTGAAACAAGTCTGCTATACAAGCTAAGGTGCTCAGGCAGGAGACGCCTGCATAGTAAGGTTCAGAGCGTAATTGTCGTAATTGCAAATAGCAGTGTAGTAAGAATAAATCAGGTAGAAATAGTAGTACAGTAATCATTGTAGCAGTTAGTAGTAGTAGTAGTAGTAGTAGTAGTAGTAGTAGTAGTAGTAGTAGTAGTAGTAGTAGTAGTAGTAGTAGTTGTAGTAGTAGTAATAGTAGTAGTAATAGTAGTAGTAGTAGTAGTAGTAGTGGTAGCAGTAGTAGTAGTAGTAGTAGTAGTAGTAGTAGTAGTAGTAGTAGTAGTAGTAGTAGTAGTAGTAGTAGTAGTAGTAGTAGTAGTAGTAGTAGTAGTAGTAGTAGTAGTAGTAGTAGTAGTAGTAGTAGTAGTAGTAGTAGTAGTAGTAGTAGTAGTAGTAGTAATAGTAGTAGTCGTAGTAATAGTAGTAGTAGTAGTAGCAGTAGTAGTGGCAGTAGTGGTAGTGGTGGTAGTAGTAGTAGTAGTAGTAGCAGTAGTAGTGGTAGTAGTGGTAGTGGTGGTAGTAGTAGTAGTGGTAGTAGTAGTAGTAGTAGTAGTAGTAGTGAGCAGTAGTCGTAGTAGTAGTAGTAGTAGTAGTAGTAGTAATAGTAGTAATAGTAGTAGTAGTAGTAGTAGTAGTAGTAGTAGTAGTACCAGTAGTAGTAGTAGTAGTAGTAGTAGTAGTAGTAGTAGTAGTAGTGGTAGTAGTAGTATACGTGACTACTACTACGTTATTTCAGTTCTACTACTAGTACCACTACTAGTACCACTACTAGTACTACTACTACTACTACTACTACTACTACTACTACTACTACTACTACTACTACTACTACTCTACTACTGCTACTACTGCTACTAGTACTAATACTAGCCTACTACCTACTACTACTACTACTACTACTACTACTACTACTACTACTACGACTACTACTACTACTACCACCACCACCACCTCCACTACTACTACTACTACTACTACTACTACTGCTACTACTACGACGACTACTACTACTACTACTACTACTACTGACGACTACTACTACTACTACTACTACTACTACCTGCTACAACTACTACTACGACGACTACTACTACTACTACTACTACTACTACTACTACTACTACTACTACTACTACTACTACTACTACTAACTGCTACTACTACTAACTACTACCACGACTGCTACTACTACTACTACTACTACTACTACTACTACTACTACTACTACTACTACTACTATGACTACTACTGCTACTACCACGAGTATTAGTAGCAGTACTGGTACCAGTACTGGTACTAGTACTACCACTTGACGAGCACCTAAGGTCCTAGTTAAGTAGTCATCAGTAGTACCGTACCAGTACTAGTACGAGCACGAGTAGCAGTGCACAAGTGCTCCTACTTGTACTAGTATTACTACTCACTGGCAACACTAGTAGTTAGTAATGATAGCACTTCTCCTTGTAGGCGTGTTGTCG
>CAJNDT010000446.1:237487-372487 GCA_905221615.1 Symbiodinium sp. CCMP2592
GCCGCGCGGCATCCCCATCGCGCGCCGCGCGGCACCCCCAGCGCGCGCCGCGCGGCACCCCCAGCGCGCCGCGCGCGGCACCCCCAGCGCGCGCCGCGCGGCACCCCCAGCGCGCGCCGCGCGGCACCCCCAGCGCGCGCCGCGCGGCACCCCCAGCGCGCGCCGCGCGGCACTCCCAGCGCGCGCCGCGCGGCACCCGAACAACGCGCCGCGCGGCACACGAACAACGCGCCGCGCGGCACTCCGAGCACGCGCCGCGCGGCACTGCCAGCGCGCGCCGCGCGGCAGTTCCACCGCACGCCACGCGGCACCGCTGTTGCGCGCGAGACCCTCACGCTGGCACTCCCTATCGCATGCTGTGTGCCACTCGCGTCGCGCGCTGCGGGGCCTTCCCAGCACTCGCCGCGTGGCACTTACTTTCGACTCGTGCGGCAAAGCACTTCCGCAGTGCGACTGCCGCGGCGTGCCGCTTGCGCGGTATTTTATTTATTTGCCCGGCACATGGCAAACGATCTGTTTAATATGTGGCACCCCTGCGCACTGCCCACGTTCCATGCGCGGCCCGGTCCTCAAGTCCACGCCCATACCACGCGCCGCACGTGCCCGGCATGCGTGCGCTTAACTTCCCAGTGCGTAACACTCCCGAAACGGGCCGCCCAACGCACGCCACGCACAGTATCCATGCAGCGCTCTGGCCGGGATTAATAGCACCGCTGTCTGTTATGTATATATATATATATATATATATATTTTATTATTATATCATATAGTTTTACCGAACACGTTTTCCGCTAAGTTCCTTTCCCCGACTCGACACTCGGGCCTGGGAAGTCCTGCATCCACACGCTGTCTTCGTGCAAGCCTCAGCATGAGCATGACATGAAGCACTGTTTCTGCACCGACTTTGTGCCCATAACACAACTTTGACCCCCTCACTAACTCTTGACGTTAACCGTTCAAGCAAGCTCGTGAAGTTGGAGTCCATTTGAGTCAACTCTGAGTCTCCCACAGGCAGAAGACAGCAAGCTAGGTGAGCTTCCTGCCGTGGGACACTGAAGCTACCAACTGCTGCTGGCTACCCCACGCTGGATTTTCGACGTAATCTTGCTTGCGATAACTTCAGCCAGACGCCGCATCAGTTTAGGCTTTCTTTGCTGCATTGCTAATCTGACTTTGCACTCCACTCACATCACCAGGGACAGACCCAGAAACCTTCAGGTCTTGAAGTCTAGCATCTGAATTTGACAATGTACGTGAACCGAACAGTTGGCACTTGGTAGTCCCTGCCTGCCATGCAAACCAACAGCATAGCAAAGGCTGCAAGCCTCTCAGATGTCTGACTCTCACTCACTGACGCTGGCCCAAAATTCTACACCTCGCATCAACTGACTGTGAACTTCGGATCAGGTGACACACAGAGTTCGCCCCGCCGACCTGCCTGCTCTGACGAATCTGGCCAGGTTCCGCCGACCGGCTCTGGCCCATGTAGCCAGGTTCCGAAGCCTGGCACGCACCAAGATATCAATGCTAGCAACCGCAGTTGCTAATTCTTGCCGTAGTACGACTCAGCTTCCCAGCCGGTGTTCTTACGACCTCACGGCCGGCGTCCGATGGACGTCTTGCAAGCACGGCGCGACCTCCCGGTCGTCGACCCGGCTCGCTCAAATCTTACTCCCCGGGCACGACCTCACAGTCGGCCCATTTACTCCTATAAAAAATACATCATGCTATGGTTTGAAAACGAGGCTCCTGCACGCTCAACCACTGAAGACTTCGCAACTGCACACAACATGCCAGGAACTGAGCGAAACAGACGTGTTTTGTACCGCTGAGGGTCAAGCTGTAGCGCGGACGGATGCCGCGTAACAATATCGCTGCTTCCCATGCTGTCTCCTAACCAAGCCGCTTGCAAGCGGCCACCAAACAAGCCCACCCTTCCGAGACATGCTGCCGACACTCTTGGCCAAGAATTGCTCTCCGCAGACCGAAGTGGTGCTCGCTTACGTGGAATATCTAAGGGCCAAGCCGGTAAAAGCTCGCAGACCGCTCTGGCTCCAAACCTGCACGGCAAAGAGAATCCAGCGTGAATGAATCCAAACTTCGAACGCAAACGGTGCATGTGCACGGAAGGTCAGAGCTTGCTTTATTTATCAGCTCGCTGCGCAAGTTGCGGGCGCTGGACTTCCTGTCAGACTCGTGACTCTTGCTTGGAGGCCGCATGGCAGAGCTGGAACTGGAATAAAATTACAGATTGGGGAACCCATGACTTCATTGATGCGGTATTTTATTTTCTTGTCCGGCCTGCCTATGGCATCATCTTGCCTGAGACTCACAGCCAGATCTTGCCCGGCACGCGGCAAGACTGCTTCATTGAAATCTATCTATGACGGGAAGCCGGGAAGAGACTCTGTCGACGTTCTTGGAAGACACTCAGGTCTCTCGCGGGGGCAAGCGCTGCACGGAGCAATTCACTTAAGAGTTCTTCCTTCAGTCAACTTAACTAACATTCTCCATTACATCATGTCATACAGAACTACAAATCAGCTCGATAAAAACTTCCGCCGCACTCCGTGCAGAAAAGATCTTGCCGCGAGGCCCGTCGCACGGGCTAAAAGATCTTGCAAGTCTGACAGCAGCTAGTACCAGCCGGGACGCCGGACACAGCTCATCATATTGTAACCGAGCGTTTCAAAAGCGTCCTCATGTTCTGGCGGTTCAGCTGGAGTCACTGCCATCGCCTTATTACTAATGGTGCACTTGCTTCATGAGAACGTATGATGCAATACCCACTCGGGCTTCTGGCGGCCCGTCCTGCTGTGGCTCCAGGTCCCTGTCATAATCGAAGACGTCGTCGGGACCGTCTGGCTCGACCTCGTTGTCAGCTGTCTAAGCAACTTACTTACTTAGGCTACAGGCTACAGGGGTCCGGCACCTCGTCGGCGGCCAAGCGAATCTTGCCCTTCTCCGCCATGGCAGTCTCTCGCTCATCAACACCGTAGGAGGCTGCCTCTAACAGCTTCTTCCGCTGATCTTCTGTCGGGTGCCCGTCTCCTCCCTCATGTGGCTCTGGCGGTTGCGTCTTCTGGCTGCGTCTCGCCTTGGCAGCGGCTGCCATGTCATGCAGCTCTTGCGCCCGAATCTGCATGATGTCCTTATCTCACGGAAATAAGGAAAACATGTACCACTTAAAACAAAATTGTCTTGCCATGTCATGTCTGACATGAATTTGTTTGCTGCCGGGTGCCTCTGAGTTGGGTCTCTCATACGCCCTGCGACCAGGTTCCATTACCCACAATTGCCAGGCTTCTTTGATTTCAATTGCAGGTTCGGTCGGTGTCTTGCTGGACATCGGCGACTCTGTGTTGGACTCATCGCATTCTGCTTCGTTTCTACCTGCATGCACTGCTGCTTGAAACTTCTTATTGGTTGCTGCCGGGATTCTGGTGACCCTCCGTCGCCTCGAGGCTCCTCAAGCAATGGCTAGCCATAAAGAGGTGCACGCTGCTCTCTATCCAAGTAAGTGAGTCAAACGACCACTGCTTCTTTTGGACCAAGACTCATGCTGGGCTTCGTCTTCCTTCTTCTCGGAAGTGCCACCTCCGTGAGCCTTGCCAGTGCCGGACGTCGTGTCCTCGGACTGACAAAAACAGTTAAAGTTATGAACTATTATTTATATATGTTTATATTATGTTATATAATTATATTGTATTATGTATATACACATATATATATATATATATATATATATAGATAGATAGATTATATATACATATATATATATATATATATATATATATATATATATCTTTTATAATATGTATTATATATATATATATATATGTAAGTACGTATGTATGTATTATTAAATATTATGTATTACATCTGAGAAACTGCAACTGTAAGCAAAGAATCATGCTGGACTTCTCCATCTCCCCCGGAGGAGCCACCTTGCTGACTCTTGCCAGTGCTGGTTTCCGCCTCCTCGGAGTGAAAAAGTTGCAGGCCTAGCCAATGAAATATGCAACTTACAGCAGACAATGCTTGAGGATATAGCATGAGACGGAGCGTCATGCTTTCCTGCTTCGCCCCCTGAGGCTCTCTCCTTGGCGTTACACGGCTAACACTTAAACCCTGGCTCTGGATATCATCATCTTGCGTACCCAGCGTCAGCATGCAGGCCACTCTGTTGGCCTGAATTCCCGTCCTCGGAGATGGGCTGTTGCTTCTTAGGTTTACGTTTTACGTGCCACACCGTTTTGGAGAGCTCTGGAATCCTTTCGAAGATTCGGCTGAGCCCTGACGATCCTAGCTTTCATCCTCGGAGTGACATGCCGAATTGCAATTAAACGTGTTCTGATGCTGTTCTTGTAGCTTCCTGGCGTCCTACCGCAGACTCAGTCATGTGAGCCCTGACCAGACCAGGTTTCTGTCCAAGGTACAAGGGATGCCGAAGTTGAAAGGCTGACTTGTATTTTGGCCAACAACTGCTATTCGGAGCATGTTCTACTGAGCTCTTGAAACAAACGTAAGCAGTATTGTATAGAATATCCTCATGCATCTTCAGGCTACCGAAGAAGATGGAGCTCTAGCTGGCGCAGTTCTTTCGGATTAACTGTCTGGCTCTGTAGCGGAACACTCCTGCCTGCTCTTGGAAACGATTCACGTTGGCCTCCTTTGCCGACTCGTGACGAGCCGTGCTGACGATTTCCGGGCTGGCAACTTACCAATAACGACCTTCCTAACCAGAAACTATCATCGTGACTGAGCCCGTGCGGACGAAGGAAGAATCTGAGAATCAGTAAGTAATAAATAGTAATAAGTATGATTTCTGCAGTTTTGAAATTTAGTTCCAGGACTGAACCTAATACCTGCTCTTGCGAGCCAAGAATCATCATTTTGGGGCTGCTCCTGCTCAAAGTCGTGCCACTTGCTTTCCTCGGAACATTAATAATTAACAATGATTGATTGTGTTGGTATTAAATATTGTTAAGTAGTTGCTTTCCGAATATTCATGAAACCTTGCCCCTGTGTACCAACCAAGAATCATCATAGCCTGGCCCTTGTCCCCACGAGCTCTGGCTCCAGTCTTGCTGGCTCCAGCCTTGCTGGCTCCAGCCTTGCTGGCTCCAGTCTTGCTGGCTCCAGTCTCGCTGGCTCCAGTCTTGCTGGCTCCAGTCTTGCTGGCTCCAGTTTTGATGCTGCCGGGAGTTGCACCAACCGCTGTCGGCCTGAGAATGAAATCATCTTGAATCAAGACACACTCAGCACTAGTTGATTGCTCATCTTGTGTGTGTGTGGTAGAAGTCAGACAACGTCATTCGTCGTGCTAAATCAATCTGCTCCAGAAGCAGTATCCTGACCCAAGTTTATTGCTTGCACCGGCAACAGGGATATGTGGCAAGCTTACTCCCGTTGACTCTCAATTGTCAATCCTGCAAGTTTGAACCAAGAATCCGCTTCCCAAGATTCATGGTAGCCTGGTAACTAACTAATTAAATTAGAATATACATACTAAGTGTCAATGTTAGCGATTGTAGATGTCCGAGTCATATTCAGGACCAAGAATCCGGGTCCTGCCTTGCCTGTGAGGGAGGGTAGTAGCTCTGAGATCCAGCCTCGCCAATACTTGGCAAGTATATGATATGATGACTGCTACATTAATTATATTGTGCTACATCGTCGAAATGAAGTCTTCCTCTCGCGGCACCCCATGCAAGGAATCAACCACATTTTAAATTTACATCACATCCAATCTAATCTACGAGAACAAACCTGCGACATCTGGCCGGCACCTTTCGAACCCATTCTCACTTGCTCTTGCCGACAAGAATCGTCTTCGTGCGGCTTCTGACGCCCGTCGCCGGTGGTTGCATCCTCGGAAAAATATAATTAACAACAAAATCAAGCTCATCTTGGACGTCTGACATGTGGTGTTCTGACCTGCCCTTGCCGTCAAAGAGTCCTGGTGCCCGTGGCACACATCGTGCGGGGTTTCGTCCTCGGTTTAGACACGGTGCGATTCATTATTAATATATTTATTAACTGGCACTGACTGATGGCGCGGCAAATCTGAGTTTGGACACGCACATGGACCCTATACTTACCTGGTTTTGCTTCCTGGTCTCAAGTGTTAGTTAACTCATTATTAATGTACTCTGTACGTATTACACGCTGAAGCTGCGAGATGTGACGCACACCGGATTCTAGCTGCTCTTGCCGTCAAAGAAACCTGGTGTCCGTGCTCTTGCCCATCCTCATCGCACGGCACTTCGTCCTCAGAAACCGGCAATATAAGGGATTAAGTAGTTTTATATATAATAATGCCGCAGTGTAACTTCTGAAAAAAACTGACTGTCTGTGGACATGCGGCTGTTGCAGACAAAAACTCGTGTTCTTGCTCTGGCTGCTCCTCCTCGTGGTCCTCAAGGCCCACGGCTGTGTCCTCCGAATAGATAATTACTCACAAGGTTGTATATCTGACTTTGGACATATTAATGGCAGAAACCCTACTAGTCGTACCTGGTTCTGCCTCCTAGCCTTATTAAATTAAGGTTACACGCTAAAGCTGCGAAATGTGGCGTGCACCGTATTCTGACCTGCTCTTCCAAAGAGTCCTGCTGTTCGTGCCCGTCGCCCTGGTGCTCTTGCCCACCGCCCTGGTGTTCCTCCTGCTCATCGACCGGCATTTCGCCCTCGGGTTACGGCAACCGTTGAAGTTAAGGTGCTGAAACAGACCTGGACATGTGGCTCTTGCCGACCAAGACTCTTGGTGTTCTTGAGGGCCGGTTGCTGCGCCCTCGGAATAGCAGTGTCTCAAGTATGGCAAATCTGACCTTGGACATGTGGCGCACCCCCTGTTTTAACCTGCTTTTGCCTGCCAAGACTCGCCAGCCTCTTCTTCATCTGCTGGCCACTCTTCCTCGAGCCAGCGTTCTGAGCTGATGCTACTGTGCCAGCTGTTGACACTGTCATCAGCATCCTGAGTCGATATTTGCTTGGCCTTCCAAAACTAGCTCCGTCGAAATGTCTGTAGACCGGGGCGGGTGTTGTTTGTTCCTCAGAATCTAATCTAAGTCTAAGTTGTTGTCTCTCGCTGGTGTAGCAAGCAAATCTGTTGGTTGCCGGCCAAGACTCGCCGTTGTCTTGATTTTCATCTTGCCAAGGTTTTTCAATATTATGATTTCAACACCAGACCGACTGCTATATCCGGCCGTACACATCTGAGAAACTGCAACGAGTCTCCTCGTCTGGCCCCACGATGTGGTCCTGCAGGTTGATGCGAGGCTGAAACTCTTTGCGAGACAAACAGAATCACTGTCCTCAGTTGGAGGTCGGGCTTTGCCAGGCTGATAGCTGCCCCAGGCATCATAGCTTAGATCGTCCTTATAGCACGGTTGTTCAGAGCATGAGGCTCCAATGGACCATGTGTTTGTTGCCTGAGGAGGGAGCCATGGTCGGGAACTCTTGCTCTGAGGGCGTCTCTGGCTCCTGTACAGAGAGCAAATGGCTTCAGTGTAAACGAAAATTGCTCTGAATCCAGCCCAGCTGCGGTTGGCTCGTCTGGCACGGGTGGAGGACTTGCCTTCGGCTGTGCCGTCTTTTTTGGCGGAGGTTCTTTCATCTGAACCGCCTGATCAGGAATCGCCAACGCACAGCAATTCATCAATCTATGTTTCACAAGTCGCCTTGGCAGGGCCCGGCACCACCGCCGAACACTGCTTTACCTGAGCCGCAAGGGTTACTCGTTCAAATTGGAACTCATGACATTGTCGTGATTCGATTGGATTGTGCATTGCAGCGCAGGTCGCCTTGCTCCTGGATGTGGGCGGCTGTGCCTCGTGGATGGGGGCGGTGGTTGTGGCGACAACTGCGCAGTACCCACAAGTAATTAATGACATTTCTTTCGCGTCTGAAAAATCATTATCTAATGCAAACGAAGTTGAATTCATTGTTGTTTATTACTTACTGCCTCTATTCACATAATAAGTACTGATGGTCAGAAGTATTTATTTACACCATTTATTCAACTAAATAAGTCAAATCAAACCTAATGTAAATTACTTATCTTTGAAAACCACTGTACTGTTGATATTTGCATTATCGTAATATTTTTTGTTAATTGCCATTCTCAGGCAAAACTTACATTGCAACGTAAGGCAGCGGTGAAAATAATAACAATAATAAAGTAAATAAATAAATGAACAAATAAATAAATAAACATATATATATATATATACATATATATATATATGATACTAATAAAATATTAATATATTAATATATATATATATATATATATATATTTATATATATATATATATATATATATATATATACATATATTATATATTAAAAAATAATACTAATTTTTAATACTAATACTAATAATTATTAAATTATAATGATAATATACTGATAATAATATTATCATGCCAAGTCACGTCGGCCTTGTCTTGCTGGCCTGGAAAAATGTCCAACAACGGTGGTGATGCCTGATCAGAGATGAGTTCTTGCAGCCACTGTTCAGTCGCTGCCGTCGCAGCGGCCGGCCAATTAATGCACATGCACTGCAAGGCATTTGCGGTAGTTGTTCGGAACACTACAACACTACAACTAGACAGCATTCAACAAGAATTTTCCTGGATTCATTGACCACCGATCCACAAACTCCCATGCGGTAATTGCATTACAAGTCGCGACGTTGGCGCCAGGAGTGATAGTAGGGGCCTCGTCATCAGCAGCGGCGATCAGTGACTAGTGCTGACTGACTGAATTACCCTCGCAGTGAATAATGAGATTAGAAGCCTCATGAGTGAACGGCGGCGGGGCTTTTATTCTTTGCGCCTGATGCAACAACGGCCAGAATTACACTCGACCAACCCAGCCACTCAAACACTCTCACTCAAATTGCAGTTGTGAGCAGTGCAAGTCGCCTCTGGCTCTGGCGACGTTGTCCCCTGAGCAGCAGCACCGAAGCACGCAGTACTCAAATGAGAAACCGGTTTTCTTGCAAAGCAAGTCGCCGCCTGTTCCTCGGGAGCGGCGGTACGGGCCAGTTGTGGCTGTGACTGTATCACTGCCTGAACAGGTGCCACAGAAGAGCTCACACTCCCTCACGCTGCTGGGTTCTGGATTGCATGTTGTCTCGGCTTTTCCCGTCCCAGGCTGATCTGATGGAGTCTGAGAAGCACTCACCGAATAAGAAACTCTGGTTTCTTGCAGAGCAAGTCGCCTTATTCTTGGGAGCGGCGGCTTTCTTCGCGGCGGGCGGCTGTGACGGCGCCTGAACAAGTGCCGCCATCACAGAAGAGCTCACACAGACACGCCGACACACTATTAATCTTTTAAGTCGTCTCGGCCTTTCCCGTGCCAGGCTGATCTGATGGCGCCTGAGCAGCAACAACGACAAGCACTCACCGAATAAGAAACTCGGGTTTCTTGCGGAGCAAGCAAGTCGCCTTGCCCTTGGGAGTGGCGGCTTTCTGCGCGGCGAGCGGCTGTGATGGCGCCTGAACAAGTGCCGCCGTCACAAAAGAGCTCATCCAGACGACGTGCTACAAAATAATTGTTGCCGCACAAGTCGTCTCGGCCTTTCCCGTGCCAGGCTGATCTGACGGCCCCTGAGCAGCAACGATGATCAATAGCAGGCACTCACCAAGCAAAATCTTGCAATGCAAGTCACCTTGTCATTGTCCTTAGGAGTGGTGGGCTGCTTTGGTCTTGCCTTTGCAGCGACAAGATTGTCATTGTCAGAATCGAGGAACACCAATAATTAATACTGTACTTGCAGACCAAGTGGCTGCGTCTTGCTCTGACGACGCCTGAGCAGCGGCACTGGAGAAGTTTGGCTGCTGGGACACCACGTGAACAGTGAAGTGAACAGTGGGGGCAATTTCCACAAATTGCATTGCAAGTTGCCTTGGCCTTCGCTTCCGCAGCCTGGTCTTGCGGCACCTGAATGGGGGGATGCTATAAATTGTTGCCAATGAGTCATTCTCTGACACACCAACACTGAAGAATATTGCCGCAGCCAGCTAGCTTCAATCACTGCCCTCAGGCGCCTGTGCATTCGAACCGTAACCCCAGGGGGGACGACCCGCAGGCGGAGGTGGCTTCTTGCGGTACGGGTTTTCTTGCAAATAGCTCGGTTCCAGATCCGTCTGGACCGGCTTGTCCTCCTTCGGGACCCTGTACCACTCTGACTTGTCGTAGTTCCACTGCTGCGGGTGCCCCGCCACTTGGATCGCACAGGGTCAAAGCAAATCTGCAACGTTATGCGCATACACACACAGAGATCGGACTGACTGACGTGACTGTCTGACTGGCTGACTGGACACCACTACCATGTCTCTCTTGCGAAGAAGCTGCTGAGGAGGTAGTTTTTCTCATGCGCCCAGGCCACGCAAAATCTGAACACGTCTGGATAGACGTGTGCCTTGTTGAAGGCGAGCCAGTGGCCTCGCAGCAATCAGTCAAGTCTGACTCTCACACTGCAGCCTGAAAAAACCTTACTGGCTAGATGAATCACGCTAAGTCTCGGAGCAACTTGTGCGTGAGCTCCTTGGCGAACGCCTTCGCGCGCTTCTGGCAAGGGTGGGATCTTACCGCCAAGACCGCCTGGGATTGCGCAAGAAACATTCTCGCTTGAATTGCAATACAACTTTTTCAGCTCTTGCAGCCAAGGAACGGCCCACGCCGGCATATCTATCTGGAGTTGAAGCATCACCCATGCCAGATCCGGACTCAAAAACAGCAGCTCTTGCGTCACGAACTTATCGCACTCTTGCGCCGATTTGTAGTCTGGCAGTGGCCAACTGCTTGTCGGCCGGGTCGTTCGTGGGAGCTCATCCCAGTCTCAGTACGCAGGGAGAGAACGGTCGAGTCTTACAAATGTAGCAATCTGATATGTTGCAGTCGAGTTGCAGACCTCTAGCGCCTTCAAGAGCAGCCGGCCTTGTTCTCCATAAGGCGGCTTGAGGCCACCCAGGCAGTTGGCCAGTGTCTTGCGCCAGCGCCAGACCACGTCTGGCACCTTCTTCTTGGGCTCTGGCTCTTCGGCCATGGCAGCGCGGGCGACTCTTCTTGCCCGCGGCTTCTGACACCCATTCACTTTCTTGCTTGAGATCAAAAATTCAAGGCCCACATGTCGCTCAAGACTCATGCATGCATCCAGAAACTCAAAGCTGACTGACTACTGCTTCTATGTGCAGGGCTGGCCTCCAAGTCGTCTCTTGCCGAGGATGTCTGTCACCTTGGGACAGTGACCGAAGAGCGGGGCTAATAAATGATTTGAAGCTGTCCCGCACCCTGCAGCCTGCGGCCTTGCCCGGTTCTGGCCTGCATGTCGGTGCCGAGCCAGCAGCGGCCCGAAGTGAAGAAGCTCCTGGAGTGGGTCGCTTGGCTTATTGGGCATGCTGCTTATGCTTCTTCGCTCTTGCTGATTGGGCCAACCAGAAAGACTCTAGCTCATGGACGTTTAACAGCCTGGCAAGTGGCTTCTTTTTCCAGCTGCTGTCTGGAGATGTCTGGCGATCAGCAAAGCAGAGAAAATGAAAAGGACACCGGATGGAACCAAGGCGATGTCGTCACACGCGCCATAATTTTTAAACAAAACCATGTAGCATGAACCTTGGCTTGTCTTACTAACTATCTCAGCTAGCCTCGATTCTTGCGGTGTCCTTCTTGAATTGAATCTTACTTCTTGCGACTCGACCCATCTCGTAGTCTCCGCATGTGCGTGCTGATGCTGCTCGAGGTCAGGGAAGGACTGGGAGTTCTTCTTGAGGACTTGCTCTTCTTCTCCTTCTTCTCCTTCTTCTCCTTCTTCGTCTTCCTGTCCGAGCGCTGCTTCTTGCCCCTTTTCTTGCCGCCCTTCATCTCCTCCGTCTCCGTCTCTAGCTCCGCCGGCTTCTCCTTCTTCTCTGGCGCCGGTGATGGGGCTCGTTTTCTTATTATCGGATCGAACGGACTCGTCTGGCTGACTGGCCTCTTCTGGCCAGCAGCGTTAAATGCAGCCTCCAGCATTGTCTTCGCCTTCGCCAGCTCTTCCCGGGCTCTGTCCTCTTGCAGACTCACCTGATCAGGGAACTGTGCTCAAACTCGAGGACGACCACAAGTAAGTACTAGTACTAGTACGACTACTAATACTACTACGACGACGACGACGACTACTACTACTGCTACTTCGTGCGGCTGCTGGCATTTACTCGGAGGTTTTTCTTTGACATGTCCAGGCCTGCTGAGCCCGAATTTCGTTCTTGGCACCGCGTTTTGCCTCTTCCATCCTGCACTGCTCGGCATTGAAATAGTTCTTTTGCGAGTCAGACCTTGGGCGGAGTTGGGCAACGACAACTGTTGCTTTTTATCAGCTTCTTACAGCAGAAACGATTGCTAGCTGTAGCGCAACTGTGTGTATAAAACAAATATGTGTAGAGTTGTAGTACTAGTACTAGTACTAGAAGGAGTACTTCGACTACTACTACTACTACTACTACTACTACTACTACTACTACTACTACCACCACTACTGCTGCTACTACCCCTGCTGCTGCTGCTACTAGTACTACTACTACTACTACTACTACTGCTACTTCGACTACTACTACTACTACTACTACTACTACTACTACTACTACTACTACTACTACTACTACTACTACTACTACTACTACTACTACTATGCTACTACTACTACTACTACTACTACTACTACTACTACTACTACTACTACTACTACTACTACTACTACTACTACTACTTCTACTACTACTACTACTACTACTACTACTACTACTACTACTACTACTACTACTACTACTACTACCACTACTACTACTACTTATACTACTACTTCTACTACTACTACTACTACTACTACTACTACTACTACTACTACTACTACTACTACTACTACTACTACTACTACTACTACTACTACGACTACGACTACGACTACAACTACTACAACTACTGCTGCTGCTGCTCCTACTACTACTACTACTACTACTACTACTACTACTACTACTACTGCTACTTAAAGCTACTACTGCTACTGCTACTGCTACTTTAACTACAACTACAACAACAACTAACTAAATCTACTACTAGTGCTAGTACTAGTACTAGTCCTACTACTACCCCTCCATGATGCTACTGATTGAAATTACACATACCGAACCATCACACACATGCAAATTGCGGTTGAGTAGCAGCATTGCTGTCGTAACCTTGAGCAGCGAAGCCATCTGCTCAACCACTTCTTGCCCTTGAACAACCGGCAACGGCAGCGGTGGCGGCGACAGCAACGGATTCGCCAGCGGCGGCATCGGAAAGCCGAATGGCACGTTCAACGGGTTCAGAGGCTGGCTCACGGGCGCTGGCTCTTGCTGCGGTCTTGCTCTGTGCTGCAGCGGCTGTTGCCGAGGGTTGAGCGGCTGCTGCTGTTGCTGCGGCTGGGCTCTCTGCTGCAGCGGCTCTTGCCGAGGGTTGAGCGGCTGGTTCACGCGTGCGGGCTCTTGCTGCGATGTCCTCTGCTGTTCTTGCTGCAGGGCTCTCTGCTGCAGTGGCTGTTGCTGAGGGTTGAGCGGCTGCTGCTCTTGCTGCGGCGGGGCTCTCTGCTGCAGCGGCTCTTGCCGAGGGTTGAGCGGCTGGTTCACGGGCGCGGGCTGCTCTTGCTGTGATGTTCTCTGCTGTAGCGGCTGTTGCTGACGGTTGAGCGGCGGCTGGCTCACGGGTGCCGGCTGCTCTTGCTGCGGCGGGGCTCCCTGCTGCAGCTGCTGTCGCAACGGCTGCCACCGCGGTGGCGGCATTTCTGGGACCTGCGGCGGTGCTGCTAGAAGCCCTTGCTGAGTTTGTGCAGCTGAAGTTTGTGGGGCTGGTTGCTGTTGCCGTGGCTGTGCCACTTGCTGCGGCCGCTGCGAGGAGGGGGGGGGAGTCTGAGGAGTTGGCGGGGCTTGTTGGACCTGCTGCTCTTGCTGTTGCTGTGCTGGCTCAGTTATTTGCATTTGCCGTCCTTTTGGCCGCGGAGTTAGCGGGGCTTGGGCTTGGTGCTGCAGCCCTGCTGGTGGTGGGCTTGCTGCGGCTGTGGCTGGACTTGCTCGTGGCATTGGCATTTCTGGTCTTGCTGAATGCTTTGGGTTTAAAAGGCTCTCAGGTGGTCTCCTTGGACTTGCTGCGGCTGTGGCTTGACTTGCTTGTGGCTTCAGTGCTTGTTCTGGCTGCGGCCTTGCTGGGGGGCCAAAGCTGACGGGTGGTCCCATTGGCTGGCGGGGCAATGCCGCAGGCTCTGGCTCAGGCAGAGGCTGGGAAGGCATGTTCACCTGTGCTGGCGAAGTTGATTGTGGCTCCACGGGCTCTGGTCTGTCCTCTGGTCTGCTTGGCTCTGCGTTACATCTGGCCACGAGTGGTCTGCTTGGCTCTGCTTTACATCTGGCCACGACCACTTGAGGAGCCTTGGCTTTGTTGAGGACCTCTTGCCGTGCAGCTCGTTGCCTGCAATATAACTCTTGCGTGCAAACTACCTGAGTCCAGCCATGGATGTGACGACTGAATAATATAATACTAATCTTTAACAAGTAAGTCTTAAAGGTTAGTTTTATTATCAAGATGCCAAGTCACGCCAAACCGTTTAAGCGTGTGTCGGAGTACGGCGCCTTCCCCCTTTTTTTTCTTCTTCTTCTTCTTGCTCCGGTCCTCGTCGCCCCCCTGCTGCTCGGGCCAGTGCCGGTGTTCATTCCACTGCGTGGCACGGTCATTCCACTGCTGATCTTGCCACTGCTCATCTTGCCACTCATTCCACCGCCACTGCTCATCTTGCCACTCATTCCACCGCCACTGGTCATCTTTCCACTCATTCCACCGCGTGGCACGGTCATTCCACTGCTGATCTTGCCACTGGTCAGCCATGGAAGCGGAGCTACTACGTGTCAGTGTCTACTCGTCTTCACTCACTCTACGTTGTAAAAAATATAATTAATTAATTATGCTTCTGAGTCTGACTGAGACAACCTGGTCAACTGCGGACGCACTGTTCTTGCTGACTCAATTCAACCTTGACGTGAAGCCAAATCTGACAAATGGTCAACAACCGCTGATTCGATTATTGATCTGATCAAAAGCCCACTGCAGAAAACCAAACCACCCGGGTCTCCTCCTGCTAGAAATCTGGCACGACGAGGCATGCGGAGGTCTGGCCTCGGTAGTCAATCTGGCAATTCACTTAGCATGAATTTTGTATATTATTATTAATTGATTTGAATTTTGTATATTGATTGATTGCCTTGGGCAAGTCTCTAACTAATGTCTAACATTTTTTACAAATGTTCTTGCCTGTTTGGAGATTGGTCCCGGTTTAGGGCTCGGAGTTGGGTCTGAGGTCAGGCAGAGTTCAAGTCTGATGGCTTCGGGCAGCTAGCAAATCGGAATCTTGCGCGGGAGAGGGTGGTTCGGTTTACACTTACGACTTACATTCAAAGCTTGCGGAAGCTCCGTATTTATCAGGGGGCGTTCGTCATCGGTTCTTACGCTCTCGGCAGGGTTAGGTCTTGCCCTGAAATTCCCACATCAAGAAACACATCACAGTCTTATTATACACTGTAACACTGACTACTCAACCCAACAACCATCAACCAATGGCCAATAATATCAGTTCAATACGACGTAACTAGTTGCTTGCTGGAAGAATAATCTTACTCTGCATTGACCCTCCTTTCTAATCTTGCGACCGCCCGGTCGGCATCCTATGGACGTCTGTTGATCTTACACCTTACTCCCTACCGTCTCTCCATATAGTGACTTTGCTATCTCTTACTCGTACGACCTCACGGCCGGCGTCCAAATGGACGTCTTGCTAATTCTTGCCGTATTACGACTCGGCTTCCCAGCCGCTGTTCTTACGACCTCACGGCCGGCGTCCGATGGACGTCTTGCAAAAACGGGCGCGACCTCCCGGTCGACCCGGCTAGCGTAAATCTTACTCCTAGACCCGGGCACGACCTCACGGTCGGCCCATTAACTCCTAACCCGAATCCTTAGGCGCTCACCCGGAAACCCTCACTGAGTACTTTGCCCGGGCTCCCAGCATCACCATGATCTTGTCCAAGACGTGAATGCTCTCTTGCTTGGGCTGGGCTTGCGGCTTCAGGAGGGCTGCATGGTGGGGTTGGTTTCTTTTCTTTCGGGTCTTTGGGAATAGGGTTCTTACAATGGACTCGGGCCAAACCCTGCAAGACTCGCAAACCCCAAACCCTCCCAACTGCAGCGAAGCCGAAGTCTTGCCCTGACTGAACCTTCCCCCCTTCCCAAAACAAAAAGACACAGCAGCACGCATGATTATGATGACGATGATGATGGTGAGTATCTATATGTGTTCATATTTGTTGTTGCTATTAACTACATTCTTTATGCTGCTAACAGTTAGTAACAATGTAATTGCCTAAGCCTCTGTCTACACTATTGTCAAGTTTGTTCTTTCGACTCAACTGTTGTTTATTCTTTCTGGTTACAAGCAGAGGGATGATCGTGATATTATTGTACTCAATCTTGCTGAAACCTGCTGATTATAAAATAGTACTATTGTTCTTGTTAGCCAGTATTCAGTGTTACAACAGGCAAAACCACGAATAATCTAGCTAAGTCAAAGTGTGTATTTAATTATTCATCACTTATACGGCAGTATGTTTTGATTAGTGTTGACATCATATCATACACAAGTTCATAAAGATGCTTAATTATTATACAGAACCACTCAAAGAAAATAGATGCATATCCAGGACACACATGTTCTGCGTCCAAATTAAGCAATCAGGAAACTGAGTTTTTTATTATTGATACTATTAGAATATGAATTGGGATCGTACCGGTGATAGGCAGGCCCCTGTGAGAAATAGTGTGCTGATGATGAGTTATTTAAAAATTATTGTTTAAATTGTTACCACTAGCGATAGTATCACAAATTGAATAATAAGAAATAGCTAACAAACAATATACTTTATTGACAATGGCCTGTATGGACATTGATTATCAATTAGTAACTCTGAACAGCACACTAACAAGTATTCTGCAAGTTAATTGTTCATGACAGGGTTCCCATATTATTCATCTATGACTAAGAATACAAGCCATTCAGGCTTCGAATGCAAATCTATTATACTATGAGCCATTCGTGATAAGGTTAAAGTATGCACATTATTGCTAATACTTTTTAGTTTATTAGTTTTTCACATTCATTGTAATTTCACCTTTGTATTTTTTGAATATAAATATTACTAAAATTATTAATATGAGACTTAATAAATATTTGTATTTAATACATCATTAATAATACTAGTATTAGTAATATTTAATTACTAATTTAATTAGTGTATTAGTATTATTAGTTCTGTTGTTACAAATTATATTGAAATATCAGTATCATAAGTACTAGTATTTAAATAAATTTAAGTATAATAATAATTTATGTAACATTAGTATTAGGATTTAATTAGTATTAGTATTAAACAAATTAGTATTAGCATTAATATTAGTATTAGTAGTTATTATTAGTAGTATTATTATATTAGTATTAGTATTATTAGTATTATATTAGTATTCGTATTATTGATATTAATATTAATATTAATTATAATTAAATGAATATTAATTAGTTATTATTAGTATTATTAGTATTAATTAATATTAATAATATTAGAATTTAATAATAAAGGTTCGAAGGAGGGGAGGTGTTCGGCGAGGGTTCGGCGAACGCCGGCGGGGTTCGACGAACTTCGGGCGAAGGGTCGGGTCTTGCCTTTCCAAAGTGTTGCCCCCTTCTGTGTTAAATAATTTAAACACCAAGTAACCCAGACCCTCATCTAGTTATGCGGCCCGCAGTAGAAGTTACAAACACGAAAAGAAATCCCGAGCTCTAACCCCTGAACACTAAACCCTGTCAGCCCTAAGCCCAGCTCCCGGCCTAAGCCAGAAAGCAGTTCGGTCAAGCTGCCTCGTGCCGCCAGCTGCCTCAGAGCAGCCACAAGATTCAGTCTGCACCCGTACCGCAAAGCGCCATCTCTTTCAAGGAACCTTACTAGCACACCAGCATAAGGAACCCTGCAGAGGCAGGCTCTTTGGCTTGAGGTATTTGTTGTTTAGGCTTTAGGGTTATCGAAGCATGGAGGTGTGAGAACAATAATCGCCTAACAGGGGCCCATGAGCCCCCCGAAGCTCACGGCTACAGCTAAAATCCCACGGCAAACCATTGTCTGCTGCGGAGGGTTTGGGCGGGGCTGTCTTGTACAGCCGCGGGGAAGACTCAAGTGACTGAAGGTGAAAGATTCGGTAAACCTGCTGCAGACAATGAAAACAACATCTAAAAACTCAGCACCTGTAAGAATCGGGACGAACAACCTTGCAACGACTTCGAAGCCGTCTGACAAGTCATGCTGCGCCGGTGTCACGACAGAAGTCTCTGCCGTTCGCACTGTGCCGCCACCCTGCAGGGCAAAAGGCTCACCAGGGCTTAAACCCAGAGCCTGCGCTGTGCCCAAACCAAATGCTCGCATATCGCAGTGGCTTTGAAAGGATACATTAAACGCCCTGAACCTTAGAGTATACGATACGTGCACGTGCAAACTCAGCGGGCGGGAGAGGGGGCGGTGCCTGGACTTCGGCGGATGTGGGGAGTTTATGCTTAGCTTGCGGATGCACAGCTCAGCAGAACATACTTCAGGATGCCTTTCTTGCAAGTCAATTTGGTGGAGAGTAGTGATTGCAGCCCCAACGTCATTACACATACATACATACATACATACAGACATACATACATACATACATACACACATACATACATACATACATACATACACACATACATACATAGTTACATACATACATACATACATACATACATACATACATACATACATACATACATACATACATACATATGTTACATACACATACATTACATACATTGACATACTTACATACCAATATTCACTCATTTCTTACATAAATACATAATTAACTACCTATAATAATTATAGATGGATACATAGAAAGATACATGCATGTGCTGTGTACACATACGCACACATGACCCTTGCTTGAGCTACTTTCTACAAGTACTCGAGCATGTTCACGCGGAGGACCAAGCTCAATATACCTATTTGCGACGTGGGTGGCAACACTTGGAAGCTGGCGCCAGATGCGTACACATTCCACATGGATTACGGCATAAAAACTATTATCTTGAGCCGGGCCCGGAAAGTAACAATAGGTAAGAGTGGGCATGCGTTCGACTCCATTGTTTTGCCGCAAGCACTTCTTCATCTGCGCCTCATGACTTTGGTGAATGCCTTTGCTCTACTACTTGTGAGCCCTTGAAGCCCCAGCAAGGACGCCCGTGTCGGCAGGTCGCCGGGAAAAGAATAGAACATCATTATTTTCTCTTCCGTTGGCAAGCGCCTGCCTGACCTGTTCGCATCGCAGCCTTTCTTGAGTAAGATTGTTGCACGTTTCCACTGCCTCAGATGCTTGTCGACATATCCAACCGACATCTGCTTTTTCGATGCCTGTGCCTTAAAGCCTCCAGAAGACCCCGATAAAGCTGAACAACGCTGATGCACAGGCGCGTGACACACGCAACACGAAAAGCGTAAAGTTTATCAGGGTCTTTCATATTCCTAATTGGAGGACCGTCATCATAGGTTACGTTATCCAATCTAAAACAGGGTTGGGAAACATCCAGGACCGTCTAGCAGCCGTCCTTCTTCGAGCTCTGTCGCATCTCAGTGCCCTCGAGAATGGACGAGATGCCCATCCTCAACAATTCTGTCGGTTTTGTATACACACCCTACAGCCCACACACCGAAACCCTATAATAGAGCCCTAAACCCCGCACCGAAGAGCCCAACACCGAGGCACCGAAATTACGAACACGGAAGGATTGGAAGCTTTGCCCTAACCTTTGCCCTAAACCCTAAACCCTAAGTTAGGGCCACCCTTTGCGGCCTCTAAGGTCCAACGGTAACAGAGGGTCCCTTAATCCCATAAAGCCATAAAGCTCTAAGCCCTGACGTTTAGGGTTTAGGACTTACTATGTTCTGCAGCCCTAAGCCCTATAAGTCAAAAAAACCCTAAACCCCTAAACCATAAATCCAACAAAAATGCAAAAACTCAAAGTTTAACCCTGAGGTAAAATTTAGAGTCGTTTGAGTCTCTAGGAAAATAATGCCCCCAACACTTGCCAACACCTGTTAAAGGCGATTATTTCCGCTATTCTACGTACATTTGGGGATCCAGGTAGGGGCTTACTTGGAGGTTCATGGGTAGTTATAAGTGAGGCTATAAATAGGGTAACCATATCCATAATCCATGTTAGGGGACTTGTATAACTCCACTTACAACTACCCATGGACCTTCAAGTAGACCCTATACCCTTATAGACTTATAGAACCCCTTTAGATCCCTTTAAAGGGACCCTTAAAGGAACCCTTATAACTACCCGTGAACCTCCAAGCAGGGTTGGGCCTCACGTGTTGCTTTTGGGTATCGGGGTTGAAGGGTCCGGGGGTGAGGATTTAGGGTTTAGGGGTTTAGGGTTTAGGAGAGCTTAAAGTTTGAATTGCAAGCTTCCGCTTTTGAAAGCGTGCAAGAACTCGATGTTTGTTACATTGTTGAGGAAAGTCGAGCGGAACTCTATGTATCTCCACCAAAAAGAAGCCCTTGCGAAGCTCCCCCACTCGAGAGAGCCTCAACCCAAAACTCCAAGCCCTACAAAGATGCTACAGGCCCCTAAACCCTAGACCCTGACCCCTAAACCCTAAACGCTGAACCCTGAACCCCAAACCCTGAACCCTACAGCCTAGACCCTTGGTAACCGAAACCGTCAAGCCGAAATCCTGTAAAGGACAGTTTCGGAAAAGCGGCAGGGAGCTGAGGAAGTCTTTGAAAGGGAGCTCCCCGTTTCCTGTGGCGTCGCAGCTATTGAACAGAAACTGTGCACCTGCAGCTTTCGAGGGCTCTTGGGGCTTCGGTTTCGAGTTTGCTTCGGGCATGAAGCACCCTAAACCCTATAAACCCTAAGCACCTATATAGGGCAGCTAAACCCTAAGAATCTGTATAAGGGCACGCGAAGACCATTGATGCAGAGATCTGTGATTTCGGTAAGTATAAAGCTTCCCGGACACCGAGTTCAGTGCAAAATCCAATACCGTTACACTTGCCTAGCTAGTGAAGATACTTTACATGATACTATACAGGCATCCTATTGTGATTTGAGAATATTGAAAACAGAGATATTCAAAGATCTGGATAATGATCCTGCAGCACTCCCCTGCTGAGTTTGGCATCCAAACCACTCGAAATCACTAGTCGTAACAATGCCGTACTATTTGATATAGGGGCCCTAATATGTCATACTATAAGTCTAATAAGGAGCTTTTAAAACAGTTTAGTATTGGTCATTAGGCCCCCAAAATATAGAACTCTACTATGGATCCCTTCTAGAGCCCTTTAAAGCAACCCTATAGCTTAAAATAGTTGAATATTGGTATGTACTTAGGCAAACCTATAGCTTAAAATAGTTTAATATTGGTATTTACTTAGGCCCCTAAATTAGGCTCCCTGGTTCTACACCGGCGTGGTCTCCGGCTCTGGTGAGTTTCGGAGTTTCCGAAGTTGGCAACCACAGTGCCGTGCAAACTTTGAGGTGCGCAGAATGCAGGGGCCTTATTTTTTTGCGTAGAATACGTAGGGTTTGGGTGCATAGTCTACTATTAATGATAATTAGGAACCCCCCCCCAACAACTTTTTTATTTGTTAAGGCCCCTACACTAGCCGCCTGCGTTACTGCCTCCCGAATCGTGCTCCCGCCACAATGCCATGCATGTTATGGGTGCGACTCGCGCTTGAATCGTGCTCCCGCTAAAGGCCGGTTCCTGCCACAGTGCGGAGCCTGTTCCCCAAAAGGGTCCAAGTAATAGCTTTTATAAATCTGCGAAGTACCTGCAAAAATTGCACTTGGACCCTTTGGTTTCTGCGCTTTTTGGATGGGGTCTGAAAAGTCTTGCGAGCCTCAGAACTGCTCCGGACATAGGGCAGCTGGCATTGCTGCGGGGTGCTATTTCACACTCTAAACGCCCTGATCCTGAACCCATACGTCATCCTAAGCCCAAATCCAAATCTCAGTCCTTTAACCCGTCTACATAAACGTTTGAGCCCCAAAAGTATATACTGGGGAACATGTAAACCCTAAACCCCTAAACCCTATACCCCATAACCCTAAACCTCTAAACCCCTAAACCCTATTACCCTAAACCCCCAAACCCGACAACCCTAAACCCCTAAACCCCTAAACCCTATTACCCTAAACCCCCAAACCCGACAACCCTAAACCCCTAAACCCCTGCAACCCTAAACCCCCAAACCCTACAACCCTAAACCCCAAAAAAAAAACAAACCCTAAACCCCTAAACCCTATACCCCATAACCCTAAACCTCTAAACCCCTAAACCCTATTACCCTAAACCCTACTACAAGCCCAAGACCCGAAGGCTGAAGCCCGAGGCTTAAAGGCCCTTCGCCAGCATCTTCGGGCCTTGAAGCTCCTCATTGGCTTTCAGACCTGGTGGTCATCAGGGGTTTAGGGTTCAGGGTTTAGGATTTAGGGTTCAGGATTTAGGGTTTAGGATTCAGGATTTAGCGTTCAGAATATTGGATTCAGGGTTTGGGATTGAGGGATTAGGGTTCAGGGTTTATAATTGGTTGGGGTTAGGGTCTTTCCCTCTGGCTTCTAGTGCCTTTCATGCCGGGTCTTGGGACGTGTTGGGTTTCCACGACGGTTCGGGTCTTAAGGATTGGGCTGAGGATGGAGGAGCTCTCTTCCAGGGTGTTCGGAATGAGCCGAGACGAAAAGATTCACGAATTCAGTAGGGCTTTGAAAGCACATTCTAAACAAAGCTATACCTGCAGAGGGATTTAGTAGGAGATCTTTTTCGAACTTGTTCCGATCCCTCGTTTATGCGCATGGCAAATGGGGCTTTCGGAGCTGAATCTGCCTTTTTCGGATCGTGGGTTCGCAGCTTTCGGGGTTTGCATTCACCCAAAGGGGGCCAAGTACCATTGTAGAATTGTAGTAGGTACTTAGTATATAAGTAATTTGGGCCCCAAAAGTATACATACGACATTATTACTTGGACCCTTTGGGTCATGAGGTCTGGTGTAGGTACTTCGTAAGTATTTGGGCCCCACAGATACGTACTCTACTACGACTTGGACCCCTTGGGATTTAAGGTAACGAGGGGGAACCCGCGAACTGAAACCCCTAACAACCTACAAGCCTTAAGCAATACTTAGGTGCCGAGTTCATAAGCCAAAAAAAGTTTAAACTTTCAGTTTTAAGAGGGTTTCATTATCCCAAAAAGTTTAAAGTTCATAAACTCAGCTACTAAGAATAACCTGTAAAGGCATCCTAGAAATCCTGGGGTTCAGGGTTTGGGGATACCACGTGATTAAAGCCTAAAGCGACTCCTCAACACAACTCAGCTCCCCGTCTGCCACGAGCGGCACGCGTCGACGATGCGACGGAAGTCGTCGAAAGCGATGCTGCCACCTTGTCGGCGCTGGTCTTTGTGGAGACAGTCTATAACTTGGGGTTCAGAGACTACGGCTTTGG
This sequence comes from Symbiodinium sp. CCMP2592, assembly GCA_905221615.1. Classification (NCBI taxonomy): domain Eukaryota; class Dinophyceae; order Suessiales; family Symbiodiniaceae; genus Symbiodinium; species Symbiodinium sp. CCMP2592. The sequence continues at coordinate 261,141 of CAJNDT010000446.1, forward strand.
TTTAGGATTTTATGAGAAAGGGGTCGTAGGCTTGAGGACTTTAGATTTAGGATTTCAGGTTATGCCTGTCATGAATACATGACATGATCCGTTCAGGCGTTGGTACCCTTCGGTATAGGAAACGCGGAAAACAGAAGGATCGGGGTAAGATGGCCCTGACGTCGTACATGAATGACACTTTGGCATGAACTTTACTTATTCAGCGTGGCTCCTGCCAATGTGGAGAAGCAAGTAGATGTACATTCAATGAGATAACATAGTATGCATGCAGACACGCTTTGCTTCTCGATGAGTCAGCACTCAGCACGTTTGGTGCTGCAGTGTAGCACCAGCTGCTGCAAGATGCTATGCGATGCTTTCGACATGTTGAGGCTTGCAGAAAAGGGAACAGGAATGTTGCTAATTGTTACGCCGAGAGACTGAGAACTGAAACTCGAACAGACATGCCCTGCAACATGATTCCTGTCGTATGACTCGGTTGATTGCTCGATGACCGCCAGGACAAGTTGATTTAATGTCTTCTCGTTGAAGAACTGTTCTGGGCTGCATAACAATAATTCATAATTACTTGCAACATCATGTCTATCGGCGTGACACCACCAATCTTATTTTGGAAAGGATGTTGTGTTGCTGCCCGAATAGCTTTGCACTATTCCTCGACGATCGCGGAACTCGATACCGCGTGATTCTACCAGATATACAAGGTTTGCCAAGCATTGCATGGCTTGCATGCGCGAGGTGCAGGCTCCATCCCTCCTTTTGACCACCCCTATAGTCTAGATAGTCTAGAGTCTAGAGGCCCTCACAGTCAATTGCATGTCATATCAAAGCGATAAAAACCCCCTTCTACACTCGAACCTGAAAAAATGAGACTGTCGCTGGGGCCTGCTCCTGCTGTTTGTACGTCAAGGTCCATCTCCTCGCAGATGCGCCGGTGTTGGTTTGATGGTTCGGCTCTCTACGTCGCATGCGCTCTCCCAAGGCATATAGTAGACAACTTTTGCGTTAGACAGGACAAAGCCCGTTAAACCGGCCGCTGCTTGGCACAACACAGCAGAGCATCTGATCCCGAACCCGAATACCTCCCTCAGCTTGCTACCTTAACCTTGCATGACCTACTATGGAAGGTATAGGGACCCCAGGAAAGACGAGGTTCTAGTTGGTTAACGTAAGCTTCAGGGTAAGCAAAGATTCCAAAGTATCACGGAGGAGACACAGGTTTAGACAAGCAGGCTCTCGAAGCTGAATGCTCAGATTTTGGGGTGGTTTGGGGTTTAGGATGCTTGGGGCTTAGGGTTTATAGGGTTTTTTGGGGCTTCGTAGTAGCGTAAAACTTGCAGATGTGCAAGACCGCAAATTGATGCATGGAACCTGCTTAGAGTGATATGGCATCAACTAGCTCTTGGCTAGAAATGCCGAACAAACTCCGAGAACTGGGCGAAGAGCAGCAGCCTCAAAGCGGACAAGCCCGCACTAATAATTCATGCTTTCACGGTGCCAGGTAGAAAATGTACCGAGATGTCCATGCACTTATGTGGTGCATGCTACATCGAGTCTCTTTGCACAGGCTTTGCATCTTGCTTGCTGTCGACAAGATCCCTCGTTCCTGGCAACCATAACCTAAAATGTGGGAACATCACCAACAAACCCCCGCGAACCCCAAACTCGATGAACAGCGCACCCAAAAATGCCTTGAAAATGGAACCCCGATGCCAACACCCATCTTGGAACCCCTAGAACTCGAAACCGCGAACCGGAACGACGTAAAAACCCCAAACCAAGACTCCTACACCCGTACCACAAATTACTTCAAACCCCAAAATACGAGGTAAACCTATCCTCCCTCAACTTGTTTCACCCTGACCTGGGCTATCGCTCGTGGAAGCGGGGCTGCCAAGAGGTCGAAGAAGTGCCGGAAAATCTGTGGTGTCATGTAGGAGCTTTGATAAATCGAACACTGGTTTGGGGTACATTCGAGTATAGTTATCACGAGGAACCCTACTTCAGGGTTTAAGGCATAGGTCTCTTGGCGCTTTAGGGTGTCGGGGTCCAGGGTTTGGAGTTTAGCGGTTTGGGGATTTCGGAATTAAGGCTCTAGGAGTTTGCGGGATGAGGGCTTGGGAGTTGAGGTGTAGAGCTTATTGTGTACATAGATTAAGGAATTGCTCTGGTTTCGCATGCGGCCGAACTGGATTTTTGATGTGTTGCGGGCTTGCCCCCACAACACAACAGAAGCTTGCAAGCATGACAGGGCTTGCAGCAAGGCAGGGCCGGAAGAAGTTGAAACAACGACTGCCCAAACTCAGATGCTCGATTGCATAATGTAGAGGCCGTATGAAACTTTGAACAGGGTTTTGGGGCCTGGGGCATAGCATACTGTCATGACAATACCAGTAGTACATCTCGGGGTTGTCTCGGCATGATGCTGATCTTGACACACCTGCATCCAAACATATGCGTATATCTACACGCATGCACAACTACAAGTGTAAACACAAGCAAGTTCAGCCACTCCGATGAATGAGCTCCAAAGGACGCATCATTCCCAATCATTCTGCAGAAACAGCCAAGCCTCGGGTTTATGAAATGCCGAAACGAGCCATGCTTCGCTAAATCTACGACATCCTGTGAGAACCTTCCAAGCGCTTCTGTCCAGCTGACCCGTGATGGACTTGAAATTTCACTCGCGACAAGATCGGAACCCTAAACCTCAGATCTTATAAACCCTAAACCCCTAATCCCTTTACAGAACTCTTATAGTTCCCTTCTTACAGAATGTCATAGCTCCCTTTAGATTAAAGGAACCCTAAACCCCTAAACCCTATTATAAACCCTCTTATAGATCCCTTTATAGAACCCATATAGATCCTTTAAAGGAACCCTAAGCCCCTAAACCCCTACAAACCCTCTAAACTCTGTGAAGCTGGATGCGACCTCGGGGTCTACTCCGCCACGCAGAGGCCGGAGACGCCGCAACGCCCTGATGGCACAGAAATGATGGCTTGAGCAAAGGGTTCAAATCATGGGGTTCCTGTAAAGGGATCTATAAGCGTTCTTTTAAGGGGGTCCTTTAAGGGATCTATAGGGTTTTAGGGTTTAGGCTTAAGCAGAGGACCCAAGCAATAGTTTAGAATAAAGTTTGGGGGCCCGTAGATCTACAAAGTACCTACTCTGTAATGGTACTTGGACGCCTTAAGCATACATGGGGGAGTTTGCTTTTCTGCTTTGTGGTGTATCTAACTCCTACAAGGGGTTTCTGGCTTCTGCAACTCTGAAGGGGTCGTCAGAACATGGGCTATGCCCTGTAGCTTCCATATAAGGACCGCCTTGCGACACTCTGGAATCTCTCTCAAATTAAAGGTGTCGCTGGACGAATCAACCATGAGCCGGACTAACGCCAGAAGCATCATTCACGACGGCTGATACAGAAAAAGACTGTCCTGTCCGTTTCTAAGGCGGACTTTACCACAGCTCCCGTAGTTGGCTGTAGTTTCGGACACACGTTCCAAAGCTAATGGAGGCCTCTGTCCTTCGCAAGTACAGCAGCTGCGAAAATGGCCCTAAACTCTACAAAGCCTGAGAGGCCTCAGGTTGAGGGTTCCGCACCATGAAACCCGGCTAAGCCTTTCTTCAAAACTCCCTGGACACCCATAAACAAATCATAACGCAATAAGCCTAAACCATATGAGCACCATCATAAACCTCGACAGAATCATACAGCAAATGATACGCTCAAGACAGAAATTAATCCTGGAATCTGCGGTTTCCGACGACCCTCGACATCACAACTTGTAGAAAACTCTATAAACCGTACTACGCCCCTGCAGCCCTCAATCCTAGACTACAAACCTTGAAACACTCATTGAATCATCAAGTTTAGTTTTCTCCATCTGCCATCACCGTGATACCAGAGGACTCATTAAATCATCAAGTTTAGTGTTCTCCATCTGCCATCACCGTGATACCAGAGGGGTTGAAGTTCTGCTTCGCTTCAAACTGGGTTCTCTAAATGGAAGGGCAGGGGACTTAGTAAGTAGGTTATAAGTAGAGTTATAAGTCCCCTAAATGGAGTTACCCCAATTATAACCCTACTTATAACGTACTTACTAAGTCCCCTGCCCTTCCAAGTAGCGGTGTTCCGGTCCGGTCGCGTTGGCATGGCATGCAGTGCTTTACGGAGATGAGGGGTCATGGAGCGGGACCTTTGAAATTGGACTGGGTCGTGGCAAAAAATGCATTGGGTACTGCCCCCATACAGTAACAGTTGGTAATAAGGCTACTATTAAGGTCCGAAAAAAACTACATTATGAATGTTGTCCAACTGTTACTGAGTGGGGGCAGTACCCAAAGAATGCAGTACATTTAGCTTCGGAAGCACTATCAGGAAATGTCCTTTGAAATTATTTCACCTCCAGATTGGTCCGCCTAGCCGTATAAAGCCTAGGCCCTTATCCCGTTTGGGCCAGGACAACTCACAGTTGTAAACCCCAAGGTCCACGACCGACATGCTTCTTGATTTCCCCAGAGTAGGGTCTCGTTTGTTTCCCAGCACAGTGATATGTATACATGTACATACACATATACATATGTATGTATACATATATGTGTATATATATATATATATATATATATAGATATGTGTATGCTGGCTGAAGACCCCAAATCGCAATCTACGCAACAAGTCGTCGCTCGTTTTTAACAGTTCAGGGCGCACCCGAATGCTGAGTAGACGTTGTCGTGCCAACATGGCCGTGACCGTGGACAGGCACTCCTGAGCTCGAAGAGTGTGCTTGTGCTTTGGTAGGAGGGCCTTAATTATAAGAATAGGGTTCCTTTGAAGGGATCCTTAAAGGGTTCTATGAAGCATCTATAGTAGGGTTCTATAATATAGGGGGCCTTAATCATTAGAAAAGGGTTCCCTTAAAGGGAGCCTAAAGGGGTTCTATAAGGCATCTATAGTATAGGGTTCTACAATGTAGGGGCCTTGATAATTAGAAAAGGGCTTTAGGGTATTTTATACCATAACTACAACAAGGAACCCACCAAAATGGCATGGGTAATTATTAAGAGGGTTTGGAGCTGCAGGCGTGGTTATGGTTGTGGGTTTGGTGTGCGGGGTTGTGGATTGTAGGCCTTTGGGCTTATAACGTTTCAGGGAGGTAAAGTTTAGGTATAGTATATAGTATAGGGGGTCAACGAACCAAAAGCAGCGAGGTTTGTGCTTTGGGTTGTTTACTCAGGATACGCTGAAGACATGTAGTAATGGCTCACTGAACCTAACAGTCGCAGCACAAGCAGCAGACTTTGTGAAATGCTCATGCCAAACTCACAAGAATTGCATGCACAAGCCGCAGACTCTACACAGCCCAAGTCCAGAAACCAGAGAAGCCTTCAGCAGTTCCCAAATCCTACCTATAGTCTCCATTGTAGTTCCTTTGTCGGGTTACCTTATAGGACCCTAATTACATATTTGGTTAAACCAAAAAAAGGAACTGCAATTGATACTAGAGGTACAACCTAGAAACAACTCAACCCATCGAACCCTAAACTCCACATCAGACCAGACCTCCTACTACGACAGGGCTTATTCCCAAAAGCTCGAGAGCCCAGATCTCTCAACTTGAAAGCCCGAAGCCCCAAAGACTCCATGTGGCGGGTTTAGTGTTCGAGGGCTTTGGGGTTTTGGAGTTTTGGGGGCTTTGGGTTTTAGGGTTATGTGGAGTCTGACGGCGGGAGCCGCCATAACTAAACAGACTTCTGGGGTATATCTGTAACTATATATATATATATATATATATTTATGTATCTAGTTGATTGTATGAACGCTCTCAGGCCGTACTACGACTAGCCACTAGTTGTTAACCCAGGGAAGCTTCCTCGTACGTGCTTTCAGGAACTCTGTTCCAGTACAACCTTAAAGCCTTGGCAAAATCTAGGCAAGCGCCGAAAATCTAGGAATCACGCGGACTCTTCGCCATACGCACTGCATGCGAGTCCTGCAATGTATACCGTTTGAAGGTCTGGGCTTGTACTCAGGTACGACCTTGATCACCCGGCCTAATTCAGACCAGACTCAGCCCATGTCCTATGGAAACCTCGGTCTTTCGCCATGATGCAAGAGATACCACGCGAGTCCCTCCAAGCTCTCCGGATCCGCGGCCCTCTTACCTTCTTGGAGCAGTCTCTAAAGGTTATAGAGGGAGGTTCGAACTCGAAACTTAGGACATTTCCTTTTAAGGCATCTGCGTCCAACAAGTCGCAGTGCGCACTCCGCAGGCCTTAGGGACTACTCTGAGCCGTAAACGTAAGGCTGTAGCCGTAGGTTCAGTTATAACCTAAATTTTAAATAGTCGGTTACTAACCATATACTATATACCCCAGCAACCTACCATTTAGGTAACTGGAGCCCCAGGGCAGCCAAACATTATACTATAGTCATAATAAGGAACCCCCATACCAGTATAGGTAAGTATCAAAGCCCCGGGTTCGTCGTCACGGATCATCGTCAGGAAGCCTTGGGTCCTTTGTTCATGGGCCTAGGCTTTGTGGGCAAAAGGCCTTCCGGTGAAGGAGCTGCGAGTTTTAGGGGTTACAGGGTCTAGGCGGCGTAGGAGATTAGTCTAGGGCTTTCAGGAAGCCTTTAGCTTCAATGCTGCATATTTAGGAAAGTAATGTAACACTGTCTGCTGTTCTGAATGAGGTCTTGCCACCATGTCGTGTCAGCACTACCACTACCGATGTGTCTCGACGACTACTGACTACTACTCCCGCTCGTTCTCAGACTTTGTTAAAGTCGTCGTTATACGTTTTTAACAAGATACGATCTCCTGAACTCCAACTACGCCTCCCTGTATAGTCATAACAGTCGCCGCTCAACTAGAGGTTGAGATACGTGAGCCGCCTCAAGCTCACACTTTATCTTACAAGGACCCTGAGTTAACTAACCCTCCCAAGGACTTATATATGGGAAACTCGTTCTATGTGCAGGTTATTTGGGGTTCAGGTGGTCTTAAGCTCCGGAGGAATTACGCAAGCGGTATCAGCAACTCCGGCTTCATGCAGTGGCAGCCATGCCAACCTCATTTCTCAGGTTCCGAGCATAAGTTGAAACATATTGAAAGAGCTCTATATGCCTGCATGATGGTCAGAAGCCCATGCTTCGTTTGAACAGCTTCGAGCCGTAGGCTTCGTGGCATATAATACTAGAATTTAGAATCTATACGGGGGCTCTAAGGGGAGTGGTAATGTGGGCAGCGTGGACTGAGCACGTCTGGAGTTTAAGGAGCTGGAAAAGTACTGACTTTGAACACCAATGAGATGCCCCTGAGATGCCGCTGAAACCTATACAGACACTATCAACCCTAAGCGTACTCGTAGTACTCGGTATACACAAAGTATCCATATTCCGGAAGTATATTATAGTACCAATGTTGGAACAGAGAGGACACTTTCAAGAAAAGTCTCAGTACGCATAGAGTATCCCTTAATAATTTGTCTATATAGCATTATAGCAATGCTTAAACCGAAGCCTCAATTTTGGAACAGAGGGAGAGGGCCCTTTCGAGACATGTCTGAGTACGCATAAGCTATCCCTGAGTCCCTATAGTATTATAGCAGCCGTTCAAGGAAGCCTAAACTTGGAACAGAGAGGAGAGGGCCCCTTCAACACATGCACAGTGCGCATAGACTATCTATCCCTTGCCGATGTAACAGTACGATGGCAGCCTCAAAGGTGAACCCTCAATTGCGGGGACCCAAGGACCCAAAACCCTAAACCCCTCAACTTCGGAAGCCAAAAGCCATCAAAAGCCCTAAACCCTAAACCCCTCAATGTCGGAACCCAAGGGCCCCTTTCAAGACACGTCTCAGTAGGCATAGAGGAACAGCAAAGGATTCGCCGGGCGCACTTCTAGGAGCCTCAGAGCGATACCCGGGGCTGGGGCGTTTAGGGTGCAGGAGTTTGAGATTCAGGGTTTAGGGTCTGAGGTTTAGGGTTTGAGATTCAGGGTTTAGGGTCTGAGGTTTAGGGTTTAAGATTCAGGGTTTAGGGTTTGAGGTTTGAGATTTAGGATTAGGCGTTTTGGGTTTAAGGTTTGGTTAAGATTTAGGGCGTCGGGTTCGGAGTTGACGATTAGAGTTTACGCTTCAGGGTCAAGGGTGCTAGGTTTAGGGTCCAGGGTTTGCCCCGATCTCTACCTATAGTCTCCATTGTAGTTCCATGTTTTGGTTTAGCCAAATTTATAATTAAGATCCTATAAGGTCACCCCAAAAAGGAACTACAATGGAGACTATAGGTAATTAGGAGCCGGAACCCTGAAACTGAGAACTGTCCTGGACCCTAAAGAACTTAGCTTGTCAGGGGGTCCTTAGTATGACTTCCTTGTATAAGTCCTTGAAGAGAGGTAGGTTATTATTTAGAGTCCAGGTAAACCCTAAACCCTCCGAAACGAAAAGGACAAACTCAGCACAAAAAAACTACTCTTAGTTGTAACTTTCTATGCGCCGTCTAGGCTTTAGTGCTTTGGGCTTTAGGGATGTTTTTTTTGGTCTCTGCTGAGTTGGTTTGGGTTGCCTTCGGCTTCAAGCTTCGTTGCTTGATAGGGTTTAGGGTTTAGGGTTTAGGGTTGAGGGTCATGAAGTCTTAAGAGTCTTTGCAGCTGGAGATATTTTCAAAACCTGCGACTTCCATGCAGTCGCTGGTTAAGGTGGAAGACTTTCAGAATTCGGGTATAGGCATCTGGAAGTCGAAGATTCGGGTTTGAATTGGCTCACGGTTTGGGTTTGTGCTTCAAGGATTCAGTATGTAGGATTCTGATGTGTCCGTTGATGAGGATCTGGGTTTAGAGGTAGGGTAGTGCGTGGCATACAGCCCAAGCTTTGCTCATTGCAACATTACCATTCTTTACAACCTACAGCCCCCTATGCAAACCCAAACCCTAAATCCTGTAATATGAAATCCTCAACCCCAAATCCTAAACCTATGAAACCCTAAGCCTGAAACCCTAAATCATGAGATGCTTAACCCCAAACCTTAGACTTAAACACTAACCCTATGAAACCCTAGATCCTCTAAACTCCGTTCAGACAAAGAAGCACGGCCATGGCGTCCTTCAGGTAGGCAGCTGTCTCCGCTCGAAGGCCATCTCTCTCCATGGCTGTGAAAGGCTTAGGGTTCGTGCACTCAGAGAGACCCTACACCTTAACCCCTAAACCCTGAGCCTTACAGCGTATTCCTTAAACTGAAACCCTCAAGCACTAAACTCTACAACTCCATCACTTTGTTGGCTGAGGGCTGTTTTAGATGCAGGGACTATAACTGACGGATCCATTAACCCTGCACCGAAATATCGAATTTGACGCGAACGCCCCACTGCCTGAACTCAAGACCCCGAGACTCCAATATCCCTTAATTAAGGAATATTCCTTAAATCATATTAGGGATCCTACTATAATTTAAGGAATATTCCTTAATTAAGGGATATTGGAGTCGCTGGGGACGTCGACTCTAAACCCCGAGAATCGAGATGTCTCGTATCGTAGATAGTGGAATCCACAGTCGACTGCTTCCATGCCATGCCCTGCTCCTCAACTAGAATAGGGCTCCTTTAAAGGGTCCTTGAAAGGGGTCTACATGGGATCTATAGTACTAGTAGGGTTCTATATAGGGCCTTAATGATCGAACTGCTATCCGTGCTCCTGTTAATCTCACCGCCACTTTGGGGGCACCTTGCAGCCACAAGTTGAAGTGTCGTTCGCGGGCCGCACCTGTCTTTAGGACATGAAACCACTCTCGAGTCTGGAGTTCTTTCCTAAACTCCAATCCTTGTGTAAGGAAGGCCTCGCTGAACTTTACAAGGCACAAGCAGTCTGCAGAGAAGCACCCGTGCTTCGCAGAACCCGGATCGCGAAATCTGCCTTTCTCCGCAAGCAAATGCATTCGTGAGCGAACTGGCAATATCTACCTACACTTGCCGGTGCCATGGTCCTGGTGAGACTGGTAACTCAAATTAACTATAAGCCTAAGGGAACCATGGATGTTCTGCCATAAACCAACACATCTACAAACGCGTGTGTGTGTATGCATGTATGTGCATATATGTATATGCATGTATGCAAGCAGCCATCTCAAGTTCTACAGTATGTATACGCATGTGTATTCAGTATTCATTCATGTGCAATGGTATATCGAAACTTAGTACTGTAAGGCAGATGACATGTGTTTGTAGCAACACTTATTCGCGAAACAGCATTGCGTCCTTTCTGCTTCCACTTCGAAATTCGCCTGCAATGTAGATCCCGGAGGCATGAACCTTTAAACCTAACATCAACAACCCTAATATTCCTGAACATTCAACGTAGACTCTACGGCCTAAACCCTTCACCCTGAAGTCCGAAACCCTAAACCCTAGACGTTGAACACTACACCTTGAACCTTAAAACCCTAAACATTACACGCGGAACCTTAAACCCTAAACCACTAAGACACGAAGGAAGCCTACAGGAAACTCGCGGGGCCGGCAGGAGGCTCTGCTTGCCGCTCAGGCTCCTGAAGAGTTTGGGGCTAAGGGTTTAGAGGTTGAGGGTTTTAGTGTTCGAGGCTGTAGGGCTTTGAATTTGAGGGTTTAGGGATTGAGGGGCTAGCGCCTTGAGGGTGTATGTAGAGCTTTGAGGGTGTAGGGTTCGTAGTTTAGGGTTTATGTAGTGTCTATAGGGCTTATGGGGTTGCTTGGGGATCTTAGAGCCTTCGGGATCAGGAGGTGGAAACAGCAGTTTAAAAAAAGGGGCCTTCAGAATTAGAACAGATTTTTGGGGTGTATTATACTATAATCGTAATAAGGAGCCCCCCCTAAAATAGTGTAGGTCATTATTAAGGCCCCTGTATCAGTAGTACTTCGGGTTACAAGGCTACTGTGACGCTCAATCCCTGCACTCATACAACCTTGATTACAAAGTCCCTTTGAATGCTCAAGCTTGATTATTTGCCGGCTGAGCATTTTTGAAGAACGCGGAGTCAGAGAGTCACGGACTTCAGGCTCTGGATGTAGGTGGGCGCTGGGAACATTCAGCTTCTTACGAAATCAGTGTTGCATTTAGGGTTCAGAGGCTAGGTGAGCTTGAACACGGATAATCAACCTTCACTTAAAAGGCGAGATCTAACAGATATCGGCAAGTGCGCTTTTACCAGAGGTGCACCGGCATATCAAACCCTAACCCTAAACCCGGCACATCCGAGGCGGGGTTTAGGGTTGGGGTCTTGGAGTGCTGGATGCCCCACGTAATCAGTAGGAGCCGGGGCTTCTTGGAGCCGAGACCGATTCTTGATCAAGTTCGCCGTTTTGTACAGGGGCCTTAATAATTGAAAAAGGGGTTTTGGGGCGCAACACACTATAGTCATAAACAGGAACCACCAAAATTCCATTGGCAAGTATATTAATTCTTTAGGCCCCTGTATTAGCATCCGATCAGTCCTTTGCGTCCGCTTCGGTGGCCTCCTCCACAGGCTCTCCGCGTCTGCGGAAGGCGCGCAGTAGCCATTCAGCCTTTGTCGTTACTTGCCTTTGGTTAGTAGGGAACGAAAGAATGGTAGTAATAGTAGTTATAATTGTACCCCATTCCTCCATTCCCTACTAACCAAAGGGAAGGTTAAGGAGGCTGAGAGCTAAATGAAGAACGCCGTAGAAGCAAGATGCGGGAAATGATACCGTTCCATAAGCAGTCTTACAAAGACGTAAGTGGCTTTGGCTCCTGAATTCTACCCAAGTTTGCACAAGGATGCCAAGCTCCAAACTTCTCTGATTTGGGAAAAAGACTTCCTGGTTGGGCCCGGGATCGAAATTTCCTGATGCCAAGGACAATCAACAGTGTAGCATAATGTCGGTCTCTTAGTAACAAGAGCATTGTGTCGGCGTATACTCAAAATATTTGTTGAGTGGTCATTGTTCAAGCTTCTATGGTAGTCCCAATTTCGCAGGATAGTAGGCTCCTTGCTCTGACACCTACGCATACCGGTAGGTGAGTGAGGCGCACCCACTTTTGCATATCCACCTCAACAATGGTTCGATGAGAACTCAGCAAAGCACGCAGTGACGCCCTCTGAAACCCTAACGTCCGGCAAACCCTGGGCCTGAGCCCTAAGAGCACAAGCCCAAATCTCACGAAGTGGCTGTGGAACCCTCATAGACCCCTTGCAGTGACCCCAAAGGAACAGGCTCGGGTTGAGGAAAGAGGCCCTCGCCCTTACTCGAACCGAGCTCCCCAGGCTACTTAGAGGATCATGGGTCTTAGTAACTACCTTTAGCTACCAAAACCTATTGTTTTCGGGTCCCTATAAAGTCCATAATGCATATTAGGGTTTATAATATAAGAACCTACAAAAGGCAGGATTTGGTAGTCGAAGTTAGATCGATAAAATGAGGTACCTACACTTGTTTTTTCTTAGAGTCCCGATTAGGGTACTTATAACCTTACCTACTATGAATCCCATGATCCTCCAAGTAGAGTGTCTAAATCATATGTGGAGGACGGTTTAAGGCTTTTAGGGTTTGAGGTTTCGGGGGGGCTTGTTGGTGATTGGGGATTTATTGAAACTGCAGGCATTTGTGGCTCGTCGGGGTTTGAGATACAGAGCTTTGGGATTTAGGGCTTTAGGGTTGGAGCCTACTCCACACGCTCCCTAAACTTGTAGGCATAGCCCCATACGGGATGGTCGGCTATGACCTGCTGTTTCCTGCAGTATGACCCCTTAGAATCTTGGGTCGTCTAGGGATGAGGGTCGACAAACGGTGATATAGGGGCCTGAACACTTACCTATAGCATCCTTAATTATGATCACATGCTATAATATACCCCTTAAAACCCTAAGGGTCCATATACCCAAATAGTATATATTTTGGCCTTAAAGTCATCTCTATATCGGTACTTTGTGGCTCTAAGTATATACTATGTGGGCACATGGACCGTTAAGGGCAAGCAGGGCTCCAGTTACCTAACTAGTACAGGTTACTAACCATATATTATGTACCCCAGTAACCTACTATTTAAGTAACCGGAGCACTAGGGTAGTACAATGTACCCATTAGCAGGAAACCCATTACACTTACAAGTATTCTTGACATGATCATATAGTACATTATATCAACCTTAGAAGGAAACCGATTATGCGTACACTTTGGATTGCCGGGCAGCCAGGGGCTCGAAAGGCAGTGGTGCGAACGCACAGTGCCTCAGAAACTGCTCGCACTTTGGTCTTTTTGCAAGGGGTCTTAGAAGGGTGCAAGGGAACGCTAAACAATATACCCCTGAAACCTAAACCCCTAAATCCCTTAAACCTGCACCCCTAAACCGTAAACCCTAAAACCCCAAACCCCAAAACCCTGGGTTTAGATGGGGGTCAAGGCTCAGCACTTTGGGCTTGGAGAGCTGTGGGACAGGTCGTAGATGCGGGGCTGGTTCAGGTTCAGGGTTCAGGGTTGAGGGTTGGTTCAAGTATCCCGTTCATCAGCAGCTGATATATAATGGGATGAGCACCTGAAAGGGAAACCGAGTTTAAGACGGTTAAAAATGGGGGCCTAAAAACTTACCACTTTGGGGCTCCTTAATATAATGTGAGGTAGAGTGTACCGCTGTTCCAATGATTCAGAGGTCCCTATATTACCTTAGGCTATGCTGTTTCGCTGCTGAGACTGCCCTGCGATGTGAGGGTACGTCCCGTCCCGTCTGTCTTATGGCTTTGAAATTTGGTTTCGACAAAGAGCGCTCAGAACCTAGCTGTAAAAGCAATTTGGACCTAGCTTACGGCTTTGGTCACTCAGAAAGGGCACTGAGACTAGCAGTGAGGAGTAAGAGTCGAGTACTTGGAGGTTCATGGGTAATTTGTTATAAGTGGAGGTATAAGTCCCCTAATATGGGTTATAACTATACTTATCCTACTTATAACCCCACTTATAACTACCCATGAACCTCCAAGTGCCTAAAAGGTTTGGCTGAAAGCGGGTGGATGCCAACGTTTGGACACCTCCGCACACAGCGCCGACGATGATCATCAGGCGTTTGCAACACCACAGAACCCTAAACCCGAAACCCTATGTTTCCCAAAACTACAGACATTTACCAGCAATGAAGCTGCGATGATCCTGATGGCATCAGCCAGGCTGGATACTAATTTCTAAGACATGGCGCTTTTCAAGAAGGGTTCCAATCACGGGGTTTGGTGTTTTACGGTGTTTGTCAAAGTGTAATGCACCTTAAAAATAAGCACAGTTTACCGTTTAGGGTTTCGAACTCAAGGCAGCTGCATTGGAGCTTGGCCCAGTTGCGCCACAAGATCCAGCCACTTAGGGTACCTGTTGGTGCACTGAAAGCCTCTTAGTCACATTGCTTCTGGCTGACAGGCCTTGGGCACGGAGCTCTCCAAAGGGTTCCTATCCCTCCAAGGACCTCATAGTTAGGGCCCTAGACCCCTTAAGGACCATAATAAGGTTCCTAGAGGCATGGGGATACTTTAAGGGCTTCCCAAAATGGTCTCAGTTTCATCCGTGCTGCTTGAAGTACCAGTTGCCGTCCAGCAGATCAGCAGTCCTGTGGAAACGGCTCTGGAGAGACTCTGTCTTAGTTGCTGAGTTCATAAGCCCCAAAAGTGTACACGTCTAGTTTTGTAGTGGGTAATATTATCCCGAAAAGTGTAAAGTGTATCCAATCAGCTACTAGGCTGTGCATCATGCATGCTTGCACCACTTGCTGTGCTTCTTGGTATGAAAAGAAGCTTTCGTACTGCGGCGTGTGAATTCAGTTGTGTGCGGTTGTCTGTGTGTGTGTGGGTGTGTGCATGCAAACACTTACATGCATGCATACATGTATACATCCATGAACGCATACATACATAAATACATACATATGTACAGATATAATCCCTTAAGGGATTACATACATTCATACATGCATGCATGCATACATGCATACATACATACGTGCATGCATACATGCAGGCATGCAGACATTCACACGTACATCACTGCTCACCTGCTTATTTGCACACCCAGTACATGACCGGACATACATGTATACACATGCATTCATGTAGCAGGCCTGAACTAGTCAACACAATTATTCGTTTTGGTTGGAAACTGCGTGGTCGAACCAAAACAACGCAAACAACAATAGTCCTTGGGCCACCAACATCCACCCACGTGAAGCTTCAAAACCCACTCCCTTTCGAATCGACATCAGAGCCAGAACTGTTATGTAATTCCTAACCCCCCAAGCCCCCAAACCCTAAGCCCTAAACACTGAAAGCCGGCCCCAAGCCCGAAACCCACACAACCCAAAGCCCACAAACCCCAAGCCCAAAAACCCCCAAACCCTAAAGCCCTAAAACACCCTAAACCCTGGAACCCTAGCTACAAAGCCTAGACCCTAGAGCCCTAAAGCCCCAAACCCCAAAACCCTAAAGCCCCAAAACCACCCAAAACCCTGAAGCCCAAACTGCGAAGCGTAAACCCCTAAAAAAGAGCAGCTACGAACGGATCGGCTGGTCCTGGCCCAGGCCTTCTGCGACCGCTTGATGGCGTGGCAGCACCTGTCTAGTGCATAGATACAAAGAGTCAGTGATGGAGTTATAGATTGTTAGATACATAGAAAGATAGATATATAGCAAGATAGGAAGATATATCATCTGCATGTCACGTGAACATGCTTATGTATATCTAAATGTATATTCATATGTTTACATATATACCAGAATGAAAAATCGTTTATATACTAAGTGCTCAGACCCGCAACTTATGGCCGGCTTACAACCCAAGTATTGAGGTTTTCGGGTTTCGCGGAGTTAAGGCTCAATACAGGATGACAGTATTAGAGCATTACGACCAAGCCATTAATCATAGATTTTACGCTGATAAACCGCAAGCACCCAAACCCCATCCCTAAAGTCTTGAGCCCAAAACTGATACCCTAAACCCCGAAACCGCTACACACTATCACACCCCGGCTGAACCAAGTAATCATGCTCTGCACCTTCATCCCGGTCCATGAAAATTTCTATCTGACTTAGAAGGGGCCCCTGCCCTGTGATAGTGGTATAATACGAATATAATAGGGCCCTAATATAATCCTTATAGTCACTATTACAGGGTGGGGGCAGCTTCTAATATCTGACCGAAGTCCTGAAAACCAAAACCAGCATAGCTGAAGATCCGATTCGAAGGCAGGCCAACCGTCCTTGCAAGCCGACGACGCAGGGCTTAAGGGTTGGGGTTTAGAGCGTAGGGCTTAGGGTTTCAGGGTTTCAGGTTTGCAGGGTTTAGGGTTTAGTGTTCAGGGTTCAGGGATTAGGGTTTAGGGTTTCTTCCACTTCGAGATGAGCTGCTCCATGTGCTTGGCCAAGGCTTCCTTGTTCTTCGGCCCTTTTCCTTGGTGGGTTTACCAAGGCAAATTGTTGTTGGTTTATGTACTACTACCGGTACTAGTCCTCCTCCTCCTCCTCCTACTACTACTACTACTACTACTACTGCTGCTGCTGCTACTACTACTACTGCTACAACTACTAGCAAGCAATCGCGGCGCTGGCAGTGGCAGTAGTGGTAGTGGTACTGGTGGTTAGTGCGTACATTACTACTATCACTGCTACTGATGCTGAGACGGCCAGTGCTTCTGATATGAGTCCTGCGCAAGAGTAGCGGCAGTGGTAGTGGTAGTAGTGGTACCCGCAAATGATGGCAGCGAACATATATAAACAAAGGCGAAGGGTGCAGTTGCTTGGAGGAGCGGGTGTAACAGTAGCGAACCCACTTAGGAATTTAGGGGCTTGATCGCACAAACACTTCGTGCATGTGAACTGCAAAAACCAGTGTCTGTCAAGTTGCTGGCATTGTACCATGCAGATCTCGTGAAGTTGACCTTGCTGAGAAGGGAGGGACGGCGTCTTTTGCGAAAGGTTGTGGGCTGACAAGAGCTTCAAACACAACAAGAACTACTACTACTACTACTACTACTACTACTACTACTACTACTACTACTACTACTACTACTACTACTACTACTACTACTCCTGCTGCTACTGATGCTAGTACGAGTACTAGTACTAGTACTACTAGAAACGACGACGATGATCAATGATGTCGGAAACTCATGTTCCTCGTCATGCTCATTTCGTGCAGTGCCCCGTCGTCGTCGCTGAACAGCGGTAGCAGTAGAAGTAGCACTAGTAGTGGTAGTTGCAGTATCAGTAGCAGTCGCAGTAGTCGTAGTAGTCGTAGTAGTAGTAGTAGTAGTAGTAGTAGCAGTAGCAGTAGCAGTAGCAGTAGTACTACTACTAGTAGTAGTAGTAGTAGTAGTAGTAGTAGTAGTAGTAGTAGTACTAGTACTACGGTTGATGGAGGAAATCTTGCACCATCTGCCTAGTAACAGGTGACACGACACTTGAGCATAACCCCGCACCCCCTTCGTAACATTGAAGATGATGGATACGGAGGTGGTGCAAGATTTTTGTCATTGGAACCCGCGGCACGTCCGAGGATCACCGGTCAATGTTAAAAAGGGGGCGTGGGGTGTCTGTTTGGTTTGGCCACTTAAACTGGTGCAAGATTTCCTCCATCAACAGTAGTACTAGTACTAGTACTAGTACTAGTACTAGTACTAGTACTAGTACTAGTACTAGTAGTAGTAGTCGTAGTAGTAGTAGTAGTAGTAGTAGTAGTAGTAGTAGTAGTAGTAGTAGTAGAAATAATAACAATATTGTAGTAGTAGTAGTAGTGATAGTAGTCGTAGTAGTAGTAGTAGTAGCAGTCGTGCCGCCACTACGAAGACGATGAAAACGATCAATGCTGTCCGTACACTGATGCTCCTCGTTCTGCCCATTTCCTGCAGTGCCCCTGCATCGCCATGAGTTGAGTTGGCCGGTGAGAATTCGATTTTTCATGATGGGTAGGGTAATGTTCAGACAGGTGTGCCGAGGCCTGTGCCAGCCGAGGGCGGAACGCCACTACACCCTTTTGCGGCCAGCAGGCAATGACGAGTCCCTCAACATCTGGACAGCGACTTACTACCCCAAGAAGCCACAGAAATAAAAAGTTAAACTTTCCGATTCCTACTCAACTATAAGAACCCAACAAGTTTAAAGGTTAGGTATTGGGGATCTAAGCCGACTTGCCCTCGGGCATATTCATATCCGTTGAAAGTTACTGCATGCAGGTGCACCACCTTTTGCTTCAAAGCCCCACGCCCTTCAGCCTTCAAATCTTCAAGACTGGAACAGCTTCGGGCCACCTCAGGGCACGGACGCTCCTGCTGCAGGCATCCCTCCTGAAGTAGGTCGGGCCGTCTTAACATGAAACCCTGCGTCTTTCAGCATATGAAGGGTCCAAACCATGGAACCCTCAACTCCGGAACCCTGCCTTCCCAAAGGGTCCAAGTGCCATTACAGTAGGTACTTAGTACCCTAAAGTACATACTATATGGTTACTTGGACCCTGTGGGCTTTACACTACAAAACCCGAGCACCGTGATGAACGTCTGCCCTCTCAGTACGTATAACCGCTGAAAAAGATCCAACACACTGGCACTTTATCGGGGTGCGCGGAAACTGTACAGAAAGCCTGCCGATCTGCTTTCTTGGAACCAAGCAGTGCTCCCAGGAAGGAAAGCCCGCGATCTCTGAATCCAGACGACGAAAAACCCGAAACCATCGCAGACTTGAGTTCTAGCGGATTCGATTGGCAGGGTGCAGAAAGCTTCCATGAAGGTTTCAGAACGGCTTCTGATGAAACGGGCTAGAGGGGTGCTATGAAGATCCAAGCCCTGAACCCTAAATCCCGGATTCTCAACAGATTCACTTAGTTGCTGAGTTCACAAGCCCCAAAAAGCGCACACTGTTAGTTTTATAGTGGGTAACATTATCCCAACAAAAACTTGAAAGTGCATCCACTCAGCTACTAAGTTCAAGAAGGCAGCCCATAGCCTGGAAGGACGAGGCCACGGTGGACCGCGGCTGTCGCAGGTGTGTCCCTCCTGGCTTAGACAGTAGGTATTGCACCAGCTTATAAGGGTTTATAGGGTGTTGGGTTTAGGGTTTAGGGGTTTAGGGTTTAGGGTTTAGGGTTTGGGTTTAAGGTTTACGGGGTACTACCTGGCAAAGAGTACCCTAAACCCCAACACGGAGTCCTAAATTTAAGTTTCAAGTCTACATACTCTGCAAGGATACAACAACACAGCCGTAAAAGTATGTGATTTAGGGCTTAGGGCGTGTGGTTTAGTAGTCTAGGGTGCGCATATATATATATATATATATATATATACATACATATACATATTATCATGAGAGATAGTCAACAACTATCATCCTTACAGTGCCTGTAATATACCCCGCAGACCCTAGATTATGCACCATACAAATCTATCTTCATTGCTATGGGGTTAAGGCGAATGAGCGAAAACGGGAACAGGCTCCTACAGAGTTCCTGCAGGCGATCCTTTTAGGTTTCTTTTCAAGGTTCATTTAGGGTTCTAGGGTTCTGTAGTGGGGGCTTTGGGGATTAGGGGGTAAGGGTTTAGCTAATTTGGCGGGTAAGGGCAGTTTATAGATCCTGCGTACTTTGATTGTTTCGACAACCGCCGCTAATTCAATCCACCCCCCCCGCCCCAAACAGTCTGTGAATATAGGGTTCCGGGATTCAGCCTTTTACACACAACATAACCTTCCAAAGCTCCAGAACTACAATCCTATGCCACCTCCAGCCTAAGTTCCAAAGCCCACCGTGACCCACTGTCGGGCCTATAGACAGGGTTGCATCGCCATCTGCTGGCCATGCACCGGGCATTTTGCCACGGCAAGCAGTCCCGGATGAACAGGGGCACGGGACTTCAGAAGGAAGATGTTAGGGTTTAGGCTCAAGGCAGTGGGACGCGTCTGCGAGGGTTGCAGCTGCACGAGCTTTCGACAGGCGAATCCAGGAAAAAGTCTCGTATCCATGCTTCCAGACTCTGCTAATGTTCGAGTTGTCCTAGCACGAGACAGTCATGCATCAACTCATGTGACAGCAGCTACATTGCTTGCGCTATGCAAGGTCGTGTAAGCTGGGTCACGGTAGTAAACTAAAACACAGGCTTCACTACAGTTAGAGATCTCGAACCAAGCCCATGTACACGCCACGTACATGCCAGTTTCGAATCTTTCACACCCGGTCATGTACAAAACACCCAACCCAGGATGGCCGTGTGCATGCACGTCTGTATGCATGTATGTGTATATACATGTGTGTATGTGTATATATATATATATATATATATATACACACAAATTATAGACACACATACACACATGTGGGGCCCGAATACCTACCAAGTACCTACTATAATGGTACTTGGACCCTATGTGCAAGCGTGAGTGCATTTACGACGAAATTAGTACTCATGCTGACTATCGACACGAAGATGGCCACGCGAATGATGACGTTGCTGATGAAAATGGTGTCGATGCTTATGCTTTGTTGTCCACTGGTTGTTTTAGATGCTGTTGACGTGAAAAATTGTTGTCGATGTTGTGGTGATAACAAAATTGGTATGGGGATAATTCAAAGGTGGCCATGTGCGGGAGAACCATAAACCTTGCAAGAGTCTTGCAAGTATTGTGGACGCACTGCTTGCTGAGACTTCAGCAGTGCCTTTATAGGGTTCCGAAGCTGGTGCATTCAATCTAGTATCAAGCTTTTATATGCTCAGAAAAGCCACGCAACACATCAAATTTAGCATTGGGGCGAGTCCTACAACCCCAAAGGGTCAAGTCTATACTTATAGGGCATTTTGGGTGTCTAAGTATATACCATAATGATACTTGGACCTTTGGGAACACGGTAAGCCGAGTGCATTTTCGTCGCTTTGACTCGCACTCCGGGCAGCGACATACTTCCGGTCCTCGCAGGAGGCGACTCAGGGCACTTAGGGGCTGTACTTGGAGGATCATGGGACTTAGTAAGTATGGTTATAGGTACCTTAACTGGGGCTATAAGTATTTATAAATATAGTTTATAACCCTAACTACTAAGTCCCATGATCCTCTAAGTAAGGGTTTACGGGTCTAGCGCTATGGTGTTCTAGGGCCGTTTAGAGGGGTCCGCGAAGCCCGACCCTGCTAAACCCTAAAACTCATGGGCCGCCATAAACTACCTACAGTCTCCATGGTAGTTCCTTTTTTTGCTTGACCAGTTTTATGGTTAGGATCCTATAGTATAGACTTTGGTTAGCCAAAAAAGGAACTACAATGGATACTATAGGTAGTTCCGAAAATCGTACCGCGAGCCCCGACAGACAAAATGCCAAACCCTGAAACCTAACCCTAAATCCCTTACAACGCCGGGACGAAGCTACTATTCGACCCTCGAAAACCGTCGTATGAGCCCATCAAACAGCCCTTTAACGCCCCACACCCTGACTAATGCCCTGCACAACATAGGGGCTCGATTAGAACTGGGTGTTGGAGGGTCAGTACACATAGGGGAAACTATTCTTACCCACTAATTGGGTATTTCCGAAAATTAGGAATACCTTACGACCTTACACGAAGGATCCCAGTATTTAGGGTATTATATCAGGGTCCCCTATTTCCGGCAACTCCCATTTACTTGTAAAACAGTAAGACCGAGCTCCCGGCCACCTCGCTTTCAAGGGCCCAGACCTCCGGATAGAAACCTCGAGGAAGAAAGTTGGGGGTTTAGGAATGAGGGTTTAGGGTTTTAGGGGCTAGCGGTTTAGGGTTTAGGGTTTTCGAGGTTTAGGGTTTAGGGATTGGGACTTAGGGTCCGGAGTGGGCCGTTCAGGGCTTTGGGGGCAAAGTGGTGCGTGGCTTTTGCAAGGGTTGTGGAGGGTGCTTTGAATGTGTTCGGGCTTTCCAAGGGGTGCCTAAGGCTTCTACTGGGCCTTGTCAGGCGGTTCGGGTTTAGGGCCTCTAGAACTCCAGGGGTTAGGCGGCGGTATGCCGATGCAACGCAAGATCAGCATCAGTCGGTTTCAGGGATTTCATGGCTTCAGGCTTCAGGTAGGAAAAGAGTTAAAAGGGTCAAACAGTATTGAACAGAACAAAACAATAGGAATAGCAAGCACCAAAACAGACTAAGTAAGACAGCTTGTCACCCGTGTTTGAAAGACAGCCGTACCCTGAGATCCACCTTCTGGAAGCAGGAGTAGGAGTAGGAGCAGGAGGAGGAGCAGCAGTGCCAGTAGCAGTACCAGCAGTAGTAGTCGTCGTCGCCGCAGCTTCTGCGGTCGCCGCAGCTTCTGCTTTCGCTGTTGTTGCCCCTATTACACTGCTTCCTGCTACTGCGGTAAACTGCAGCTGCGACTGCAAAACGCAACTACTTTCACGACTAGTCCTGCTACTATTACTCCTTTGCCTGCCCCTACACTTACACCAGCAACACCAAAAACACCACTAACAACAACTACACCAGCACCAGCACCAGCAGAGAATAACGGTAACAATAACAACACGAACAGTAATTATAATTAGTACAAGTACAAGCGCAAGTGCAAGCATAAGTACACGTGCTGGCGGCACTAGCAGATTCAGGCATACTTCTACACATTCTGTGAATCTCTTGCCAGACCAAGCTGCGTTTCGCAAGCTCCTCGGGTGACGCTTTCAAAGGGCACCTAGCAAGAAATGAGTGGGTTGGACCGTCGTGGTTAACAAGCTATTCGAAGCATTATGCTATAATTACAATAAGGAACACCCAAAATAGTATGGGTGAATATTAAGGCCCTTATTGTAAGACCACATCGGCTTGGGATAATGCGGCAAGCGGAAACCTGGCGAAGCAGATCCTGCTTATGCAGGACCCTTCGAGCACACAACACAAGAAACAAGGTTTCAGATCTACGGACGCAGTTCAAGGCCGAAGACAGGCAACCTTGTCACCAAGGTGTGTGTGTGTGTGTTGGTTGTGTGTGTGTGTGTTGGTTGTGTGTGTGTGTGTTGTGTGTGTGTGTGTGTGTGTGTGTTTGTGTGTGTGTCGTGTGTGCGTGTGTTTGTTTTCTAGCCGTCATTGGAAAGTCATAACAACACAACCATTTTGCGACAGGACAATGATACAACGGGGACCCCTTCAGGCACTACTTCGAGTCAATCAACGAAACGCGGAAAATGCGAATGTTCCGAGGCAAACCTCTCCAAGACGACCTGCGAACGAAGCCCTATGCACAGCCTCACGGCTCTAAACCCTGAACCACGACCCCCCAATGGCCCTTAAATGCAGCCCTTATGGTCCTTAATAGTGGGTATTTAAGGTATATCAGCGGGTAGTTGGGGGGTCTAAGACTTGAAAGTCTACACCCCGCAGCTTTAGGTCTTCTGATTCCCGCCTGCCCTCGGTGCACTTGGCAAAGTCGCGGCAGCGCTGCCGCGCCGGAACGGCCTGCAAACAGACACATAGGGTGTAGGGAATTCCCACAAAGGTCCAAGTATCCTTACAGTAGGTACTTAGTAGGTATTTGGGC
Source organism: Symbiodinium sp. CCMP2592 (assembly GCA_905221615.1). Taxonomy (NCBI): domain Eukaryota; class Dinophyceae; order Suessiales; family Symbiodiniaceae; genus Symbiodinium; species Symbiodinium sp. CCMP2592. The sequence continues at coordinate 284,625 of CAJNDT010000446.1, forward strand.
CCCAGGAGTATATACTATACTATTACTTGGAGCCTTTGGGATTGCAAGCCTGAAAAAAACAAAACAAACAGCTGCCCAAACAGTCACATACATAATTCTGTTGTGTTGCTTTTTGGAAGAGGTGAACGTGAAGGAAGGGATTATAGGGTGGCTACTGCAGCCGATTTGGGTTCAATCCAGGCGCGGGAAGAGGAAACCGCGCATAACCTCCGTGCGCCTCGCAAATATTCAAGCCGGCCTGAAACTGGCTGAGTCCCTGCCTACCCACCCTAACTCCCGAACACATTGAATGGGATAGATTATTATAAGGGCCTAAAGCAATACTGACACCATTTTGGGGGTGCCTTAATTACTATAATAACTACAGTACCCCCAAACCCTGTGTCGATTGTTAAGACCCCTAAACCCTAAACCCTAAACTCTAAACGGTTTAGGGTTTAGGGTCACCCTTCCCCCTGAACTATTGAAGTTGATCTTAACGGATCCCCAGAACCTCGAAGCCTGAAGCCAACATTCCTAAGCTCCAGAGCTGACCCCCGAAAAAACAAACAACAGTTTAAAAAGGAGAAGCCCGACACCGACCTCTGAACATTCTGCAAATTCGAATTTAGGACGCAGGGAGGATCGGCGGGTTGAGGGGAACACGGTATTAAGGCCGACCAGTACCTCCAACGCGTTATTGTCAAGCTCCTTCCTCTTCTTGCTTGCGCTACTGTTGCCCGAATCTTGCCACTAGGATCTTACGACAGCATTATTTTCGTGACCATGACAAGAGTTGAGGGTCTAGCTAGGTTCCGGATTAGAGCTTATTATGTGGGTGTCATCCTCTGCTTCACATACAGTCAGGCTCCTGTGCTAAACTAGCTGGCGGCCTCCGACCAGGACTCGTTGTTCCAGAAATCGTAGAACCTTCGATTGCAGCCGGGGGACCGATTGAAAGCTTTTGCAATGTGCTTTGCTTCCTAGTTAGTTGCTGAGTTCACAAGCCCCAACAAGTGTACACTTTCAGTTATATGGTAGGTATTATTATACCAAAAAGTTTAAAGTGTATCCACTCAGCTACTAAGAAGAGTTCTAAAGTTCAGAAACCTGTTGCGCACAATACTAAACCTCGAAGCAAGGAAGCTTACAACAAAGCTCTCGAGCACATATGCACTGTGATCCCGGTGCGATGAATGATGGGCTGAAGGCCTGACATGAAAGCAACCGACAGGCAGATCGTCCTACACCCCGAGCCTCCCCCAACCTTGAACCTTACACTACTCTACCCCTTTTTTAGGGTACCTAGGTTTATGGTTAGGTTCTCTTATACATAGAAAGTAGGTACATAAAGACAGGGGTACGGTATGACCCTATAGGTATGTAATTGAAAGCCTACACCTGCAACCCCCCAACCCTAACCCTAAACCCTATCGACCTTCAATGCCAAGCCCAAACCCTTCACCTTGAACTTGATTAGTCATAGAACCCTACCATACAGCCCTTATAGACCCCTGTGCAACAGGAAACCTTTAAGGGAACCCTACTTGGAGGATCATGGGACTTAGTAAGTATGGTTATAAATACCTTAATTGGGGTTATCAGTAGTTATAAGTATAGTTACCCTACTTATAACCCTAGTTACTAAGTCCCATGATCCTTTAAGTATTCTAAATATTAATTAAGCAGTATCTATCGGATCCCACCAGCTGCAGCCATGCGGCAGATACCGGGGATCCTGTCAAGAATCCCAGGCAAAGCAGTTCCATACTAATGCCGAAGAATCCTATATATGTGTATATATATATATATAATACTGTAGAAGGCGAAAGCGGCACTATACCAGTACTAATTACAATACTGCAGTATGAGTACTATACAAATAACAGCTTACCAGTACTAGTGGAAAAGCTGCAGAACGAGTACTATACAAATAACAGCTTACCAGTACTAGTGGAAAAGCTTCAGTAGTACCAGAAGACTGCTTGAGTCATACAAGAAATAACTATAAAACATACTGCAAAAATACTCTGCTACAGTAATTCTAGAAACTGTTGCAATTTGATTGATCAATATAGTGCGTTGCAGCTTGTCTTCAGGACTGCACAGAGAACATGAACGAGGTTGAGCCTTTCAGGGCAGAGGCTACAAAGAAGCGTGAACCCCAATGACTTTCCGAATCTACAGTCCCAAAGGGTCCAAGTATCATTGTGGTCTATACTTATTGGGTATTTGGGGGTCTAAGTATATACCATAATGATACTTGGACCCTTTGGGAGTGACCCTGACAAGGAACACGAGACGCGAGTCGGTCGAAAGACGCACCACCAATCCCTAAAACTTAATCCTGAAACCCAAAGAATCTAGCGCTTGAACCCTTGATTTCAATATGATTGATATCGAAGCCTCTCTAGTCAGACAGTCAGACGATGATCCTTAAGGATCTTTATACCATGAACACGCTCATGAGGAACGGCGTTGCGAATGATTCCAGCGCCCTGACCGACAACGTATGGCCGAGACCCTCAATGCAAGCGGTTTTCGGGTGATCTATATAGATTTAGCGTTCTAAGTTTTAGGGGATGGGGTTCAGGCTCTCAGGTGTCCGTAAGCCTCAAACCTTAGATTTTACTTCGTGGACCCCAATCCCACTCCCACCTCCGGAAAAAGCATGCACCAGGGCATGGGCACCTGAATCCGAGACCAGTGTGAGGGCTTTACTATACTGAACTTAGAACCCTAGCAAAAATCAACAATTTCGCTGTTTCTTAGGGATGATAATAAGCAAAAATTAAAAGTTATTTCTATTTGCCCCTAAGTTTAGTACCTTGGGATGATAGCCTCTGCGGCCTTCAGGGGCGCAGGATTCAAAGGATGGGAAGGCCGCCGTCTTAGAGGGTTCAAGTAATGGCATAGCATATGCCTCTGCGGACCCAAATATCTGGTCCCAACAAACCCTGCTACATTTCAAGGGACTGGTCTCTGGCGCTGGGGAAATATGTTGCAGTCCCTGGGTTTATGAGTCTAATATAGGGGCCTTAATAATTAGAAGAGGGTAGTTTTGGGCCCCATTTTGCTACAGAATAAGGAACCCCCAAAACCGTAGAGGTAATCATGTGGGCCCCTATGTTAAGGTTCGCGGCTGTAGAATTAGAGATCAAGAGCTCTAAGCCCTAGACCCATGTACACCCTAAACTCAATAAGTCCTATTCTAAACCCTAAACTCCTCAACCATTACAAACCCTACAAACCCTACACCCAACCCCTTACAAACACTAAACCTGAACTAATGGCTTCAAGATCTAACCTATAAAGTTGGTATACCATACACCCTACTATAGACCCCTTGAAGGATCTTTAACGATCCCTTTCAAGCGAGCCCATTAAGGCCCCTAGGCCTAGATTCTCGAGCTTTCTGCGGATTGGGATCAGAAGCTCAGAGGCTTCGGGGTCGGGATGAGCTCGGGGGGTTAAAGGGAACTCCAGAAAGTTGGAATATGGAACAATGGCAGGATCCCCTCTAATTTACCATAAAGGGGTTAGGATAATCATATTCCAACTTTCTGGCTTCTACTGTAGGGTTTAGAGTTTAGAAAAGGTTTAGGCTTGAAAAAGGGTTTAGGGTTTAGAAAAGGTTTAGGGTTTTTAAAGGGTTCAGGGTTGGTAAAGGGTTTAGGGTTTATGAGGGTTTGGGATTTAGGGCTTCTAAGGGTCTAAGGATTAGGGTTGATAAGGGTTCAGGGGTAAACTTCGGTGCAGAAGGGTCCCGACCTGAGTTGGTGGCCTACACCGCTTTCGCTTGCTTGGTACCATCATACGAAAAGGCACACTCAAACCCTAAACAACCCTTCACCGAAACCCGGCACTCTGGACTCCATAACCTGAGAGCTCTAAGCTCTACCACAGGCCCTACACCCCTAAACAATCTTAAATTACACCCTTCGATAGGTTGGCTAGTAATTGTCCGAAGCTGCTGTGCATGTTGCATATTGAAAGCTACCTTCTGGGTGTAAAGGCTTCATAGAGCAAAGCCGGCTGCTAAACATTGCTATAAGGGTTGCTGACGTACGGCTTCCTTTCGCGTTGCTAGAGTGGTGGTAAAGGCTACTGCAAGAGTTACTGCACAAGAGCATGACTGCAAGGCTAGTTAGGATGTTTAAAGAGCGTTTATAAGAGTTTGTAGGTACCAGCAGGTTGGGTTTCAGATTGAGCTGGGTATCCAGGTTCCACAAGTGAACCGTGAATGCTGCACTGGTAAATTTTCAGTCGCAGCACGAAGTCTTTGCCGCGATCCCCGGCGAAAACCCTAAACCCTAAACCCTAAACCCTAAACCTTAGCAACTATAGACCCTGAGGCCTCTGAATCCTTTAGATTAAAGGATCAAAGCGGAAAAGGAGTGACCCTTAATGGGGACCCCTACCCTATAATGGGCTATAGAATGGGTATATAATGGCTATATTAAGGGTATATTACCTAGGGGTCCTCGTTAAGGGCCCCTCCTGTTCCCCTTGGAAAGGAAAAACCGAAGAACGCCCTTGAGCTCCATAAGCCCCTAAGACCCCTGAACAGCTGACCCTGAACCCTAAACCATACAAGCCCCAAACCTTGAAATCCCTCAAAGTCTAAGCCCTAACACCCTGAACCCTTAAACCCTACGAGGTCCCTAAACTTTAAGCCTTTAATAGGGCCCCCAAAAAGAACATAAGCACAACTCAGGATAGGGATGTCTCATATAAGTCCCCGTATAGTGAAGCCCAATAAGGTAGGGACATCCCTATAAAATGCTGATGCTTATGTCCCTTTCAGATCCGTCGTATACACACACCCAAAGGAGGAGCCCGCAAAGCCCTGCCTGGCCAGGCAGAAGCGGTACGAACACTTTGGAGGCCTCCAGCACACACACACCCCGCCGCTATAGGTTCAGGGTTCACCGGTAAGGGCTTTAGGGGGTAAGGGTTTCGGGTTTAAGGTTTAGGGTTTTAAGGTTTTAGGGGTTTAGGGTTTGCGGGTAAGGGAGTAACCGTTGTACCCAGCGATACAGGGACATCACCCTACCAAACATATACATTAACCAGGTTCAACGTACCTTGGTTACTCGAAGTAGAACATCGGGTTTAGATTTTGGGTTGTCGTGTGCTGAGGGACAGGCTGGATCGAACATTTGAACATTTAGGGTTTAGGGCTTGAGGGCTGTGCAGGTTGCTCTTTTGACGGAAGCCCATGGTCACGATTGCAGTCTACCTGCCAAGATTTTGATGTCACATCCCCTTGTCAGAGGTATCTTCGTGGCTCTGGGTAAGACTAAAGCATCGCAGCTCCCCTGACGTTTGGATACTGCCCCCATACACTAACAGTCTATAATAGGGCTACTATTAAGGGCCTAATATATCCATAATAAGAAAATTATCCAACTGTTACTGAGTGGGGGCCGTATCCAACCTGACCTTTACAAGAACTAGCACCCGAAGCTCAGCTTCAAGAACTCAGGCCGGCGAACCGAAAATTCCCGATCCTAAAACGCTAACCCTCAGGGTCCAAGTACATGATAATCATATACTCTCCAAAATCCTAACCTACATAACTACTATCCTAAAACCGAGTACCTAATTATTGGGTCTTTTGGATCCTTAGGGTAACAACCTAAACCCTAAACACCTAAAATCACATCACTTAAACCCCGCAGCCCAGCAACCCTAATCTCCTGAAGCCTAAACTCTCCAAACAATCAACACCAAAACCTGCGAACCCAAACCCGTAAACTGAAACCCTAAGGGTTGAGGCACCTACTCAAAAAGAAACTCTCCCAAATACTACGCGAGAAAACTACTAACTACTACCCTACACCCACATACCAATGAGGTCCGATAAATCCGTGAGGTAAACCGGTAATATAGGGGCCTTAATAATTGCAATAGGGTTTCGAGGCCCATTTTACGATAAGGGTAATAAGGAACCACCAACATAGCACAGAGAATTACTATTCAGACCCCTACATTCCAGAACTCTACCATAGATCAGACCCCTTGTCGACACTTTTAAAGGAACCCTTTAAAGGAACGCTACAGGTAACTATTTAGGCCCCTACATTCCCGCCCCCCTTCCACAAAAAAAATATGTATATCTATATATATATATATATGTGTATATATCGAAGACACCCAATGATCTGGCCCCTCCTCGCCGAGAAAAGCAGCCCACCATGCAAAAGTGCCTGAGAACACTTCGAGGATCATGGGACTTAGTCAGTCTTATTAGCTGCTGAGTTTATAAGCCCTAGAGAGTGTACGCTTTCTGCTTTATGGTGGGTATTATTGTCCCAAAAAGTTTAAAGTGTCTCCACTCAGCTACTACGAGGGTTCCTTAAAGGGCTCCTTAAAAGGGATCTGTAAGGGTTCTATAAAAAGGGTCTTAGTGTTACTTATAGGATCATAGGACTGAATAACTAGCGTTACTTATGCTTACTTATACCCCGTCGGTACTTATTACCATACTTACAGTCCTCCAAGTATCGGGGCGTTCATGTGGTTTTGTACGGGCTTTATGGGTTTTACACGGTTTTACTGGCTTTATGGGTTTCATGAGCGTTTAGGGCGTTGTGAGGGGGGCTTTATGGTTCTTTACCTATATCATCAGGAATTCTTTTCGGAGCCTGAATGTTACGAACATGGCTTTGGAGCAGGGTCTGTCGCTTCGAAATGCATGAACAGTCGCTGCTACCCCCTGAGATACGGAATTCTGCTGCCGATGGCTGAGCCCTTTTGCAGTTTCACGACTGCAGGCAGTTGTACTGATTCTTTCTGTCTGCCTCAATGGGGGGAACTCCGTAACCAAAAGCAATTCGTTTCTGGGTTCTGATTGAGAACCTGGTCTCACCCACCCAATGACAGGCAGGTCTTATGTGTGTGTGTGTACATATATATATATATACACACACACACATACACTACGCGATCTACATAGCAATATATGTCGACTTACATTACATACATGTACATATATATATATATACATATTTATATGCATATAGATATGTGTGCATATATATATATATATATATATATATATATATTCGGAGAGCTTTCATTATTGTTCTGGTGACTCCGAATAACACACATTGACAGGACTCTAGCTTCGCGCACATCACGGTGCTCTGCTTTGTGGAAACCCATTAAGGACTGCTCAACAAGCAATGCCTGAAGCTTTGAGCCCAAAAGCGTTTCACTAGGATTTCGTGTGCCGAAAACCAGATCTTTAGCAAGTAACCGGCACCGAACAAACTCACAAGTGTCATGCGCCCATGGATCCATATGCGAGTTTTCGAAAATAGGGGACCCTAATATAGGACCCTAAATGGTAGGAGTAGGATCCTTATTATCAGCACCCCAAGATAAAGTACCCCGAATTTTCGGAAACTCCTAAACCCTAAACCCTTTGTAGAACCCCTATAGATCCCTTTAAGGCTCCCTTAAAGGATCCCTTTAAAGGTACCCCTATAATTTTCGGAAAACTCCCATATCGGAAACCTGAACCCTAAGCCTCCCGGAGGGCTTGGAGCGGACTCAAAGTTTCAGGGCCGAACAGAAGTTTTGTACTCTCTGTGGCTATACGAAAGTTTCCGAAAATACGGGGCACCATAGTTTGGAGTCCTTATAATAAGGATCCTACTATTTAGGGTATATATATATATATACACTATATTATGGTCCCCTAATTCGGAAACTCTCATACAAGGACCTTGGAATAAACAGGCTGAACCCCCTTGCAAAGCAGGAGCTCGAAATCCACACCACCACCTCACCCGTCGCACCTCAAGCCTAAAAGCCTTGCAAGCAATCAGCCGCTCGCGGGTGCAACCAAAAGGCTGGGAGAGATCGCAACTTTGGTGGCCGCGCGCAGCCACACGAAGTCCCCCAACCAAGCTTGTTTAGGAACCTGCTGGACAGACAAAGACCTAAAGGGTCCCAGGTACCCTGATAGTAGGTACTCACTAGGTATTTGTGCCCCAGGAGAATATATATATATATATATATATATACTAATTCTACTAAAACACGGACCCTTTGAGCGACATCCCTGGAAGACCGAGATGGATGGTGGAAGTTCTCCATGACCCAAGGCGCATCTCTAGACTCTGGGACAGGAATATATAGGGATTAGGGGTACCTTATTTTGGGGTCCTTAGCATAAGGATCCTACTATTTAGGGTACTATATTAGAGTCTCCAGAGAGCCCAAGACCCCTGAATATGCAGGACAGGTGGACACGGGGCTTCAAAAAGTTCGTGTCTTTGTCCAAGGTTCAGGCTGTAGTTTCTGCAGTGTTAGTTGTATCGGGTGGCTTAGTCACTGAGTTCATAATCCCCAAAAAGTGTACACTTTTAGTTCTATAGTGGGTAATGTTCTCCCAAAAACTTAAAGTCTATCCACTCAGCTACTATAAGGTGGAGGGCCCAGGGTTCGGGACGTTTGAGAGTTTGCTACATGGTGCACAGGAGCTGGGATTTGCCTTCGGTGCACAAGGCCTTGACCCTGATGGCACCCAAACTTGAGCACCGGCAGCCCAGAATCCACCACTCTTGGTATGTTCTGTGCATTTCTCTGTCGATTCGCTGGCACACACTACCTAGACCCCCCCAAGCACCCTTTATAGTAGTCCCTAATCACCTCTTAATGAGAAATATTAGAGCCCTTTACAGGGTACTTGGGGGGGTCCTGATAACCTTTCGACTCTTAGCGGTCTAAGGACGTAAAGCTGGACAAAATGTTGGGAATCGTTCCTGTAGGCTTTAGAAGGGTTTAGGGCCGCCAATGAGAGACATGCTCAAAATGATCCCGTGATAGTTACTTAAGGATCTGTTGGTTCATTTGTAACGGCAGAGGACCTTGGGGCTAGGGGAAACTTTTGTGGCATTGAGCTGCCAAAACAATAGACAATGGTCAGATTGCAAACTTGGCACCTCAACCTAAAGCCTGAATCCTCACCCTGAACCCTAAACCCTGAATCCTACCCTACACTGTGAATCCTAACCCTAAACCATGTCACAAGAGCCCTCTTCAGAGTCGCACTTCGGCCACCTCGAAGCCCGAACTGTGAAATCTGGACCAAGCCGCTCAAGCCTACGACCAAACTTGTCAAACCTAATTTGGCGCTTCTGAAACAGGTCGCAATGACCCAACCCTAAATTCTAAACCCTGAACCCAAAACCCTACCAGGACCCCCCCCAAGTACCCTTTAAAGGGCTCTAATATTTCTATATAGTTCTCATTAAGAGGTAATTAGGGACTACTGTAAAGGGTACTTGGGGGGTCTAGGTAAACCCCTTCACCGTACACCCTAAACCGGTCTGCAATTCTTCAGATCCTGGCCTGGTCCATGCCAATGAAAATCTCGGCTTTCAACTCCTACGGTTGATGATACAAATGCTGCATTACCTTAAGGACCCTAAACTATGGGAATTATGGTATATTATTCCTTATTATGGTTAATGCAGGATTCATATCATCAACTCCTAGAGCGCTTAATCGCTTCACGTTGGGGCTTACGCCTACTACCCCTGCTCCCCGAGCTTGCTACAGGGCTTTGGGTTCTTTCTGTCAAGGCGCCATCCAAATTTGTATCTTCACAGAAACTCGCCTATGCAGCGATTTCGTGATTTGTCGCGCGCGAGACAAAATCACAGGAACAAGTAACTCGGGCGAAAAAAGGGCTGTGTTAGCCAGTGTTTGCTGTATGAAGCCCCACAGGCGGGGTACTCTGCTGCAGGTGCCCCGTGTCAAGGCAGACAATCGAAACATCGGTGCCTGGACCACTGAACGACATCTCTCAAGCTTAAAACCCCAAGCCCTAAACCGCTTAACCCTCCAAGTCTAATCCAAAGAACATCACAAAAGACCAGAGATCGTACGCCCGAAGCTAAACCCTAAACTACAAAATCACATGGACCTTTAGGGGGGGCCGGGGGGTAAGGGGGAGATGTCTATACGTCGTTAAAGAGGCCTGTTTAGGTCCTTATTATGGGCATTAAGGCCCCCTACCCCCCCTCCCCTACCCCCCTACGGGTCCCTATGACAAAGCATGTGCGACGACAAGGGGCAGAATCCTGGTCACAGAGTCACGATTAGAAGAATCGTGAGCACAACCGTACAGGAGTAGTGTTGACCATCAGGTTATGGCGGATCAGACCTGTAATTACCTAAACATACAGCAAGCGTTGCTGAAGGCGGTATTCTCACAGTGAAAGCGCAAAACAACTACGATGACACGGATAAGCAGAGACTAGCAACACAGCTCATCAACGCTGAAAGTCACAACAGCAATCATCACATACCTGCCAACATGAAAATACACATGGCACCGATGATGTTACCAGCAACAGACACGACAAACTCAACCAACGCTAATCATAGCAACATTAGTAGTCCAGGGCAAGGAGAATAATCATTAAACCAACAACAGGAAGAACGGCCAAATGTGAATGCAACCAATCGTAAAGGGGCCTCTCGTACAAACTATATATGATAGATGTATATAAATGTATATCTGTATGTATGTGCACACATATGTGTGTATATGTATACATACCTACACATACACATATGTATGTAGACCATCGTGTATATAATTGTAAGAAGGAGCACTCAGGACAACTGTTGCTTGTCCAGGCTTCTATGCCAAACCCGTCTAGTATCCATTACAGTAGCCCTTACAGCCTCATACGGCTGATGGGCAAAATCCTGCATGACCCTGAGGACTCTAAACTATGGGAATTATGGTATCTTCCTTATAGTGGGTAATGCAGGATTTTGTCCATCAGCCGTAGCAACCTTTCAGAGGAACCCCGAACCGGGGATCCTCGACCAGCCGCACCACGGTGGGGTGCGGGCGCAGAGAGGGATCCGCAAGGACCTTCCGTGAGCTGGCCGGTCATAAAAACCCAAAGGGTCCAGGCACCCTTATAGTAGGTACTTAGCAGGTACTCGGGCCCCCAAAGTATATACCCTCCTATTACTTGGACCCTTTGGGCAAAAGGAGTTCAGTTAAGAAGAGATAGTCGCCAAGCAAAAGCAAGTTCTCGGAAAACTTGGTGTCACATACATGTATGTATGTGTGAGTTTGTGTTTGTATATATAAACAAATAAAAAACACATGTCTGAGCATCTACACACAGGTATGTAATTCGCAGGTGCATACTTGCGTATTAACTGTGTACAGGATGGTAGGCCGCCGGGCCCACAGCTTGCCATCTGGTTCGACGCGCCGGTGCATCTCTGCCTTTATTTTGCGGATGGCAGACTTGGTCGTCCTGGGTTTTGGGGCTTAGAGGTTAGGGTGTTACAAGGATTTATTCTGTAGAGCTTCTAAGCCTTTAAGCCTTAAACAAAAAAACTTTGGGAGTTTCCGAAAAATTCGGGTACCTTATTCCAGGGTCCTTATAATAAGGATCCTACTTAGGATACTGTATTAGGTTCTGTTATTTTCAGAAACTCCCGCATGTCATAGACCGGCTTAAGGGTGACGGGCTGGTTGGGTGTTGGGCTGGTGCTGAAGCTTACGGACTTTGGGGAATAGCTTAGAAAGGGCCCCACCCTGTAACAGTGGTATAATAGGAATATAATAGGGCCCTGATATAATCCTTTTTCTCACTATTACAGGGTGGGGGCCCCTTCTAGGGAATAGACGATGCAGAGGTGCAATCCCCGATACCTAAGACCTTGGGTGAAATAAGCCCATGGTGATTTTGCAAACAGATCCGATGCCCTAAAAAAAGGCCTTAATAATTAGAAAAGGGGTTTGGGGCCCCTTGCACTATAGATAGAATAAGGAGCCCCAAAATAGTATAGGCAACTGTTTAAGCCCCTGTGGTAATTGCCTGGACCGAAAGCCAGGACTCGACATCTCTGATATGTGTGCGAATCGCAAGTACGGACAAGCTACCCGTCCAAAACTGAACAGCCCCATCCGAGATCCCACACACACACACACACACACCTTACCGCACCCTCAAGGGCTTAAAAGCGTAAGCCATGAAACTCGAAAGCCCTCCGTAAAGCCTGGAAATCATACACATGAATAATATGGGAGAGCATCTGCCCACTGGAAGAAGGCGAACGGCGGCGCCGACAGCCTGCTCTAAGCGGGCTGTGGGAGAGGATTACAGTTTAGGAGATTTCGGATTCAGAGATTCTTCCACAAAAGCCGATGTAAACGCAACATACACCAGAACTTCAATCCGCATGGTTAGTTGATGTTTGCCTGTTTGGCTTTTAAAGGTCACTGACGATGATTAGCATTATTGCCTTTGTTACTACTGCTAAGACAATCACACTGGTTAGTGTTATAACTATGTAGTCTAATCGTGTGTATGTCGAATGTTCGTTGTTTGGGTCTTGCCGTTTCCGTTAAAACTTCCGGCGGTCGCAGGCGGCCAAGAAGCCCCGTGAACGGCTTTATTTTAACTCTAGAGCTTCAGGGTTTGGGGTCTTGGCTCCAGGAGAGATGCAAGTCCTAGTGCAACGCCCCTAGCGTAGAAAACAAGTCAGGGAACGAAGGAATCCAGCTGCCATGTCACAAGATCACCCTGCAGTGTTCTGTATGTCGCATGCTTCTCCTTGGTGGTCATGGCTGCAGATGAAGCTGTGGAACCCAAACTTCCAGGATGTACTGGATAAACCTACCGTCTTTGCTTCGGGCACCAACTCCAGGTAACGCGTAGGTTTCGGATGCTGGCCGTTCAACTCGACATGGACGCGGTCATGCACTTGAGAGGTTTGGGGTAGCAGTAGTACGGCCAAAAAGTGGCAAGGCTCATGCCAGGATTACGATTGCTTTCAATTACGAAGGGTAAACTTCTCTCATTAGCGCTAAATAAGATCCACCAAGATAAACAGGATACTGTACCTTGGCCCTTGGCTTTGTCTTGTCAACTTAACCAGAGATTTGAGTCAGCTGTATCTTCTCTTCTCGTCTCGTCTCGGCTGCCAAAACTGCCCTGCAGGATCAGCAACCAGGTCTCGGGAACAACACTGTGTTTGCAAGATGTGGCAACTTGGGCAAAACATGTTGTCTGTGGTCGATTAACGGTTGCTGCATGGGATATGCTTGGCCTGGAGACCTATCCGAAATTCAGTCGCGCGAAAATGCATCGAGCGAGCTGTTGTCATGTAAAGGCTTTGTTGAAAGGCTCTGCCTGCCGTCGGAGTTGTAGACGTCGAACACCTGCAGGACTAGTCGACCCAACATTGGTGTGACATTGCATTTAAGTTTCAGCAACCGCTCACATCCACGACGCGAATAGGACCAAACGGCGCTGTGCGATCTGAAGCCATGAACGCAAATGCCAAGAATAGACCTGCAAAACAGGAACACACCCCGATACCCTTAATCCGCTGTCACGTCGGGTTCAGAGCGAGAGATTGGGAGACACCCGTGTCTACGGCAGCAACAGGAAGGTGTCTAACAACCGTCCGAATGCTGGATTGGCCAATGCTGGGAATAAACCATGCGCAAGTAGCGGCACTGGCAGGTGTAGGAGCAGCAATTTGGGCAGTAGTAGTCAGCTGTGACAACAGCAGTGAAAGAAGTAAGAACCGATCCCAATCACAAAGCAAGAACGCGCTGTTTTTTCACTCTGCAAGCCGTATGCATCTTGTTGCTGACCGTACCATATGTCTACGTGTGTGTGTATAAATATATAAATATATAAATAAATAAATAAATAATATATATATATATATATCCAGATAGGTGTGTATATATATATATATATATATATTATATATATATATATATATATATACAGACTAAACAGTAATCATGTTTAAATAGATATGAATACATGTATGTATATGCATGTTCACTCAGTATACATGCGTACGTACACAATATGCAGAACACAAACAAACAATCATGCAAGCAAACATCAACACAGACACACACACACACAAACAACCAAACACACACATGAATTTATAAACGCATAACAACAAACAAACAAACGAGCAAACAAAGGAACAATCAAACAAAACAACACAAATCAAAACAAAACAAACAAACCAACAAACAAAGAAACACACACACACACAACACACACAAGACACACACACACACAACACACACACACACCACACACACACACACACGCACACACAGAGACATCCGCTCATGCTCCTACATGCTGCTTGGAAGCCTTACGTGCTGCGCCCATAATCTCAGAAACAACAGAGGAGTAATGCTTTTGGTCGTCGGGTGATGGTGCTTGGTAACATAGGGTCCTTAATGTTTAAAGGGGTTGTAGGGCCCATTGTACTATACTTACAATAAGGAACACCCAAAAGAGTATAGGTAATTATATTATGGCCTCTATAGTATACTACTCCTCGTAGTGGCGTGGCCGGTGCTGGAAGCGGTGTTTGGGGTTTAGGGTTTAGGATTTAGGGTTTGGGGTTTAGGGTTAGGGTTTAGGGCACAATCGTCTGTTGAACGAACCGATGCAAACGTTGCCTGCTTCCTCCTGAAGGGCCGGAAATACCTGGAACACAAAAGCTTCTGATCGGGCTGCATTTCCAAAGCTTCAACAAAGGCGGGCAGCCATCTCAAATAGAAGCCTACCCTAAACCCTAAACCGTCTTGGTTTGGGTTTCTTCAGAACCACGGCCTTTCCTTAGGGACGAAATGAACCTTAAAAGGCTTTAAGGTTCACTTATCATATAGGGATTTATAGTATAAGGGTAGAGAGCCCATACTTTTAAGGGTCATTTGGTCTCTAAGGTTCCTGAATGCTCTTTTGAACTTTGCTTGCTGTTGACTTGTTGCTGCGCGATGTCGCGTTGGGAATCTTGGTAATATAGGGGCCTCATATCATTAGAATAAGGTGTTGGGGTATGATATACTGTAATTTCCAAGGGTAAAAGGACGGACCCTTAATAAGGACCCCTAGGTATATACCCTTAATATAGCTATTATATACCCATTATATAGCCCCATTATGGGGTAGGGGTCCCCATTAAGGGTCCCTCCTTTTCCCCTTTAATTGAGGCGAGCCGAACCCTTGAGATGGGGCATCGAAGCAAAACCGCCGGAATTTTCGCACCCCCTCATTGGGATGTGGCTCTAGGCTCCTGGTGGAATAATGAATACTCTCTATTCCGAAAAAAAACATTCAGCATTTGGTGACGGGCGGGTATACGGTATACTTCAAAGAACTGCAGAAGTCTATGTTCAAATGTGCTGCTGTGATGTGAAAAAGGTTTGGGGGCTTCGTCCCAGCTTCTTTCCTTCCGCCGAGACTGGTCACTTCCTTAAACGACCTGGGATCTGTACATGTCGGCTTCTAACACATCTGATTGAACTCACTGCCAAGCGCAAGCGGGACTTTAATAAAAATTCCCGGGGAAGCTGCTCTGTACGTACCCTCTGAAACGACACATGCTGCAAATGCCGGGAATAGACACCCGGGCGCGTTGCAGCAGAAAGGCCAGAGGAGAAATGAAGAAGCGTGCCCGTCGCAATCTACGGCAGACAGCATCTCCCGCTTTCCCCAAAGCTGTACTCCATGTCATTTCCGCTCAGAGGGAGATGAGCGTTTTCCTTGGCTTGGCAGTCGAGCTCTGACCTTGGATACTTGCAGAAGCTGTCGAAGAGGCCACGGGAGGTGTGCTCGTGCCAGCATCATGATTTGCTTCCGATTTCGCTTCTGGCGTCGTCTTGGAGGTGCCCTTGCCCTTCTCTTTCGTCTGGGATACTTCAGGCTGGCTCGCACCCTTCTTCTTGGCATCTTGGTGGATTTTCAAGAGTTCCATGACCTTCTCGTCCAGAAGCCAAGCACCCAAGACATGGGCCTCCTCTTCCGCCCGGGGTTCCGCCTTGCTCTTCTCCGACTTGTCCTTCTTGGCCCTCACATCCTTTGACTCGCTTCTTTCCTTCGTCTCCTTCTGAGTACTTGGAGGGCGGCTCCGTGAGAGAAAGTTCAGCTTCTGAACGCGAGTCTCTACGTCAGGGCTCGTGGTCGGATCATTCTCTTTGTTGTAGTTGTCTGAGTCCGGTCCCTGCCCACCTGCGTCCACGGCCATGGCGCCAATGCTGGCTTGACCGCAAAACTGTGTTTCTCGTCTGCTGTGTGTGCTTTGTGCTTCTGCAAGTCGTTGTTCGCTAGCGTGGCACGGCGATGTGTGCCTACGACATGCGCTGACCCCGTTCGGGGACGGCTGCGAAAGTAGAGATTGGCTCTGAACTGCCCGTCATTTCTAAAGCACTGAAGAAGAGAGAGAGAGAGAGAGAAAACAAAAAACAGAGAGAGACAGATAGAGAGAGAGAGAGAAAGGAGAGCGAGAGCAAAACTTAAAAGAAGAGGGAGAGCAGCGATCATTCGCAAAGAGAGCAGGACTCATCAAGACTAACAAGAACGGAATGCGAACAAGACGATCACATCATGCCTGAACGCGGGGTTTTTGCAGGATTTAGAGTCTTTAGAGTGAGGCATACAGCTTTCCCTGGAAGCCCAGTTACCTAGGCTGACTTTACATGATCATTTGTAGGCACAGCAGCTTGCTACATGGACAGCCGGGCTTTTACTGGCATCCCTTCCGAGACACATAACAAGGTCGGCCGCATGAGGCAGAGCGACTGGCGCCTGCGGAGAAGCAGGCGCGGAGCTCTGCACCCAACAACTACCCCCATTTGTGAAGAAAACGGGAAGAACACCCTCAAATGCCTACAAACTAACCCAAGTATCCGGGCATTGCATTCGAGTTTGGGGTTTTGGTCTTCTGGTTTGGGTCTCAGGCGGCTCGACCTCAAGCCAGGTAGCGTGTGATCATTTCCCTGAAGTTGGAGGTCATTGTCCTTATGTCAGTCTAAGAAGCAAACCGTAATCAGAGAAGACCAGCACGATTCACCACCTTCTAGATTCCAACTTTCCGCGGCTTTCGTAAGGTACATAGCTTACCACAGACAACTGCAGGCCCCTCACCCCCTTCCCCGCATAGATCGCCTGCAGCATTGGCATCGGAGTGTGGAAGACCTGCCCACGAGAAGCGTCGACGATTTGCCAACGACGCCAAAGAAGAAGGTACTGCATATGTATAACAGCTTCTCTGTTTCGGTGCTTTCGGCGGAAAGTAGACTGTAAGTTGTAGAAGAAGGGCTAGAAGGGGTTGTTAGTACTAAATGTACCGACCGCCTGGGGAATTTTTGTTCCCTGGCCCCTAAACCCCAAAGCCGGTTTAGGCCCAGCGGGTCACACACCCAAAGGGTCCAAGTATCATCATAGTATATACTTGTAGGGTATTTATGGGGGTCTAAGTATGTACCAAGAAGATACTTGGACCCTTTGGGACAGTCAGCTTGTCCTGAAACATGCGGACTGAGGCGAGACTCAGAGATCTTGGGTCTGGTTAGGAACGACTGGGTCTATTAAACCTAGATAGCCGAAGAACTAATTATCACAATGATATATTCACATATATTCACTATAGTCATGATCATAGTAAGATAAGTCAAAACAGCATAAAAAAGGCGCTCTTCTGAGTAAAAAAGCACAGCTACAATTGTAACAATGTTGATAGCACTGCAGCTTGTACCTGGTTGCACGAGTTGCATGGCTCTTCTACGGTGAACGAGTGGCAGGGATTAGGGCTTCATCAACATTACTTGCTTCAGCTTGGAGAAGACCGTATGTGAACAGGAGCCGAATCCAAAGCAACATGGTGTGTTTGCAAAGGTTACAATCTAAAACATATATCAAAGCCGACGACCCTTTCACGCAGCAGGCACACAGCAGCAATTGATGTGAGAAGACTACTTAGATGTTGATCTACGCGTCTTCGCTACCAGAATTACACGAAGTAGGGCATCTAGACATACAAGTTACTATACACCTCCGTCAGTTCCAGCCTGCGCGTAGATTCTTCAAACGCCAAGCGCCAGATATAACCCCTAAGCCCTCTTAAACTCTAAACCCCTAAACCTCTGAACCCTAAACCACCGAGGTGGATCTTCGACCCTGCCTGCTGGAGCAGGGGACGCCACTTCAGTGGCGGATCGCGCCACTCCGACAAATCCTGACGTGGAACTTGCCCAAACCTTCCAAATACCCTGAGAGTAGGTACTTAGCAATTAGATATTTGATCCCCAAGAGTATATGCTATGCTATTGCTTGGACACTTTCGGTTGAACAAGCCATGTGAAAACTGAGAGCGTGAGCAGAGAAACCCGAAACCCCAAAACATACTTTTTTGTAGGGTCCCTATAATATCCATATTAAGGTTTATAGTAAGAACCGACACAAAAGTAGGGCTGTAGGCTAAGGTTCTATGCTAACTATTACTTGGACCCTTCGGGAGAGGCGACGGTTGTCCCGATGGGCCGTGCGCTGAGGAAGCCATCAGATAAACCCGAAGCGTCCTACGTGCCTAGTGTATATGATAGAATGAAGGGTTTCTAAATTCGTAATAACTGTCATGATTTGGGAAAGTATAACAGGAATCCTACACCCTAAACCCCTAAAGGGGAACCCTTCAAGGAACTCATAGAGACATGTAGGACCTTTCCATAACAATACCCAGGTCTCGAGCGGAACAAAGCATGGCCCAAAGGGCCCACAAGTGCCTTATAGAACTCTTATGGCAGTTTCCGAAAATTGGGGGTACCTTATTTTGGGGTCCTTCGAAGGATCCCCCATTTTCGGTAACTGCCTTGTAGAGCCCCCTCAACCGTAAACTCCAAACCCTGAAGAGCTGAAAGAAGCCTATTGACAAGGGCCCGAGTCCAAATAATCATATGTAGTAGGTACCTACCTTAAGCTACCAAAGCCTACTTTTTGCTAGGGTCCCCAAAAACTCCATATTAAGGTTTATTGTAAGAACCTACAAAAAAGTAGGGTTTGGTAGGCTAAGGTAGTAGATATTGGACCCTTTTGGGCGGCTCTCATAGAAACTAATATTGTAGTCACTCTACTTATAACCCAACATATGACTAATTACCCATGAACCTCCAAGTACCCTGAGGGTCCACGTACCTTAAAGTCTAGGATTTGGGGTTGAAGGGTCCATGTGAGCACATGGAGTATACTTCGGCCTCAGAGTCGTACCGTAGGGCGAAAGTATATACTATATGGGTACATGGTCCCTTGAGGATACTAATGCTTGAAAGGCGGCTCCTACTGAACTCGGACACCCCGTCCCCCTCCCGAGCCTGGTGAAAGCCCCCGCTGCCAGGATCCAGGATCATCTTCTGTGGAGCGGCGTGGGTAGTTGTCAAAATTAGGGTCCTTTTTGGGGGTACCCTAAAAATTCGGTGCCGTATTATATTAAGGAGCCAAAAAGGAACCATAATTCTGACAACCACCCGCGTGGCTCTAACCCCTAAGCTCGAAACCTTAAACCCTAAACCGCTCAAGTTGGGTTTAAGGTTTAGGGGTTTCGGGGCTTAGGGGTTTAGGGTTTAGGGTCTTGATTAGGGTTTAGGTCAGCATACCGTGGGTCCATCGAAGGCTGAACCTCACTTCACGAAACTGCAACTGTCAATCCCAATTCTCCACCATACCCACTCCCACAAACGAGCATGCTTGGCCCTAGGGCCCTAGGGCTACAGTTAAATTTTGCATATATATATATATATATACATATATATATATATATGTATATATATATATATATATATATATATATATTCATATACACACACATATTGCTATGTTACATGTAGTAGGCAACTAGCCATATAGGATGTAACCCAACAACCCACTGTTTGTAGTATGCTGTATTACAGAATGTTAAAAGTTAGCATACAGTACTGTAGTACATTATATCTGGTATATGTTTCAGATGCAAGGGACCTGAGCCTGACTTGCCACAGAAGCGACATCCCGAACTTCTAACCGATCTCGCTTGAAGCTGGGCGAATGAAGCCAGCATCGGAATATGGGGTTTAGGGTTTAGGGCCGACATCGAAAAGGGAAGTTTATGGTTTAGGGACCACATCGAAAAGTGGGGTTTACGGTTACGGTCTTCCGAAAAGGCCACAACCTTCCCGCAAGAAAGCCTTGGCTTGGAGCTGCTGGAAGCAGCCACGGCCCCTGGAAGAACTTCGAGGGGTGTCGGGCCAGGGTAATGCCAGGGTTCGGTGTAGGGCTTAGGGTTTGGGGTTTAGGGATTGGGGATTGGGGTTTAGGGATTAGGTTTTAGGGTTTCCGGGTAGTGCAGCGCTTCCTATACAGGTTCCTAGAAGACCTCCTTTTGAGGGCACTAGAGGGGTTTGTAGGGCTTAAGACTTATGTAGACATAGCTCTCTCAACCCCTCAAAGCCAGCATGAAAGCAGAAATCACAGCAACAGCTCTGACATGCACCCGGGTGCCTGTTGCAGGAAGCGCTCCTGGCATAGTTGGAGGTACTTAGAGGATCATGGGACTTAATAACTGAGTTATAATTAGGCTAACTATGCTTATAGCTACTTATAACCCAATTAAGGTACTTATAAGCTTAGTTAGTAAGTCCCATGACCCTCCAAGCAGATCTAGGGCTTGGGGTTTGAGGGTTCACCTAGGTACTGTTATCGGGGGGATACTTTCCCAAACCAACAAGATGATCTCTAACATGGAATCCTTACATCCTACTACGTAGGTACTTAGATCCCGTTCGGAGATGATAGGGTGTGGGGGGTGTTGGAGGTTCAGGAATGTTTGGGTTTGAAGATCGCGCTTCTGTAGATCTTACGTTCAGCAGTTCGGGCTGAAAAAGCTGGAAGCTTCAAGATCTATCGTCATGCGGGCTCCATGTGCCCATATAGTATATACTTAGGCTTAGGCCTTAAAGTACCTATATAATGTAGGGACCCCTCTAAGACTTAAGTATCTACCATGAAGGTACATGGAGCCTTTGGGAATGTGAACGTGGGTAACGTGGGGCAGAGACGTTGATATCTCCGCCATAAGGGTCCAGGTATCTCTTCAGGAGGGTCCGGAATGTCCTAGGGAGAGTCCTTGGGGTCTCTTGAGGGTCTCAGAAACCCTCAATTTTGAGGCTCCCAAATGTGTTAGGACCCTGAGGGCGGTACCAAACCCCTCGGACTCGAAACAGTCCCCAACTCCCAACCATGCTGACCGAAGGCCCTAACCCTAGACCGTTTGAACGCCCGTAATCCAGATCCCCAAAACCCTAACCCGTAAATCCTAAACCTTAAGCCCCAAAACCCTAACCCTAAAACCTCAACCCTAAACCCCTAAACCCATAAGCCCCCAAAACCCTAAACCGTGATCCACCTTTAGCCCTTAGCAAAAGCCGTAGCCTGCATGTTGGCAGCTTGATACCCCTAAGCCTATGCCCATATGAGAGCTTCCGAAAAGGGGTACCGTAAGTTTGGGGATCCTTGTACTAACTAGGGTTATAAGTAGGCCTGCTATACTTATGGCTACTTATAACCCCAATTAAGGTACTTATAAGCTTAGATACTAAGTCCCATGATCCTCCAAGTACTCCTTAGGGTACTAAGTTGGGGTCCCCTATCTTCAGTTTCTCCCATATCATGGATTCCGAAACACAGCCCCCCCCCCCACCCCCCGGCGCCCATGGCCCGACCCCAAGCCGTGGACACCACACTTTCGACAGCCTGGGGAGCCTCACACAACCCACACACACACACCCTGTAGGAGCCCGAATAATTAGAATAGGGTTTGGGGGTCCATTATAATATAATTACAATAGGAGGCCGCAAAATAGTATAGGTAACTATCTAGTTCATGCTTGGGATAGGATTTAAAATGTCCATTTCTATTCCTTATTGGGTTAAGCACCCATAAACATGTAAAAGGTTATCCAACTATGGCCGCAGTGTGTTGAAAGCACTCCCATCATCATGAGCCGTACGTAAGCAACACTCAACCTTAACTTCAAAACCTTGTATTTGAAATCCTGAGCAGCCCTTAACTCGGCCGAAAACCCTAACCAAAATCCACCTAAACCCTGAAAAATCCCGTACCCTTCAAGCCCGTAACCCTTAAGACTTAAGCCTTTAAACACCTCAAACGCTTAAAGCTGTAAGCTCGACATCTTTCTCAAACCCCGATATCTTCAAATACAAGTTCTCAACAGTCTATGAAGAACCATATAATAGAACCACACCATGAACCCTCGAAGCCCTCTGTTCAATCCCCTAAACCACCCATGGGGGCAACCACAAGCTTGTGCCTGTCTTCCCAGAGGCGATCCTGGGTCGTGCAAAGTGGGTTTCTGGTTTAGGGCTTCAGGACTTGCAGGGCTTGGGGTTTCCAGGTTAATGTAGTGAATTTCGTAAGAGTGGGGGGGCTGATCAAAATTGAAGAGAACTAATTGAATGGTGACTGCAAGAATCCTTGCCAACTGCATTAGCAGTACCCAAAGTCAAGCAGTCTTCATATCAATTACGAAGGCCAGAAATTAGTGATGGTTGCTCCTATACCCTAAATCCTTGGCCACGATACGCACATGTTTGGAATTCGGAGGACTTGCTTGCGATCTCAGGCCGGCAGTCGTGCTGCCGAGGCTTCCTGGGTTTGTTTTTTGTGTAAACGTAGCAAGGAACCCTAAGGAATACTACTGGTAATTATACAGGCTCCTCTGGCACACGAAAAGCCACAGTTCGGGTATGTTTTTGGTGTTCTCTGGAAGATCATCACAATCTCAAGTATACGACTTTGACTGCCGTCAGCCGGTCATCATACTGCCCGAGGCCCTGAACCGCTAATCCCGCAAACAGAAACTGCTCCCTCTCTTTCGCTTCAATGGCTTATAGAGCTGGACCTGTATGATGTCCGACTGGATCCTAGTGACATTGAAACCAGCGGCCTGCAACCTGAACTCGTAACGTCCCAAGTTGGGAAGTGGGCAAGCAGGTGATGTTTGTCTGTGCGCGCGTGTGCACGCAAGGGCGGGGTGTGGATATCATGCTACAGCTATGTCATGTACGTAGGGACGGTAAAGCAACATCGATATGGGTCATGTTCAGCCAACCCCCAGCCCAAAGCCTCTTCATGTTCATCATGAACACCTGCACGTCGCACTTTGCATATTCCAAACCAGCTAGATGTAACTGCTAACCTCCGAATCCTAACAGTGCCACAACATCCTGCAAGGAGGTGACCGGTAGACGCGGTCATCTGTCGAGCTGGGCTGCTGGCAGCTCGACAACCACCGCAAAACTCCTGTGTCGGTCTTGCATTTTGAAGTCTGGGAAAGTTATACTCTCTCTTGTAGAGCGGTTCGGGTGGATCGTCGGGCTGCAGGGTATCGGAGGCAGTAGATACGCCCGGCTTTCGGCTGAGGGTCTTCATCTCCCCATCGTCTCGGAAAGCCGGCGATTGTCTGGTACTGTTCATGGGCTTAGACCGAGCGAAAGAGTATGTTCGTCAAGTTCATCTCCAGCATCGACGTGATTCTCGCTGATGTTCCTCTTCATCTTCATCGTCATCAGATCGCCATCACACCACCATAGCAGTAATCCCATCGCCGCAAACGATATAAGTTTCACATGCAAGCATCTGCTGCTGCTGATGGCTGATGATGATGATGATGGTGATCATGCACATTCTGTTCGCGGTGCGAACTGTGATGCGAATAATACGCATGCGACTGGTGGTTCCGAAAGCAAACACATGCAAGTAGGACCCTGACAGCATCAAGAAGACCATTAGGTAGAGTTCCAGGATCTGGGGCGGGGTTCAAGCTCCGAGGGATTCGAGCTACTATGGGGGCCTCAATGAATAGAACATGGTTTTGGGGCTCATTATACTATATGTATACTAAGGAACCCCAAAATAGTATTGGTAATTATCAAGGCCCCTAGATTAGCACCTCGAGCCAAACTTACCAAACGCCGAATCGGAACTGAAAGCCGGAACCTTAAATCCTAAACCTGAAACCTAAACTTGTAGGGTCCTTAAGGGGGGAGGGGTCCAAGCAGGCGGGGTGCTAGGGATCCGTCGGGGTACAAGAACCGTAGACTAAGGGCCTAAAGCTGAACCAGGTGTTGCAGAGTTCGGGCTCACTTAGAACCGTCACCAAGCTTCTATACAGCTTAGGGTTTTTTTAATGTGCAATGACTCTTTCTCCAAAGCTCCCCGTTTAGGGTTTAGGGTTTAATTGCTGTCTTGCCGAAGCTCTCACAAGTAGCTTCCTGGAAACCTTGTCTTCCCTGACCCAAAATGTTTCTATACTGAACTTAGGACCCTAGCAAAAATTATGATTTTTGCTGTTTCTTAGGGATTCTAAAAAAATATTTCTAAGCACCCCTAAGAAAAGACATGCCGACAAACCCGAGTGAAAACAAACGCTGCTAGTGAACCCGCTGGGTAAGCTCTGAGCCACAAACACCAATCCCCTAAACCCTAAACCCTAAACGCCGAAACCCCTTAACCCTAAACCCTAAATCCTCAACCCTGAACCCGAAAATCCTCAACCCTAAACCCGAAACCCTAAATCCTCAACCTAAAACCCGACTAAACCCTACAAAACCCTACTAAACCCTACAAAACCCTACTAAACCCGACTAAACCCTACTAAACCCTACAAATCCCCAGAGCAAGCCCACACGGCCCGGCCAGCAGCTTCGGTGCCAGATGTCCGCTGGAGCGAAAGCCTGGGCTTTTAAGTACCCGGCGAGAAAAAAGTATACACTTTTGTTTCATCATGGCTCCTTTAAGGAAAAAGTGTAGACTTTTATTTCATAATGGCTCCTTTAAGAAAAAGTCTAGACTTCTATTTCATAATGGTTCCTTTAAGAACAAAGTATGAAAGTATGGTACTCCAAAGCCCAGAAGCAGGGCAACTGCGAGATCTGTGTATGCCTGGTCGGCTAATGGGCTCTGGGTCTAGGGTTTTAGGGTGTCTTAGGGTGTTTCTAGGGTGTTTCTAATTTTAGGGTTTAGGCTTGAAGATCCTCTTTACTTTTGGGATTTGGGTTCAGGGGTTTGGGATTTAGGGTTTAGGGACTTCGGGTTTAAGGTCCTGAGCAGAAGCTGCGGCAGTTTCGGGATGTGCTGAGGCTGACGAGACATGTGGCCAAAACCGCCCGTCGATGTTGAAGGTCTGGCAAGGGAAGGGTTCTTCTGCCCAAGGCAATGGTGCAACCCGAAAGTCCGGGCAAGTCAGCACTGAACCCTCGATCAATCCTGGCCCCTAAACCCCGAAAGTTATGATTGATTAGTAAGCAGTATTACTTACAATACTATGCCACTTTATTAATGTCTTTGCGAGGCCAGAAAGTTGGAATTTCATTAAGTTATTCCGTGGTACAATGCATCGGGAATCCCAGCACTTATCTTCCCAAATCCATGTTCAAACGTTCCGGGATTCGCTATGCTATGTAAAAAAGTATGTTTAATATGTGTGTACATACATATACATATACATATACATGTACATATACATATACATATATTTATACATATACATGTACATTTACATATACATATACAATAAACATATACATATACATATACATATACATATACATACACATATACATATACATGTACATAAACATATATATATATATATATATATACATATATATATACATATATTATGGACATGTACATACAGGCGTACTAATACTGTCTTGACTTCCAGCGGGCCTCGTATCACCGATCGCGTCCCTGGCGAGAGCATCGTGTGGGATTGAAATTTGATGGTTCTAACATGATGCCTTAAAGTTCTGGGGAACGGTATTTTGCGCCTAAATTTCAATTAAAGTGTATGGACAGTCTTTAGATGCGTTAGCCTGACAACTGTTGCCAACCCCCAAACCAAGATGGAATCTACAAAGGACCACTTCACGGCAAAATCCCAAGCCCCAAACACCCCAAAAGCTTCGGCGAAGAAGCCTTCGGAGAAGGACGGGCCGTGCTGTCCTTACCGCTGTGATAAGGGACACAGCAGCGACGAAGAGCTCGTTGCCGAATCGAGCTCCTCCTACACCCGCGACTGCTTGGGATTTGGATTTAGGCCATAGGGCTTAAGCAATCGGTTTGCGATCATTTCATTGACGGCTGATAGAGTTTGGTGTTCAGCGTTTAGGGTTTTATAACTGCTCTCGTCCATGTGGACATTCATCGTTCTTCTGGCCGACGTAACTTGGGTTCAGGGCATAAGGTAACTGTCGTGCTTTGCAACTGTCAGGCAGTGTTTGCTTTGGAGGCGTAGAATGCAAACCCTCCCCATGAGACCCAAACAGCTGCAGCCGAGAATCCAGAACATCATTCTGGGGACTTACTGTACTTGGGGCGGTAGGGCGGGATTTACAGGGGGGACTCTGGCTATTATTGGCTGAGCATTCAGAGCTCGTGTAAAGCAGATCTGCATAGCGCGCCCTCAAGAAACATCTGGTTGGGTGGCTGGCGTTACAGCATGTTGGTCGTGTTGCTGGTGATGGTAGTGTTGGGATGTCGAGGCACCACGTATCAATACGATCTATTTGTGTTGCTAGAGTGGTGAATAATCTTGTTGCTACTTGCACAGCTCGTCGTCGTTTTGTTTGGAATTCTGCCTTTCGGTACATTACGAGCACTGCTGTTGTGACCGTTTCACATGCCCTTCATTATAACGTGTTATCTAAACAGCGGCACAGACTGTTGAAGTAGGGTAGGTTTCATGAGCCGGATGCTATCCTAAGCATGACTTTCGGGCAGATCCCAGAAACGTAAGTTCAACTTCAACCAACCAATCAGACTCCGCGCCAGCAGTGCTCGCAAAGCTATAAACCCTCAAACAAAATCGAAAGCCACAGGAGAGCCTGTAGCCGGATCACTGCGCTGCCAACACCGACTACAAAGTATAGGAACCCATGCAGCCGACTTGCTGCGCTCCGAAGTCTCCAACCTAAACCCGAAAGAACACGGACCTGAACATGTTTGGTGCCAGATGCCTCCAGCATCCGCTCCCAGCAGCACCACTTTAAAGAGTTCACCTGCGAAGCTTTGTGCACCCTTGGCCCTTGCTATGAAGCCATTTATGAAGAAGTTGAGGGCTTTGCATCTATCGGCTGCAGAGCCGCAAGGCCTGCCTAAACCTCAAAACACCTAAACCTGACTGACTCCAATACCTGAACTCCGGAGTGGACTTTTTTTGCCCTAGAAGTTCATGCACACCGGCCCAAGGTTTAGGGTTTGGGGCCGGCCCGGGTTGCTTAGAGCTTACCTCAACCCTGGATAAACTACCTTTTTAGGGTTCCCTCTTGTAATTTCCTTATATAAGTCCTTAAAAAGGTAGGTTATTGGGGGTTTAAGTACGGTTTAGTGGTCGTCATGATGGGCGTTGCAAGTATGTAGTGTTGTTGGGGCATTCAGAAATACATAGACTAGGGTTTTCGGGACGTATCGTGAACTCAGACAAAGGAAAGGAACCTAAGGAATATAAACAGCTAACTGGGTGGTTCTCAAAACTAGGGTCCCTTTTTGGGTCCCTGTTATAATACGGCACCTAATATATTTAGGGTACCCAAAAAGGTGCCATAATTTTGACAACCACCCAATTGTTGAAGACGATGCAGGCCCCTGTGGTTTTGGCAGTGGGTTTAGGGTTTATACGTCTACCTGAGAGTTCATTCGGGCAGATTTGGGGTGTAGGGTGTTCATCATTGTGCAGTATCGCTTCACCTCTTTCATTTCCCGAACCCGACTTGAATATTTAATGCCCGCAAAGAGCGTCACGGTCTCACCTAAAGTTGAGGAAGTGCATTGTTTGAGGACCTGCAAGTAGGTATCAGTATTAGTGCCACTATTGGTAGTATAACGCAGTAGTACAACATGCCAGCGCTGAGATATTCCCCAGAATATGAGTATTACCATTACTAAGCATTTCTTTCTTGATTGGACTGTTGGTACTACTGGTATAGCAGTTTTTGTATAGTGATACTAGAACTTATAATGCCTCTGCTCTCGCAACAGCCTCAGGAAAGACTAGCGAACCCAGGATTGTCCCTCCTGACCTCTACTTACAATCAGAATAGGGTTTTGGGGTAGAGTACCGTGCTAATACAATCATTGTATAGGGACTTTATGGAAGTACTACAACCACTACAATGATTGCAGTAGAAGCAAATCCAACGAGGACAATACCCACATACTCGTGCATAGGCTTCTACAGGACTCAGCTCTTTACAAGCAACGTGTCAGCTTCTAATGAAATCTCCAGCAAATCCTTGGACAGAACCTTTATAGTACCCCTTTAAAGGCTTTTGTACTCCTCAAAGAAACGAACCCTTTAAAGTAACCGTTACTACGGTAGCACGCTACATGAGGAACCTTAAAGTAGCCCTCACGGTAATCGCAGGCCTTATGCTAATCCGCTTAGGGTGTGGGCGTTAAGGGTTTAGGGGATTATTTGAAATGGTTTTCAAAGAACAACCAGCAGCCGATTCCGACCGAAAGAGCTACCATCACTGTTGCGGTTACATGGCTTCAGAAAAAGCGAACATCATTGCAATGCCAGAAGGCTCGTCCTAAACCCTGTGCCCTAAACACTAAATTCCAACGAAACTCGACGGCCGACGAGACCGACTCCCTGCTAGCATGCCGGTCGTAGGTTTGGGTTTTCGGGTTTGGGGAACCATCTAATCTACTTTGATACACCGGCAATGTACCCTAATTAGTGCATTATATCCCTATCAGAATACTAATCCTTCAACTCACCGATTCCGGCTCGGGGCTTGCCAGTTCGACTGAATATTGCCCTGGTCCGGCCTGGCTGGCCCTCATCCCAATCGTCGATGGGCAAGTGACCACAGGCAAGGTCCTCCTCTGTAGCTCGACCTCGTTTCAGCGCAGAGAGCCGTGCGTATATGTATGCAGCCACGCGTCCCCAAACCCCTACCTCGACCCCAAAAGTATGTAGAAGAATACCTTTTCACAGGGTTTGGGCCATGTTTTTACCTACTTTTTGGGGTCTAGGTAGACATCCCGTCACCTAAATAGTAGGTGACTAGCTTTAGATGAGTAGCCCAACAACCCATTCTTCAGGTAGTTGGCGCCCTGGGGAACTTTACTCCAGCTGTTCTCTTGTTCTTGACTGAAAGTCAGAAAGTTCAAGGCAGGAGAGCTACTGAGTATGGGAGCCTCAATAATGATAATGTTCATGATCCTGGTAATGATCCTGATCATCACAAACTTAATCATAGTCATAGCAATATTATTAACAAGAGGAACGAGATTTCGGGGCTGATCATTGTGCACACTAATCAAACAGGAATCTGTTTCTAGTTTCCCAAAGGGTCCAAGTCACCATATAGTACATACTTTAGGGTACTAAGTACCTACTATAATGGTACTTGGACCCTTTGGGTTCGGAAACGACCGAACGGCCTACGTCTGGCGCAGACGTCGAACTCGATGCCCCGGTAGTCGAAACCGACTTGACCTTCACAAACCATCCCAGGGACTCTTTGCATCTCCTCAAACTCTCTCTCTCTCTCTCTCTCTCCCTCTCTCTCTCTCTCTCTCTGTCTCTCTCTCTCTCTCTCTCTCTCTCTCTCTCTCTATCTCTCCCTCTCTCCTCTCTCCTCTCTCTCTCTTTCTCTCTTCTCTCCCTCTCTCTCTCTCTCTCTCTTCTCTCTCTCTCTCTCTCTCACTCTCTCTCTCCTCTCTCTCTATCTCTCTCTTCCCTCTCTCTCTCTCTCTCTCTCTCTCTCTCTCCCTCTCTCTCTCTCTCTCTCTCTCTCTCTCTCTCTCTCTCTCTTCGTCTGTCTCTCCGGCACGCTTAAGAAAGAGTTCGATCCCAAAGGTCCTGGCATCCTCCCTAAACATCCCGAAAACCTGATCTTACTTGAGTCATTCCCTGAAACCTCATTATAACCATAGTAACCCTATTGTTTGTAATACTCTCTTGGGTTTTATATGAACTAAAATAGGAGACTATATGGTGGCTGTGTGATTCGCGTTTGGGGGCTGTCTTCTGTAGCGTCACATCTTCGAGGTCTTCGGAAAAGCGAGAAGCTCTGGGGCTGACTGTAGCAAAGTCACAAGCTCCCATCCCCTAGGTAGTCAGTAATTACTGTACTTAGCTTAAAGACTCCAATCCCTGAGCCCTAATATAGGGGCCTTAGTAATTAGAATATGGTTTGGGGGCCCATTATATGTAATTATAATAAGGAACCCACAAAATAGTGTTGGTAATCAATTGTTAAGGCCCCTATAGTAACTATAGTACGTAATAGCCTTACACATAGCAGCCTCTTAGGGCCCATGGCTTGAGATTGCAGAGTCTGGCGGTTTAGGGTTTAGGGCAGTTACAGGAATTTGCTGAATCGAGACTGCTTGGGTTTTCTGTGCTGGCGGAAGTCATCAGGGTTCCCCTGAAGTGGTCTCCTTCTTTTTGCTTAGGGCTTCTCCCTCGACCATACTCGCAAATGCCACATCGCAAATCTACCTCTGCCACCATCCAATACCACCTCCAAACCCTCAACCCTGAACCCTAAACGGTAAACCCTCAACCCCAAAACAGAGTGCTTAAGGGAGCCTCCGGCGACTCCGATGTACCGCGTGCTACTTCCTCGACACCTGCTAGACTGCTCGACCGCCGTGAAGCATTTAGGGGATGTATGGCTTGAGGCATTTAAGGTTCAGTGCTTAGCATCCAGGGCTGAGAGGCAAGCTTTCGGCAAGGTGTGGAGGAAAAAACCCTAAACCCTCAACCGACACACTTCTAGTGCTTCGTCACAGACCTCACGGTTGCCCCATGCAACCTCGAGAGACAACCCCACCGCCGCGGTTAAACTTGCAAGCAACCTTCCCAAAGTCCCCATGCCCCTTTAGAGTAGATACTTAAGCCTTAAAGGGGTCCCTATATGGGCACTTTAAGGCCCAGGTATATACTATATGGGTACATGGAGCCTTAGGGCTTCAAACAGCCATAGTTTTGATTTGGGGTTCAAGCCTGGCAGCTTCAGGCACGGGTATAGATCTGAGGCTACCCTAACAGTTCAAAATCAACATCCAAGGGGCGCATCTCTCAACATCAATTCAACAAGCAATACATGTGCCCATATAGTATGTCGTACAGAGACTACTTTACAGCCGAAGTTTACGACTAGGGTACATGGACCCTTGGGGAAAGTCCGGAAGCCCGAACTTCCGGTCCGGACTCAACCAAAATCCCTAAGCCCCAAGCCCTGAAACGCAGAAACTGCTACAGATCGCCATCCAGCCCTCATGTCACCACAGTTGCGTATGTGTGTACATACACATATGTATATATATATATATATATATGTATATATATATATATATATCATGTCTGTGCTTATATATGCACACAAAACTCAGAGAAGCAACCAGACCCTTGACCATCTAGAAGGGGCTTTGCTGAAGAGGCCTGAGTAGTTCCAAGCTGGAATCCGTTGGGAGAGGTCCGACACCATGTTCCTGGAGCGGCTTCGTCTTCTTAACCGGCTTAGGGTTTAGGGGTTTAGGGTTTCGTCTTTGTTAACCGGCTTGGGGTTTAGGGCTTGAAGGGAGCAGCTTCGTCTGGTTGACCAGTTTCCCAAAGGCTCAATGTACCTTTAGAGTAGATACTTAAGCGGGTCCCTATATAGGTGCTTTAAGGCCTAAGTATATCCTATATGGGTACGTGGATCCTTAGGGTTTAGGGTTTAGCGGTTTAAGGCTGAGGCCGGGGAGCGGCTTCCTCTTTTGACCGGTTCGGGGTTTTAGGGGTTGAGGATTTTGGGGAAGGGTTCGGAAAGGGGTTACTACTGTATATGGGGCTTCGTTTTTTTGACCGGTTTAGGGTTTAAGGGCTTACGGTTCAAGATTCAAGCAGCTATCAAGAGGATTCTTATAAATTATAAAGGGTTCCTTAAAGAGTTCCATTTAAGGCTTCCTAAAATTTTACCGGTGTTACTATATGTGTCCAAGCGAGAGTTGCTAGAGAGTTTAGCGTTTAGGGCGATGTGGGGTGTTTCGGGGGATTACGGCTCGACGGTTTTCGGATTTAGGCATCAGCTTAGGATGCGCAGATGGGGGAACCTTGGACCAGGGTCCCGCTCAGCGCCCTGTACTATCCATTTAGACTGCACGACTTTAGGACTTCGAATTCGGGTTCCGTTCAGGGTTCATGGTGCGTCTTTTTGGAGAAGCAGTTTAGCGGTTCCTGGCTTAGCTGTTCGCACCTGCCTCGCGTCAGCACCAACCCCTGCTAGTCATGAACTCACTTCGCCATAGCGGGAACCCGAATAATGCGAGTTGTGGGGCACTTTTCCGGACCTTGCGAACACTTGCCCTCCTTGCAACCCGAAACATCACGCGCAAGAGCTAAAGGTGGAACCAAAACGGTCATGCTTTGAAAAGCAGGCCAGCAAGGGTTTAGGGTTTAGGGTGCCCCGACAAGTCCATCACAAAATCACAAGAGCCCCGCCCCCCAAGTAGCGAATCCCGAAGTCCCAGAATTCAAAACGCTGAAACCAAACCCGAACTGAAAACATCCGATGCGACCCTGTGTCTCCTTTTCCCCAAGCCGTAAGACACGAACCCTGAACCATACAGCTCGAAACCTGAAGGGGGTGCCACCCCCAAAAACCCTGAAAGCCCGGCTTTTGGCCCGAACTTCGAAGACAAGTCGCTGGAGTCTCTGCTGCGACATTCGAACTGTGACCAGGACTGTTCCGAATCCCACGAGCAGCCAGTGGAGAGGCTTGGGCCTGGAGCAGCTCAGTTCCCCCTCAACCCCCAGACCCTAAAACCCTAAACCTAAACCCTAAACCCCCAAATCCTGAAACTCTAAACTCAAAACCCTACCCTAAACCCCCAGACCCTACAACTCTAAACTCGAAACCCTAAACTTCCTTGAATCGTGGACTCTGAAGCCTGGCAACCTTAAACCTTAAACATTGGACCCTAAAACTTAAACTATAAACCCTAACCTTACACCCTGGACCCTAAAAGTCTATAAACTCCAAGACCCCTATATCACTCTAAAATCTACACCGTAGACCTTACGCCCAAGAAGACCCTCAAACTCTAAAGTCTGAACCCTAAATCTACACCCAGAGACCCCACAACTCCAAACCAGAAACCCAAACAGCCTTCAGTGGAAGGGTTCGGTGACGTAGGCTGCAGGGGGGACAAGTATCTGTCTATCCATAAATAAGCGTAAAACCACATAAGTAAGATACACTGTGCATAAACATAACGATGAACAAATATACATATGTATGCAAATATGCACATACAGATGCATGTATGTGTATGTATGTATGTATGTATATATATATATATATATATATGTGCGTATACGCATACATGTATGCATGTATGTGTGTATGTACTCGTAATTGTATGTATATACATCTATACCTACTACAGTACCTACAGACATGTCTATGTCTATACAGATATATATATATATATATATATATATGTCGATGGTATTGAATATCTGTATACATGTGTATGCCCAAGCAGCTCCAACCAATAAGCACTAAAAGCCCGCAGCAGAAACCTTGACATCGAATCTACGTGCGAAGTCCTAAGCCCTGGACCCCACACTGGTCCCGACCCTGACATCCGCGCTTCTCGCATCGGCCTGGTCATCGCGAAGAACTCGAGCTGCTATAGGTGCAACATGGCTTGGCGAAGGAACCATTTTTGCACGAAGAACTACTCCATGTCAGGTTTGGGTGTGCGATCTTGTTCACGATGTTGGAGGATTCGCGCTTCGTGCTCATTAGAGCCTAGGGCGCAGAAACCTTGCATCAAGTAGCATCTGCCCATATACCAGCTTAACCCGACATAACATGTTGAGGTTCGCTTGGGTTCCCGTAGCAGGTGCAGAGGCACCGAAATCCATTTAGAACGGTTTAGGGTCTAGAGCATGGTGTTCGTGACCTCTAGAGGTACCATAACACTGACTGCAGGAAGGTCAATCCCGTAATAGATGTCTTTCGGTATATAACTCGCTGTGTTAGCTTCTGCATGTTGGGTGCAGTGGGCATCATCACTTGTTCCACATGCTCGGCTTTTTGCATACTTAAGCTGTTTATAGGTTGTACTTCTGTACGAGGATGCCACGAACGGCTGCGGAAGTTGGTGCCGAGTTGATGAAGCGAAAACTCGTTTCGGCACATGTTGGTGTCACATTTCGCGAAAACTCGTTTCGGCACATGTTGGCGTACACATTTCGACCTCTTCAAATGCCCCTACAGGAGTCTCGACAACAAGATACCCGCCACCACCAACCCAAGTCCACTCATGTGGCTACACATCGTACAAGCCCCATAGCATGCCCACACCCAACGTTATAAGTAAATATGATACATACATGTATGTTGCATGTAAGTTATTGCTTAGGCCCCAGTGAAACTCCTTCGGAAGGCTGAAACGGAGGACCCATCTATCCTCAGGCTCAAAACAGCGACAGCTCGTGCCCAAGGCGAACTGCTAAATCCCTGAGGCTCAACATGGAAGGAAATAGTTCAAGAGCCTTGTGCCCTTATACTTCGGTTTAAAGGGTGTAGGGTAGCTAAGGGTTTAGTAAAACCTAAGTATACGCCCTACACCGTATAGCCAACAAAAACCTGAACCCTAAACCTGGTTGTGGAGCGAAATCTTTTGCATGCGTCACCGCTTTGGCGTCGCTCGGTGCTTTGCCTGCAAGGAAGATCAGCTGTGCACTTACCTAACCTTTGCGCACATATGCTTTTCACTCTTGACCTTAAGCCATGAAGGTTTAAAGCTTGGAGGTTTAAAAGCCCTACAACCCTAAACCCTAAACCTTAAACCCTAAAACCCTCAACCCCCAAACCCGAACCCCTAAACCCTTCATAGAACCCTTAAACATCCCTTATAGAAATCCTCATAGATCCCTTTAAAGGAACCTCTAAAGCCCCAAAACCCCTAAACCCTCCAAGGTTTCGATGCATCTGGTTCTAGTGCCGGTCGTGGGGTTTCGGGCTGTGGGGCGGGGCTGAGCCTAGCATGCCCAGTAACCTAGGGTTTAGGGTTTAGGGTTTAGGGTTTGGGGTTTGGGGTTTAGGGTTTAGGGTTTAGGGTTTGGGGTTTAGGGTTTAGGGTTTAGGAATAAAAAGGGCTCGCTTTTTGGTATTGGGTAACTGTATAAGGAACCTAGGACTACCAAAAGGGAATAAGGGTACTACTGGGCAGCCTAGTATCGGGGCTGTGGACCATGAGCACGGAGGCATTAGGATAAGAAGTTATCAAGACAATCGAACTAATGTCATAAAGGCAAATGGAGACACATTGAACGTACTGAGAAGCCTGAGAAACACAAAAGGTACAAATAATAAAGACTACTTTCGGAAAATGTGAAAAACAAAAAGTGATTAAATGATAACCAATCATCTTAAATATGGAGCATTCTTGGAGCTGAACGCCTCGATGATTTAAGGCGCGAGGTTGGAGAGCTCCGCGAAGCATTGACGATACTAGTACCTACCCCCCCCCCCCGATTGTAAAATAATGGCCCAATACCCATAAAAGGCTGTTATTCTACATACTTTTGGGGTCCGGGTAGCAAAATAGCAGGTGGGGGCAAGGAAAATCACAGTGAATCCTAGGCGACGCTGAAACCTCACGGTGCTCTTGTATGCAACTTGCCATAAGCGAAGGTCTTGGCTTAGGGCTTCGAGGTTGGAGTAGAAACGGACCCCAGCCTGCAATATCTGAGGTGGGGGCAACTCCGGCTTTCAGAGAATGGCGGCACCCGACACCATACCACCCTGAAGCCCCAAGGCTGTTTTTCACTCCCTCACCCAGAGAGCCCAATGCCCCTTATTTAAGGAATATAGCTTAATTCATAATATGAACTCCCTTATAGTTTAAGGTATATTCCTTAATTAAGGGGTAGTGGGCTCTCTGGGCAGCGACCCTGCACTGGCCGCCAGCCTGGTAGACTTGGCGCACGAAGGACTTCCAGGCAGCGAAGTCAAATCGCAACTTTCCATCCCTGCACCATGCGTGCAGCATGCGCTTGTGGTGACTAAACCCGAAGCCCTAAACACCGAACCCCTAACCCCCCGAAACCTACTGTTGATGATATAAATCCTGCATGACCTTAAGGACCCTAGACTATGGGAATTCTGGTATATTCCTCGTTGTGGGTTATGCAGGATGTATATCATCAGCCGTAGTAACAAGTCCCGCTGCTCAAAAAGCCTCTAGGGTCAGAAGCCTTGCAGCAGCAAGTCCCCGCGCAGGTATTGGGAATCCTTTGTGGGGTACACAAACTCTGCTAATGCGCTTTAGCTGAGCAGGGAAGGCATATACATACATGTATATATATATACACATAAACATACAGAGATGTATGTATGTATGCATGCATGCATGTATGTAAACATAGATCATATGTGTGTAATTAAATCATATATAGATACCGTAGATGTTAAAACCCCTAAGATCTCGACGCCACTCCTCACCCCTTATAACGTCGAATGCGGTTGAACTCGGTAATCCCTTTATCGAGCTTCGGCCCCAGATCAGGGCTTGGGCATCCCTCTGCGTCAAATCTGCTT
The DNA here is from genome assembly GCA_905221615.1 of Symbiodinium sp. CCMP2592. Classification (NCBI taxonomy): domain Eukaryota; class Dinophyceae; order Suessiales; family Symbiodiniaceae; genus Symbiodinium; species Symbiodinium sp. CCMP2592. The sequence continues at coordinate 321,092 of CAJNDT010000446.1, forward strand.
TGGATTCCCTAAACCCTGAACCCTAAAGTCTAAACCCTAATCCCTAAACCCCCTATCTTCTTTTTTGAGAGCTTCGGGTTTGGGGGTTTAGAATTGTTGAAGCCGTGGTTGGGAGCGTCTTGTAACAGTAAGGAATTGAATAGGCGGCTTGGCTTGGAAGGCGAGGGAAGCTTTTCTCGAGATTTTAACAGGCCTGAGGCTTGGGATTGGAGTGCTTTCATAAAGTGTTAATGTAAGGGCCTTAATGATTAGACCTCATTATGCTTATATCCCCAAACCCTGGTCTATTTTTTAAGGCCCCTACATTAAGCCACTGAACCCTGAGCTCTAAGCCTTATAAACTCTACACCCTAAACTCTAAACCCTAAACCCAAAATTTTAAACTCTAAAGCCCAAACCCTAAACCCTAAACCCCGCCCCTAAACCCTAAACTTTAAACCCTAAACCTCAAACCGTACACTCTAAACCCTAAACCCTAAAAGTAAAGGCCCCCTTCAGGTCGAAGTGACAGCAGATCTGTCGGGCCTGCAGCAGGCCTGATCCCACGGCTGGCTGTGAAGCTTTTAGGGTTTAGGGTTTTAGGCTTTAGGGGTTTAGGGGTTTAAAGTTTAGGATTTGGGGTTCAGGGTTTAGGGTTTAGGGGTTTAGGGTGTAGGGTTTAGGGTTTAACAAGGGGGCCTTCATAATTACAGCAGGGGTAGTAGGGTTCTATATTCTACAATATATGGGCCTTTATAGTTAGAATAGGGCTTTGGGGCAGATTATATATCAAATAATTACAGTAGGGCTCCTCCCCCAAAATCGTATAGGTGATTATTAAGCCCCGTATATTATAGTGTTCGGGCTTCCTGGCTGTGAAACTTTAACCAGGGGCCTTAATGATTACAGTAGAGCTCCCTTTGAAGGGGTCTATGAGGGATCTATAGTAGGTTTCTATATTCTACAATACATGGGGCCTTATAGTTTGAATAGGGCTTTGGGGCATATTATACTATAGCTACAGTAGGGCTCCTCCCGCAAAATAGTATAGGTAATTATGAAGGCCTGTATATTATAGTGCTCGGGCTTTGTAAAGGGGCCTTAATACTTACAGCATGGCTCCCTTTAAAAGGCTCCCTTTACAGGGGTCCATGAGGGATCTATAGTAGGGTTCTATATTCTACAATATATGGGCCTTCGTAGTTAGAATAGGGCTTTGGGGCATATTGTACTCTAACTATAGTGAGGGCCCCTCCGGCAAAATAGTATAGGTAATTATGAAGGCTCGTATATTATAGTGTTCGCGCTTCCAGCTTAGGCTGTTGAGGACTCGGTTTTCGTTGAGGATGGGATTTAGGCATTAATTTAGGGGTTTCGCTTACCGATCTCTATCTTCTCTCTCTCTCTCTCTCTCTATCTGCTTCTCTTCTCTGCCTCTCTCTCTCTCTCTCTCTCTCTCTCTGCCTCTCTCCTTCTATCTCGTAATGCCTGCGTCTCTCTCGCTGTCTTGAAAGAGAAGTTGTAAGAGCAGTTGTCGTCGTCGACGAGGTCGGAGTCGTCACATGGTGGGGGGTTGTTGTGGTCGTCAAAGCAGCAGTGGTGTCGTAACCGTACCGTGATTCTAATCCTGGTCAAGATCGTGGTCCTGATGCATGTCGCAGCTGAAAAAGTAGTTGTTATTCTTAGTAGTAGTAGTCGTCGTCGTCGCTGCCTAGCAGCAGCAGCAGCAGCATCCGCAGGAGTAGTAGTAGTAGTAGTAGTAGTAGTAGTAGTAGTAGTAGTAGTAGTAGTAGTAGTAGTAGTAGTAGTAGTAGTAGTAGTAGTAGTAGTAGTAGTAGTAGTAGTGTTAGCAGCAGCAGCAGAAGGAGGAGGAGGGTAGCAGTAGAATTAGAAGTAGAAAACAGAAGCAGGAGGAGCAGCAGCAGCATCGGTGGCAGTAGCAGTGGTCGTCATCGTCGCTTATTCTGAGCAAGTAGTTTTGAAGGCCTCTGTATGCTGCCCGCGCAGAACGAACTCGCAAAGCTTGTCCAAGAGCTGCCACTCGGCTGAGGACCTGCATGGAAAATCGCTCGCTAAAACTTTGCTCATACTTAGTACCCTTATGCATCCCTTCTAGTACCCTTATAGTACCCCTGAATAATTATGGTACCCTTATAGATCCCTCATACTAAGTAACGGCTCGTCAGAGCTTCGTGTTGGCCTGAGGGCCCGCCATGAAATCAAAGTTTACGAGACTGCATGCAGGCACTGAAGATGCTGTTGGTTGGTGGGTGACTGTTGTGCATCTGTGGGGCTCAGCAACAGCGCTGGGCGGTAATCTGTCGGGTGCAGAGACTCGGCACTGTAAATGCCTGGACTTCTGCGGTGCCTAGGTGTAAGGCGCCCGATGCGAACGACCGCATATCCAGGCGTCCGTAAACAAACAAACGAAGAGCATATGTAACGAGTATAAAGGCTGATGCGGCCAAGGTAGGATGACCTTCTGATCGTTAACAAAGTTTACAGCGACAGGAAGCTCCAAATATTCCGGGGGCTGGGTACCCTAGGAAACAACAAGTTAATCCTTTGCCTTAACCCTGAACCTTGATAGGAGTTTGTATGCCCAAACCGGCTACAGTACGGGTTGCGTACCCAGCCCCAAGAGGATGGAGAACACAGGGCCAGGCGCAGCTGGAGATCTTCCCTGAGGAGCAAGAAGCCGTCAGGAAAGGACAAAGCACCAGGGGCTCAATGCAGGGGGGGGGGGAGAGTCGTGAAACTGAAACTTCCTGATCACTACGGCAGCTTTAAACACAAGTCTCCGGCTGCTGTATCCCCAATCCTGAAACGAATTCAGCATTAGCTTTGAGCAACCGCTCCACGTATGATCCCTGTCCAGTACACCGGTTCTGAGTCTGTTAAAGAGCAACCAGCAAGACCCTCTTGGAAGTAGGCATTAGAGGATCGATAGACAGAGGCTTCTCTTTAGGGTTTTTGCTTACGAACTGTCTTGACTTTCGGGTTTATAGGGTCTCTTGGAATTTGCGAGGGGATTGCGCGCTTTGTGTGGTTTTGAATCCTGGTGCCTAAAACGCAGAACAGCGACGCCTCCGGTAACCTTGTAGGAAAGCGTCTCCACTGCCGCCTGCTTGGTGATTGCCCTATTGACAGATAAACCACAACAAGCTGGAAGGCTAAAACTTCTAAACCCTAAACTCTGAAGCTACGCCATACATCCTTATATAAACGACAAAACTTACAAGCCGGAACCATGACATGTACATTCTGAAGTCTAACATCAGATCCTTCGTACACCCTCTGGAGATGTCTAGAGCCCATCTAGAGAGCAAGAGAGAAGTATTGCAGCAACCTCGAAAATGCCTCGAAGTCAGTACCCTAAGGCAAGAGTTACCATGCGGCTGTAAGGGTTGTTGTGAGGATTACATACAGGATTAACGTCACGTTCACTTCGGGTTCCATAAAGGTTTCATGGGGGTACCCTACTTACAGCGTGTTCTCCGATGGCTTCAGGCTTTTAGTCTACGGCTTCAGGGATTAGGGCTTTATAGTGTCTGCGCGTCACGTGACTTCGAAAGAATGGCAAAGTCACTGCAACAGAAAAGGATTCTAAAAGCTGTGAGAGATCACCGACATGAACGAATGCACTCTGTCACGACATCTCTGATGTAGGGGCATCAATAGTTAGAATAGGGTTTGGAGGTATATTCTACAATGACAAAAACAAGGACCCACGAAACTCCATTCTAGTTATTAAGGCCACTATGTTGGACTAAAGCGTGCCGACTGTCTCCCGATCTTACCCATCTAGGCTGGCCTTGTACTGCAAGTAGCCCGTATAATAATCTTTCTGGTAGCCTTTGTCGCAACCTTTATGGGAGCTTCAAAGAATTTGGGGTCCTTATAGCAAGGATCCTACTATTTAGGGTACTATATTAGGGTCCCCTATTTTCGGAAACTCCCTTACCATAACCCTCGTAGTTACCCTCAGAGCAACCAGGCAGTCTGGAAAGCCTTAAGCCTCCGCCGTTGATGGCTCTTGGTGCTCCCTTCCGTTCTACAGCCGAAACATCCTAAGTGTTTTTGCACAGGAAAGACAACTGCTTTCCACAGGATGCTAGGGTTTCCTAAACCTAATAAGGTTCAACATCGCTTAACAACTTGACCAAGCTATAGGCATATCATGTAGGGTCTGCACAGGGATACCATCTTATCACTGATTCTTCATACTTCTGTATTATGCAACTAGGGCTTGTTGGCACATCATACAGTACTCTCATACAGGGACTACAAAGGGATACTACTACTATATTGAGCCGTCGGTATTGAAACCGGAACAACTTGCAGTCAGAAACCTCATGGAGCACACAACTTTCAAAGTCCTGAATCCCCGAGAAACTTGAATCAACCCTGAAGCCATCGCGAAGGAATCATGTGCGGAACCCGATCTAACGCAAACTGCGCCCCTGCCGAAAACATTTAACAATCTGGATGCACCCTAAACCCTAGGCCCCTAAACCCTAGACCCCGGAACCCTAAACCCGTAACCCTAAGCCTTCAACCCTAAACCAAACCCTAAACCAAACCCTAAACCATAATCCCCAAACCTTCAACCTAAACCCCCAAAACCCTAAACTAAACCCTATAAACCCTAAACCCCAAACCTTCAACTTAAACCCCCAAAACCCTAAACGAAACCCTATAAACCCTAAACCCCAAACCTTCAACTTAAACCCCCAAAACCCTAAACGAAACCCTATAAACCCTAAACCCCAAACCTTCACCTTAAACCGCCCTAAACCCTAAGAGCCTGAGGCCCTGAGGCCTCCTAGCAATCGGTCCACGATCGGCGGCTTCTCCGGAGCCGTGGGCCTCTTGGGTTGATGGTTTAGGGTTTTAGGGTTTTAGGGTTTTAAGGGTTTTAAGGGTTTAGGGTTAAGGGTTTAGGGGTTAGGGTTTAGGGTTAAGGGTTTAGGGTTTAGGGTTTAGGGGTTTAGGGGTTTAGGGTGTAAAGCTTGGGGTTTAAGGTTTACCTAGACCCCCCAAGTACCCTTTATAGCAGTCCCTAATTACCTCTTAATGAGACATATTAGAGCCCTTTAAAGGGTACTTGGGGGGTCCTGGTAGGGTTCAAGGTTTAGGGGTTTAGGGTTCTTAGATCTGATATGTTCCAGGGTTTCAGAGTTTACAAGGGGTTTCGGGTTTGGGGGGTTGAGGGTTCTGCACTTCAAAGTTTAGGGCTTCAGGGGTTTAGGTTCTAGGGTTTGGGAGGAAAGGGTTTCAGAGCTTAAATTTTCGGATTTCGGGGGTTTAGAGTTTCAGAGTTTAGGCTTTAGGGTTTTGGGGTTCAGGGTTTCAGAGCTTCGGTTTTTAGGGTTTTGTGGTTTCACAGTTTAGTTGCTCGGGTTTTGGGGTTTAGGGCTTCAGTTTAAGTTTAAGGGTGTTGAGATTCTGGTACTATCGTCGCCGTGCTAATTGGACAAGTAAACAACCTGCAAACAAGCAACACTGATTTTGCTGTAATCCGACCACATAGTACAAAACTGTAGTAATGCATGAAGCTGCCGGAATCCTGCGTGCATAGAACATGTACTGTAGAGGAACACCTTGAGAAAATTGACGTATGGATTCGAATTGGTACTGCTGTAATCCGACTACATTATAGCAATACAGTAGTCATCCATTAATTAAGCTGCCGGAAACTGCATAGAACATGCACGGTAAGTTTCAACTGGAAAACACGGACGTATGGGTTCGAATGCCCCTGCCTTGGCTTGTTTTGGGCAAAGCTCTCGAGCGCGGCCTTGTCCTGCAGTGTCTTGCAGAAGGTGAAGGATTTAGGAGTTTCGGAACTAGGGGTACCTTTTTTGGGTCCTTACAATAAGCATCCTACTATTTAGGGTACTATATTGGGGTCCCCTGTTTTTGGAAACTCTCATTTAGGAGTTTCTTCATCTTAAGGCACCACCCGCCCTACAAGAACGGACCATACAAATCCTAAGCAACTATGTACTTAATTACCCTACATATCCCCATGTCTGGTGATGTCAGGCTGGAGTAGCAGAGAGAGCCAAAGCCAAGGCCTCGAGTATGCCTTGCATATGAAGTTGATACTCGCAACCTATAGTTACTGTTCGAAACGGAGACAAGCGTGTACGTTTGAAGTGGAACAAGTCTACTGCTACTAAGGATACTACATCCAGCTCCTAGGGTCAAGCAAAGCTCCTGATCGTTTGCTAAAGTCGGGGCCTGCAAACTCTGTGTGATCCGGCTATATACAGGGTTTACCTTCGTGGGCAGGGAGATCCGAGGCCAAGAAGAGTTCAGAACTCGAGCGCAGGGAGGCCCTGAAGAGCGCTGCCTGCAGGTCACACTTGTTAGCCACGAAGAGCACCGCACAGTCGCCGGACAGGATCCCCTGTCGTGTAGGGTTTAGGGTTTAGGGTTTAGGGTTTAGGGTTTAGGGGTGAGGCGGAAGTATTCTGCCACATTGCAGCAGTTTCTGTTCGATCTGCCTCCTCCGAGAGCCTAAGCCTGTGAGAACAATCCGAAGCCGAAGCTTCAAACCTTAAAACCTCAACACCGAAACTTCCGAAACAAGCTCGTAATTCCTGAACAGCTGCAACACTTCACTGGGTTCTTGTTAAGGAACTTAGTCCAAGTTACCATAATCAGGAAACCCTATTAGTTGCAATGGGCCCCTATTATGCTAACTTAAATCAGACTCTGTAGCAAGAGCCCAGTTCAAGAACCCAGGGCTACGCTCCAGAAGCCACGAACCCGAAGACAATCACAGACAGGGTTTAGGGTTTACGGTTACATATTGGTTACTATAAGGGCCCCTAATATGGGTTATTACAAGGGGCGCTGGTTGCATGTGGGTTGAGTGGTTTAGGGTTTACAAACCACGAACCCGAAGACAGAAACAGCAGGGATGCCTGATGCATGGCACCTGCATCAGCTCGCTCCAGGTCGACGTCTGGCTCGCCTCCACCTGACCAGATGTGGCCCTTCCTTCAAGGGCCTTGCCTCTTGATTGAGAACGGCCCTCTGTGTTCCCATTAGTTTTGGACGCTGAGGGCCTGTCGGTCGTCGACGAAAGCTGAGCGACGGCCATCAATCGGCTGATCAACACAAAAACAGCGTTCTGGGGCCAGAATGTTTCTTGAAATCATAAAGGGGGACTACCCAAAGGCTCCATAGTAGTCCCTCTTTGGGATTACCTTATACGATTCTAAATATGAACCCCAAAAAAGGAACTACTGTGGAGCCTCTGGGTATTCTGATTAGTGCTAACCACAGCTCTGACATCACTGGGGCTCTGACTGCCGCCACCGGTGTCCCAATACTTCAGAGAGGGCGGCTGCACCTGGGCAGCTGTAGCGTCCCCCAAAAGTGCATAAGCAAAAATTAGGATGGGGATATCCCATGTAAACCCCCTTATAATCAAGCTTAGTAAGGTGGGGATATCCCTATAAACTGCATATTATGCTTATGTCCTTTTGGGGTCCTTAGCCAAGAGAAACACACACGCGCGCACGCACACGCACACACACACAGACACACAGAGAGACACACACAGACACGCAGAGACACACCCACACACACAAAAACAAAAACAAAAATACAAAAAAAAAAAAAAAACACACACGCACACACACACACACACGCACACCCACCCTGGAGGTCCGACATTTTCGTGTAAAAGGGCTGCCGGGCATGGGTTCGCTGTTGACGGAAAGCCCATGCTGCTCTTGAGGGTCTGTGTGAAGCTCGGGGTTAGATTGTGTTGAAAGCTCTCCAGCCTGTCTAAAAATCCTTGAGCCCCTCATTCTTCAACACACGCCCTCGACCGAACCGTACAGTTCCATGGCCTTGGCGCCGCATTTGAGTCTAGCTCAGACTCTACCTAATTATATGAGTTGCAGCAACTGGGCTTGAGTCGTTTGGCAAACCGAAATTATGGGTTTGTTTTGGTGCCTGTGCTTCTGCAACGAAGGAAAGGAGTAGACATGCAAAAAACAAGTTGTGAACAACAGCTACACCCGAGAGTATGAAGCCCATGGCGATCTGGGTCGCGGCCCCCACCCCCTCCCAAAGTTGCGGCACGGATCAACAGGGCAGGTTTTCAGTCCTGGTACGCTGGCTCACAAAAGTCATTCTGCTCTTGTGCTTTCCTTGGACCAAGATTGTATACAGGATCCGTTAAGGAGGAGACTGGGTAAGCAAGAACAAGCAGGCAAGGTGTACGCCTAGGTCCTAGGTAGCGGATGAGGTACCACCCACGAGGTTTGCAGGATCGTGGGTACAAAACTGAATGAGTTTGTCCTCCTTAATTCCTGTTTACTCGGGTAGGTTTCAACAGCTAACCGGCGATAATGCTTCAAGAAGCCTTGCTGAGCTCATCAGCCCTAAGCCCAAATACGGACCACGAGACCCATAACCAAATGGCCTAAATATATAGGTGCCTCAATAATTAGGGTTGGGGTTTTCGGGCGCAGTACACTATAAATATAATAAGGAGCCCCCGCTATGTATCAGTGAGTATTTAGGCCCCAATATTGGATCTTGGCACGCATGAAGCTGCGTGGCCTTGAACTAAGGTCGGCGCAGAGGAGCAGAGCTCAAAGAGCCAGGCAACCAGGCCGTGGTAGGACCTTTTGTCAAGCCCTGTATCCCTGAAACATCCTGAAACTGCCAGGTCGGGGAGGAGCGAGAAAGAGAGAGCGAGGGAGAAAGGGAGAGATAGAGAGAGGGAGAGAGAGCGAGCTCAGGACATCCAAGACTAAGAGGAGGACAAGAAGTCAAGGGCTCAGGGAGTTATTCCAATTAGCTCATTTACCACAGCGCGCTTGCAAGGCATTGCGATGAAATCAAGCGAGCTGAGATTTCTTAAACACTCCACTGAAGTCCTGGCATCTTTCGGGCAACACGTCCCTGTGATGCAAACCCATAAACTCTAAACGGAAATGTACATGACTCCGTGTACGTCGCGACTTTCAGCACTGGCCAGCACCCGCTTGGCAAGGCAGCCGCAACAACGCTTGATAATGCTGAACCTGAAGGACCAAATGACCCTTAAAAGTCGGGGCCCTATACCCATATACAACGAATCCCAATATGGTATATGAACCTCAAACCCTTTTAGGGTTCATTTCGTCCTTAAGGAACCTTTAACATCCTCCACCAGCCCAAAGGGTCCAAGTAATGTTGTAGTTTATACTTTGGGGGCCCAAATACCAGCTGTAATTACAATGGTACTTAGACACTTTGGGCAGAAGGCTAGGAGGATCATGGGGAGTTATAGCAGTTTCTAGGTATCAACTTGAGTCTAGGAGCACCGACAAGCAAAACTTAAAAATGAGCTATACGCAGATGGGGAATCCATGAATATTGACCTATCGCCGCTGCACCACCGAAGCTGGAAACCACTCTATGAAGCCTATAGAACTGAGTATTAGAGCAATTCCCGGCTCTGCCGGGATTTGAGAGACTTCGACCGGTGCCAAGGTCAGCACGAGCAAGGGACTGCGGCGAGAGCAAGATTTCCGTCCCAGAACACACCAACATGCCCACAGCGCAGTCAAGACTTTGGCAGGGTGTGACAACGATTCGCCACAAATCGAGCGCCATCAAAGCATAGGAATTCAAATTGTGTTCCGCAGACGACCCAACGCAGAAAGAATGCGGCTTCAGTCATAGGTCCAAAAGGTCCAGTCCTCATTATGGCATATATTACTTAGACCCCAAAATGCCCTAAAAGTACAGACCATAATGATACTTGGACCCTTTGGGGGTTTAAAACACGGGGAAGTCGCACACGCCTAGCAAGTCCCGTGAGCTGACGGGTCCCTCCGTGAGCAGGAATCCCTACCACAGTGTTTGCTGATTTAGGGTTTAGGGTTAGGGTAGGGTTAGGGTTTAGGGTTTAGGGTTAGGGTAGGGTTAGGGTTTAAGGTTTAGGGGTTAGGGTTTTAGGCTAAGTTTCCCAAAGGGTCCAAGTATCATTATGGTCTATACTTACAGGGCATTGTGGGGGTCTAAGTATATACCATAATGATACTTGGACGCTTTGGGAGTGCTGTTGCCTCTGCAGCCTTTAACCGGCTGTAAATGAAAACCCTCGGCTCTCAGAACGCCTCAATGCCTGAAGATCTTTGGAAACGTCCTCATAATGTAGGGGCCTTAATAATTACCTATACTCTTTTGGTGGTTCCTTACTATTCTAGCGGTTAAGGCTTGTATATTATCAATCCCTTTTTGACCCCTTTAAAGGAACCCTGTTCAAGGAACCCTACGTACTCTAATTCTTAAGGCCCCTATACAGTAGAAGCCAGAAAGTTGGAATATGATTATCCTAACCCTTCTATGGTAAATTATGGGGTATCCTACCATGAAACCATATTCCAACTTTCTGGAGTTCCCTTTATTAGACACAGAGCACAGAGACCCCACGAAATCACCTTTGCTGGGAGGGCCGGCTTCATGTTGGAGACGTCGTAGACCAGGACAACCTTCGAAAAGGAAGTAGGGGCCTTAATAATTAGAATGGGGCTCCCTTTAAAGGGTTTCTTAAAGGGGTCTATTATAAGGGATCTATAGTAGGGTTCTATATTATTCAACCCTTAATAATTAGAATAGGGTTTGGGGCTCTTCTACAGTATAACTTAATTGATAAGGTTAAGGAGTGATATTGGTAATTATTTAGGCTCCTATAGTACGGTTCAAGCCTTTCCGTTCATGTTCCGGGATTGAGCGCTTTGGTGAAAGTGTGGCATTTCGAGGATGACATGGAAGCCCTTTACTGAAGAGTGAAGGGGTTGGGTCTCTAGTAAAGAGGGCTTCTAGCAGGGTGCTGTGTTAGGGTCCCCTGTCTAGCTGAAACCGGCGTACGTCCCACACAGAAACCGGCGTAGCTGGGTGGCAGCTTCAGCCCCCCTATAAAGTACCTCTACAGAACCATGAGGGATTGCACGCCACACCGCCTCCCCAAAACCCTAAACCTGTAATCCCTGAACTCTCAGGCTAGAACCCTTAAAACAAAGCCTGACAGCCGTTGAGCTACCAGGTGCCCGACTGCATCGAAGGAGTCGTAAAAGACAGGTCGGGCACCTGGGCCCCAACATTCTGCGAAGCTCTGAAAGCCTTGAACTTCTGCTTCGAGACAGAGTCTAGGATACCCAGTAACCTAAGAATAAAAAGGCCTCTCTTCTTGGTATTGGGTAACTTTATAAGGAACCTAGGACTACAAAAAGGGAATAAGGGTACTACTGGGCATCCTAGGAGTTGGTCTTGTTTCCTTGACAGGCTTCTACGGGGTCTTATGGTCGGGTCAACATAGATAATCTGATGAGAAACGGGTTTGGGGATAACGACCACTTAACTTTAACTAGCTGAAGATCATCGCGAAGCATGGTAAACACCTTTGCTGCGCACTCGGGCCCCTAAACTATAGATCTTGGGCATCGGCTGTAGATCTCAAAGAGGCCAAGTACCATTATAGTAGGTACTTAGTACCCTAAAGTATATAGTATATGGTTAGTTGGACCCTTTGGGGATTAAGGTTGCCTGTCTACCTAGACCGCCCATGTACTCTTTATAGTATTCCCTCTTAATGAGAAATACCAGAGCCCTTTGAAGGGCACTTGGGGGTCTAGGTATGCAATGCCGAAACTGCATCTCAGCCCAGGGCTCAACGCAGTATCAGATGAAAGCTGCGCATGTGACAACGTTGAAGCACACCGTGCGCCGGGGGTTCAGGGTTTAGGGTCGGGCTTTAGATTCAGGAGCTGATTGACATAGAATAGTATATACTTTTGGAGCGCAAATAAGTACTTAATTACTAACTATCTACTATAATGGTACTTGGACGTTTTCGATCACAAAAGACTGGAGCCCCAAGTATGAGGCTGCATTGAGCAGTGAAAACTTTGAAGGTAACATCCAGCAGACCCGGGCTTCGACGACTACTTGAAGAGCCCATGACTCCCACACCCAGAACTACAGGATTTCAATAAACGCGGACATCTGAAAGCATCAGAAGACTATTATAGGGTCCTAAATGGTTACCTATACCATTTCGGGGGTGCTATAATTACAGTATATTGGGCCCCAAAACCCTATTCTAATTTTTCGGGCTCCAACATTGGGCTCGTCCGACTTCATAGGTTGCCGTTCGAACTCTTTGTTTTTTCCAATCTTGGCGGCCTTGGCCTTTACAGACGGACGCTTCGACGTTGCACCAACCGTGCCCCGCATCCTTCCCAAAGGGTCCAAGAATCATTATGGTATAGATACTTAGACTTAGACCCGCAAAATACCCCATAAGTATAGACCATAATGACACTTGGACCCTTTGGGCTTAGTAGCCTTCACGGACAGGCGCTTGGGCTTCGTACCAGGCTCGGCTGTAACAGGGGCCTTCGCGGCAGGTCCCTGAGTCAGAGTGCAGGCGCCTGTAGATCTCCCAAAGGGTCGAAAAATCATTATGGTCTATATACTTATAGGGCATTTTGGGGGTCTAAGTATATACCATAATGATACTTGGACCCGTTGGGTCTCCAGAGTCAGAGTCCGAAGTGTCGACCCGTGCGTTTGAGTCGAACTCCTCAAACTAGCTTCTGTGCGCACAGAGGTGTGAAAATCTGTGAACATCAGCCCGGAGAAGGTCTACTAACGATCTATCCCAGCGCAAGTGCTACTGGGAGGGGAAGCGAACCGAGACGGACATCCAACACACAGTATACAAGGCTCAACACACACACACACACACATGCCAGCGACATATGAACACCCAAGTGATTCCAGCAAACAGCCAAACAACATTATGCTAAAGCTTGCGGCTAATCTTTAAGCTGTGGTTGTCGGCCTCTAAGGTCTATACGAGTTTGCGTGTATCTTCCGAGGCTGGCGCAAGAGTAGGCTTTGGTGCCACCGACTTCCCACCTAAGCACTGGCAAGGTATCGCTTGTCAGCAGCCGAAGCCTGTTCTCCATCTACTACGGGGGGCCTAAAATGATCAGAAAAGGGGTTTGGGGATATATTCCAGTATACCTTTACAGTGGAGGGGGGCATAGTACAGTAGCGTAACCGAGGCAACATCGGAAAAGGATGAATTATACACAGTACTTTTCTGAACGACACCCTATAAACCCTAAACCCCTCAACCCTAAATCCTAAACCCTAAATCCTAAACCCCAAAACCCCCAAACCCTAGACCGCAATCCTTTAAAACGAGTCTCTTACAGAAAGGAGCCCTATAAAGCTTCAGGAAGGGGTAGGGGCCCTTAATACCTACCCGTAGGCCCCAAAGTGTTTCCGTTTCGGGGTCAAATTTAGAATCCTAGAAGGCAAGCTCAAAAAGGAAGTAGTATGGGGCCTGCCTATGGGTATAATAAGTACTTAATAAGGCCTAGTTAAGGAAGTATAGTCCCCTACCCCCCTCACCCTATCCCCTTAGTACGAGATGTTCCTTATAGGTCCATTTATTGTTAACACGCATTGCTTATCTACTGAGAGCTTCGGGAGTTTAGAGATTCAAGGTTTAGTTTGGAAGTTGCAACATGTGAGAGGACACTACGCAATTATTCAGTGGGGAAACTTTGAAACCGAAGCTATTCAAACATTTTGCAATTTCAACTCATTGAAAGAGAACTGGAACACGTGCGCGCGGCAAACAAGAACTTCTACGTCCCACACCACGAACCCGGAAAACTCTAGATCCTAAAAGCCCAAAACTTACACCCCAAACCCAAGACACCAAACCTTAAGACTTTAAACCCCAGACCCTGAACCCTAGACCCTTTACGCCCTGCTGCAAAGCCCTTTCAGCCCAAGGCATGTTACTATAGGGGCCTTACATAATTTGAACAGGGTTTTGGGGCCCATTAGACTATAATTTTGTTAAGGAGCCGCGGGGCCCATTATCCTAAAATCTTATTAATTAAGCCCTCCCCAAAAAAAAAACAGTGTAGGTACTTATTAAGGCCCCTAGAGTACGCTTATATAGGCCTTCAAGGGGCTGCAACATCTTTTCAGCCATACGGGCTCCCGGGTTCCAGCTTTCAGGGTAAGAGGTTTGGGATTTTGGGATTTTATGTTTAGGGTTTAGGGTTTTTCGGATTTTTAGGGTTGAGGGGTTTAGGTTTAGGATGCAAGGTTTATGGCGGCTTAGGGCTTAGGCTTGAGTGCGTGTTTTGTTCGGCACTCCTTAAGGCATGATATCGTGCAGTACAGTACTCGCAGGGTTCGAAACGGAGGTTCAGTTCAACAACCCGGTTAAACAAGATATGGCGGATAAGGGAGTTTCCGACAAGTGGGGGTACCTTATCTTGGGGTCCTTATAATAGGGATCCTACTATTTAGGATAGGAATGATACTACATTAGGGTCCCCCATTTTCGGAAACCCCCATATCGGCCACAAGAAGCTTCGCACTGGGGTCCGCGCAGTTCTACCTGCACGTGCATGACTTGTGCGAGCATCTCTGGAGGAAGAAGAGGTTCAACAAGCGTAAAGTGTGTCTATCATCTATATCTGTCTAGCATTGATATGTATGTTTCTTGTCAGAAACAAGAGATGGCAGAGCAGAAATGAGTTAAACAGTTGCTTTGCATGACCTGCGCTGTCTTTAGGCCCTCAAACGTCAGAAGTTTTGCACATGAGCCGGGGACATTCGAGTTGAGGGTGCAGAACTTCCTCTACGGATCTAAACAGTCGAGAAAGAGCCTCTTAGAATCAGCTGTGGGGCAAACACAAAACATAGAACCGGAGCAGCCATGATGGATGGAAGTCTGCTTGGAAGCCAGTATGGTTCAGAGTGCTGCCAAAATGTTCGAACCCTAAGTCCCAAACATTAAGCCCCCAAAACCACTAAACCCTGTAACCCTCAACCCCAAACATTAGGGGCCTTGATAATTAGCACAAAGCTTTGGGGTAGATGATACTATAACCATATTAAGGAACCCCCACCATAGTTTTGGTGATTTTTGTGAAAGCACCTTTAATGAATCAACTCCAAACCCTCTACCCAGAACTGATGCATGCAACGTAAGACACGCCGGAGCCTTGGTGAGGCTTAGCAAGCTCTTGAAAGATCAAACATCTCCTAATCATTTTAAACAAGAATAGAAATTTTAAGAATGAAAATGGAAATGAAAGCCATATTAGAAAGAATAGTATGCATATTAGTAGCGATGCTACTAGTCACAGCAATTTCAATTGTGCACCCTCCATCTATGTGATTGGTAGTGGTGGTGGTCGTGGAGTGGTCGACATGTGGACTCACAAGTATGCCCGGAACACATCATGAACCATCATCGGTCATGAGCCCCGTCCAACACCATGTTTCTATGCGCTTTACAGAAACTCAGGCGCCTAAAGCCCAAAACATGTCTTAGTCTTCGTCCTGAAACCCAGGAATGACCTCATAAAGTAGAAGCCAGAAAGTTGGAATATGATTATCCTAAACCCTTTGTGGTAAATTATAAGGTATCCTACCCTGAAACCATATTCCAACTTTCTGGAGTTCCCTTTAATGCCCTGGAGCCAACAAAACACATCAGCAAACTTTGCCTTAAACCTTCAGACCGAAACTCTGGACATGGGAGTTTCCGAAAAAAAAGGGGACCCTAATAAAATACAGTACCCCCAATAGTAGGATTCTTATTATAAGGACCTCAAAACAAGGTACCTCCATTTTTATGGAAACTCCCACATATCTTCGAGTCCTGAATCCGACATCCTGTAAAGCTCTCAGCATGCATGGCCGTTTGCCTCAACTTCGATAGACCTGAAGTCAACGTCCACCTGGGGGGAGGAGCGGCTGCAGGGCCTGGGTAGCAATATATATATATATATATATATATATATAGGGGCCTTGATACTTATAATAGGGCTTTGCGGCCCAGTGTACTATGTAGTTGTATAATGATTATTAATAAGGAACGCCAAAATAGTATTGGTATTTCTTTGATAGGCCCCTTTATTGAGTCTCTCTGCGACGGTCGCTCGGAGACTCCTATGACTTACGGTTTGCTGCAGGTGCTTCTTCTTTCGAGAAGGTTGCGTTTGAGGCATGCATGCTACATACTTATAACTAATATAAGCCATCTACGTTGACCAGGAGAGCTTGCAGTCAGCGTGCTGCTTCGACCAGCCGCAATATCAGCTCCTTGCAGAGCTTCCTGTTGAATCCCCAGCACATCGTCGACTCTCAACCCAGGTCCACACGCATGTCCCAACATCTAGCACTGAGACACGAAACCAGCAAAACCGCGGGTTCCAAGCGTTGAAGCACTGGTCCTCAAACCTCTGCAGTGAACCCCTCCCCCCCCTCCAAAAAAAAAACACTGCCCTCAACCCGAAAACATACAAGCCCTGATTCCTGGAGCCCTCCCCCAATAACCCAAACCCTTGAAGCACTCCGAGGAGTCACTATCTGGACCCCAAAAGTATGTAGAAGAATAGCCTTTCATAGGGTTTGGGCCATTATTTTATCTACTTTTGGGGGTTTAGGTAGAATCCTGCAAACCTCATGCCGTGCCGTGCTGACGAGCCCGGCGATTTCCCGCGTGAGCGACAAGCTGCAGCCCAGAGTCCACTCCTCTACTTGGAGGATCGTGGGACTTAGTAAGTATGGCGATAAGTACCTGAATTGGGGTTATAAGTAATTATAGGTAGAGTTACCTTAATTATAGCCCTATAGTCATTAAGTCCCATGATCCTTTAAGTACGGGTTTAGGGGTTCACGGGCTTAGGGTTAAGGGCCTTATACCAGTAGCCCAGAAAAGCTGAAACAGCACCTGCTACCTCAGCCTCGACCCCGAAACGTTGCGTAACGCAATGTATGTGCGCGTATATGTCGATAAGTAAGTTAAGATGTATGCATGTAAGAATGCATGCTTGGATTAGCCCGGATGTCTGTGTTTTCTATGTATGCATGCAAGTATGCCGCAAAGAAAGAAAGAATGAATAGACAACAGAACGCTGAATGGATGAATGCCTGGATGCATATTGTGTAGATGGATGGATGAAGGAAGGAGAGAATGGGCTCTTGAGTGTACACATGCGTGCATGCATGTCTGCATGTATGTACGTATGTGTAGGTAGGTGGAATGGTAGGAAGGTAGGGGCGTACGTGGGTAGGTAGGCAGTTATGTATGCAGGTAAGCAGGTGGGTGTGTATTCAGGTTTGTATGGATGGATGCATGCATGAATGCATGCAAAGTGAGAGTAAGTTACCAGGAAGCGTGCACGTATATATAATACCGACGCAACAGGATGTGCAACTGCAGGTGTACATATTGCCGTCAAATTCGCTGCATATTACCTCGAATCTATGTCCAGAACGAGAACAGTTACACTAATAGCAATTTTTGGAATCAGCTTCATCATGACAGGCAACTTGCTAAAGAGATGGCACTTGAACAGCAAATGGAGGTCTAGGCGTGCATGAAGGCAGTCGTCGCAACAGCCATAACAACAGCCATTGCCTTAAACTTCAGATACTTCAGCCAAGGGCAACCCTGACGAGCATTTTGCGGACCGGCTCTGCAAATCATGTCGGAGAAATGGCGTTTTCATCAAGCAGCACCAAGAGACATAGCTTGCACTCCGTGTACTGGGTTTTCTTCCAATCGCTCGCGGTGTTCTGATTTCGTCTTCCTAAGAATTCAGTCCTTGTAGCCCCCTTTACCATCCTTAACCACTAACCCTAACAACCTTACCCCTATGCCTCCAGGGACCTTATTATGGGGTCCTTAAGGGGTCTGGGGCCCTAACTATGAGGTCCTTGGAGGGATAGGGTATACCTACACAATAAGTAACCTGCAAAAACCCACTAAACCCCCATACGCTCGCCCTTCGGCCGCTTCATGACATGGGTGTTTCCGAAAATAGGGGGTTCCCTATTTTCGGGTCCTTATAATAAGGATCCTTCTATTTAGGGTACTATTTTAGGGTCCCCTATTTTCGGAAACTCCCACAGAGAGTCCCTGCGCGTAGAAAGGCTTGGCGCAGCAATTGCTGCAGTCAGCCACCCATCATTGGTTTCAGCCTCAGGGTTCTGGATTTGGGGGATTTAGGGGTTTAGGGTTTAAGGTTTTAGGGATTTAAGGGTTTAGGGTTTCGGGTTTAGGGCTTATCAGGCTTGTTGGGTGTAGGGTAACTACGGGGTTCAGGGTGCATGGTTTTGGGGTAGGCTTCTCGTGGTCAGGAGTTGTATACAAAAAGGGCGCTGGGAGTTTAATGAGATTGAAACATCGAGCTGGTGCGGGCCATACACAAGCTTGGGGTGCTCTGGATTTGACTAACCTACGTATGTTTCGGGATTCGGGCTAACAGGGTTTAGAGAGCTTTTTGGTTTACTCCTAAGCCGGGAATCCTAAATCCAAGACTTTGAAGCCCTACTCTAAACCTTCATTAAGGCTTGTGGGCTTGCTCCAAATGATTTCGAAGCTTCGGGTCCGGAGACACTACGGTTTAGGGTTTGGGGTACTAATGATCTATCCGGAGGAGAAGCAAACATCGGCACCTGAACAAATTTGGAACAGGCTCCTGCTAAAGGGTTCTATACGGGTTACTATAAGTCTACAAGGGCTACAAGAACTCTCACGGCAAGGGTTCTACATCACAGCATTCGTATATGAGAGTTTCCCAAAATAGCTGACCCTAATATAGTACCCTAAATAGTATGATCCTGACTATAAGGACCCCAAAATAAGGAACCCTGTTAGCTTGCTGAGGCGGCACCCTCACTGTAGAGACGGCACAAGTAGCAGAGACAACATGACTGTACCTTGGAGCACTGTACCACACAACACTCAAACGTACGCCGAGCATTTACATTATCCCTCAGTTTGCCACAGATCCCTCGAAGTTCACGATGCCTCGGAAAGTGCCCCAACACTTGCTGTTGTCACTGACAACTTAGTATATACGGCTAGCAACCCCAAACCCAGAACGTAGGAACCGTAGAGCTGCGAAGAGAAGGTTTGTTCGTGAGCAGCGCAAAACGATCTTGTTCAGCTGCTGGCGCGGGCATGTCCCAAGTATCTGCCGGACGATGACAAGACAAAACGCACTCCGTCTGCATTCGTACTGACTACTTGCAGAACGTCCCTACGTAATTAAACCCTAAACCCTACCTCCCCAAACCCTAAAGCTCTAAAGACAAAAAACCCTAAACCCTACCTGGGGTTGCCATTAGGGAGTTTCCGAAAATTAGGGGTACCTTATCTTGGGACCCGTATAATAGGGATCCTATTATTTAGGGTACCATATTAGGGTCCCCCATTTTCGAAAAACTCCCACTAAAAGTGTCTGTCCCATACTGGCGAGGTGCACGTCTGCTGCCCAGCTGAGCGGATTCTCTGTCTCGGGCTCGGGCTCTAGGCTCCTCGCGGCACCGTGGGCTTTAACAAACAAGGACTCTAACCCTAAGGGTCCAAGTACCCAATAGGAAAGACTTTGGCCTTAAAGTCGTCCCTATATAGGTACTTTATTGGGGCCAAAGCATATACTATTTGGGTACATGGACCCTTAGGATAATGATAGTATATTCATGACAGTCCGTATGAATTTAACAAAGAGGACTTTTAAGGACAGTGTACATCTCATGGTCCATATAAAATTCATCAAGCTCTATGTCGTATACACAATAGACCGAGCGGAGGTTGTCTTGAAATAAGGAAAATGAACGTTTCCCCAAATTTGGGGGTACCTTATTTTGGGGTCCTTATAATAAGGACCCTTTTATAATATAAGGTGCCATATTAGGGTACCTTATTTTCGGACACTCCCATATGAACACCGTTCAAGAAGTGCTCCAGATAACACCGTGAGATCATGCTTTTTTGCAGTAAAGGGTATACAGCGAAGTCCCACAACGACAGAGTATGAGGTAAGATTGATGCGTTGCCTGCCGCCCTGTCGTGACTCTTGCATTTGTTCTCATCGTTTTGTCTTGTCTTTTTGCGAGTAATCCCATACCCTAAACCTCAAATACCAAACCCTAAGCCCTTGCTATCAAACAGGATTGCAATAATCGGATCCTCTGTTCTGTTCTGACTTCCAAGTTCTCGTTGCGCTCTCGGGGATGTGGCTTCTTGGACTTCGTTGCGGCACAAATCTTTTTAGAGCCTTCATGAAATTCTGTATACTAGCAGCCTGATGTAGATCATAGTGGTAGAAGGATATGTTTTGCGGTAGTTAGGAGCCTTGCTATGACGACCCCGAAGTAAAGTGCTTCTCAGCCTGGCCCAAATACAGCAGCCGCCCTATGCCCTTTGCCGGACTTCATGGTTGGCTCCTCAGCGTTGTCTCATTCGAAGCCCTGTCGGCCACCAAACAAACAGCCTGGAAAGGCCGCGGAGAGATTCCCGCAAATCGGGGTTCTGCTTCTGGATGCGTCTTCGATGCAGAATTCAGTCAGCACTGGAAGTGGTACCCCAACCCTCCACAACTAACCATCTCGAGGGTACCTTGTTTTGTTTTTTTCGGGTTACGGTTTGTAGGGTTTAGGACCGGGGTTTAAAAGCTTTTTGAAGACCCAAAGTTTGTCAAAGGATTGACGTGTCTGTCTCTGCCCCGGGGCTGCTCGCCGCTGATCGCCAGCATCGCCCGGAAAGTCAAAGCGTTGAATCGCAGCACCAGCCTGACAACAGTGACACAGAAACTGAAAACAACTTTTCGTTTATAGGAGGCTCAGCAACATAATTACCAGTAGTCGTGTCGAAGTAGTAGTCGTAGTCGTAGTCGTAGTCGCAGTCGTAGTCGTAGTCGTAGTAGTAGTAGTAGTAGTAGTAGTAGTCGTCGTAGTAGTCGTGGTCGTAGTAGTCGTGGTCGTAGTCGTAGTCGTAGTCGTAGTCGTAGTCGTCGTCGTAGTAGTAGTAGTAGTAGTAGTAGTAGTCGTAGTCGTAGTCGTAGTCGTAGTCGTCGTCGTAGTAGTAGTAGTAGTAATAGTAGTAGTAGTAGTAGTAGTAGTAGTAGTAGTAGTAGTAGTAGTAGTAGTAGTAGTGGTCGTGGTCGTAGTCGTGGTCGTAGTCGTAGTCGTAGTCGTAGTAGTAGTAGTAGCAGTAGTAGTCGTAGTAGTAGTCGTCGTAGTAGTCTCAATAGCAGCAGCAGCAGCAGCAGCAGTCGTGGCCTTCACCGCTGCTTCGAGGGACCTCGCTGGTCCACGCAGCACCTCAGCCCAGCAAACTCGAGACTGTACGAGAGGGCGATTCGGAGATGTGGGGATGGTACATCCGACCCGGAGACCCAGGCCAAGGCAGGCAAGGTTGGGGGGAAGAAGATATTACGAACAGGACGCTGTAGTATGTAGCTTGATGCGAAGCATCTGGGAGTTCCCGGAAATAGGGGACAACAAAAATATCCTAAACAATCGGATCCTTATTTTAAGGTCCCCAGAAGAAGGTACTCCCTGTTTTCGAAACTCCCATATGGAACCCTGTAAACCCTAAACCTCTGTAGATCCCTTATGGAACCCGTTAATAGATCCCTTTTAGGAACCCTTTCTTGTGGGAGGGGTTCCTTCATGAAGGGTGCCTTTTTAGGCGTCCTTTCAGGGTTCCTTTGAGGGCTTTCTTTAAGGGTTCCTTTTAAGAGCTTGCTTAAAGCTCTCTTTCTTATGCTGCCAGCTGGGGCATGCCCGGGTCCTAAGCAATGAACCTCTAGTCTCAGACCGTTGTCCCGCATAGAAGGAACCTGTACACCTTGATAAATGCGTTAAAAACCCTCTTCAAGTACCTATCTCGTGTCCTTTCCCGAAGCAAAACTTCGACTTGAGGCACCTTGAACCCTAAACTAGGCCCTAAACTCTTAAACCCTGGGTTGCGGTACACCATTCTTGGTGATGATTCAGCTGCTTTATCTCAGGGTCCTTTCGCAAGGAAGTCAGGTAGCCACAAAAGCAGGAACAAAGTTTGACCCAAAGACTTATATAGTGGGGTATCAACAACCTAGTAACCTACCTCATGGGTACAAATAATATATCGCAAATTATCATAATAGCCTATGAGATATTATAAACACACATCTGCACAAACCTTGTAAAGCCATTCTAGAATCCTTGCAGATAAGGTCCTCGCACGGGTAAGTGACGCACGTGGATACTAAAACAAACTCATGCAGCCCTATAAAAATATGACAGAACCCTTTCAAGGAAAACATCCTCATAAAACCCTTCCCAACCAAATCTTAAAACCCGTATACAAAATGATCACGAAACTTTTATAAACTCTGATAAGACTTTAAGCAAACTCATACTCTGGTTGGCTCTTAGCGCCCCATTTGGGAGTTTCCGAAAATCAGGGGTGTACCTTATTTTGGGGTCCTTTTAATAAGGATCCTACTATTTGGGGTACTAAAGTAAAAGCCAGAAAGTTGGAATATGATTATCCTAAACCCTTTGTGGTAAATTATAAGGTATCCTACCCTGAAACCACATTCCAACTTTCTGGCTTCTACTATATATTAGGGTCCCCCATTTTCGGAAACCCCCTAAACCTTATAGAGCCATTCAAAGGAACCTTTATAGTACCCTTATAGTAACCCCTCAAAGGAACCCTATAAGGGTCCTTCTGTTCTCGGAAACTCCCATTTGACCGAGCCGCAAAGAAGGGCGCCTTGGAAGCAAAAGTCTCGAAGCCGATCTCCTGCAGTGGGGATAGGGTTCCCTTAAAGGGATCTATAGGGGTACCTTTAAAGGGATCCATAAGGGTTCCATAAAGGGATTTGTAGGATTTACAGAGGCTTTTCGGGTTTAGGGTTTAGGGGTTTGGGGTTTAGGGTATAGGGCTTTAAGGTTTAGGGGTTTAGGCTTCAGGGTTTGGAGTGTATGAGGATACCATAAGGATTTTAGGGATCTGGCAGGATTGCTACAGCGTATGGGACTTGTAGGTGTCAGGATTCAGTAGTTCAGGGCGTACCCCAAGGCCCCATAGTAGTTCCTTTTGGGGGCTCATATTTAGAATCCTATATAAGGTAATCCCAAGAAGGAACTACTATGGGGCCTATGGTTAGACTGTAGGCTTTATGGTTTGGGTTTTAGTTGGGCTTAGGGGTTTAGCTCTATGGTTTAGGGTTTATGGGGCTTAGGACTTGAAGGTCGGGCTTTCAGAGGCTCCTCGGCGCGTCTCGGAGTGTGTGGGTTTAGGGTTTCGGAGTTCCTTGTTTCTATACGGCTTCGGCCAAGCTTGTATGGCACTTTATATTTAGGTTTAAGGATTAGGAGGTGTTATAAGGGCTCATTTCGCGGAATTTAGGGTTGCCTGGAATTGATTGATTACGTATCTGGATTAGAGGATCTATGTGTCAAACCTCATGAGCGGGCTTTGCTTGACATTCGGATCGTAGGGAAGACACGGGCATCGAACATAGAAATGCTCGGCAACTCCTACTTTCGTATACGGGGCTTTGTCAAACACCAACCAGCTCTGCAGAAACGACAGCGATCGTAAAGCCTCTCAAAAAGAACACGGCACAAATACAGCAGCAACTCCTGTAATAAATCCTGCCCCAGCACAAACGAGTCGAGGCTCGACTCAAACCTAAGAGTGCGAACTCGGAGCCCCTCCCCAAGCCCCATTACACAGCTTAAACCTTCGGGAACCCGAAGCATCGTAACACCAAAACTAAGTCTTAACATCTTTTAGTACTTACCCAATATAGACCCCAGCGCCGAAACCCACAACCTCGCATCTTGAACCTTCGACACGTAGTCATGCTTGTTGCATGCATGTGTATGCCTATCTGTATATAAGCATAAAAAAGGTATAGTTACAAATATGGATATAGATATCGCACCGTGTATGCGTATGTACACATGCATATATTCATGTGTATCTATATATATATATATATATGTATATATATATATATATATATATATGTGTATATATATATATATATATATATTCATTTCCTTGTTTATGTGTTTAACCATGTATTTGCATATACACACGTATATACTGTACCTCTATATATATATATATATATATATATATATATATATATATATGTATGTATATATTTTCTGTTCTATCTCTAGCTCTTTCTGTTTATGTGTGGTTGTGTGTGCGGCCGGCCATGTGCGCAAACACGGCCAGGCGTTCCTCCAGCTTCTTCCGCAGCCACTGCTGTTCCTCCTCATAAAAGAGCCGCACCTGATGAGATATTTATGAGGCATCGGGTGGGTTCTGTGTGCACTTGTCTCAGCAGGGCTGCACTAACATCACAGGGGGAACCAACTCCCATTGGCTAGGCAACGTGTGTATTGCTGGATGCAGAGTTTCGTCCACAGAAACCTCTAATCCCCTAATTCCTAAACCTCCAGTCACGGCAAACTCTTTGATTTTCCAAGTTCTCACGATCACGGAGCATGAGGCTTCTGTTAACAGTATCAGTAACTTTGGCCTTGGGGGTTCCTGGCTCACTCCCCCGGCGTAAACATCTCTCAAGACCCTGTAAGCCATCAACATCCTCGCAAGCCCTGGTACATAATAATTAGAATAGGGTTCCCTTAAAGGGCTCTATAGAAGGGTTACTTTAAGGGATAATGTTACCCTAAACCCCTAAGTGTGCAAGCCTTAGAAATACTTCGAGTGCACCTACAAGGCTCCCTTGCAAAACACGCTAACTACAAATCCTTGCAACAAAAAACAACAAAAATAAACGAAGTCGCGCACACACACACACACACTGGAAAGGACCTCTGAAGGTTTTAACAAAGGAATTTGGACAAGTCACAAGAACGCCCTTGAGCAACCCCAAACCCTGAACCCCCCGCCTTGTGAACCCTAACCCTCGGCTCCCCAACCCCCCCTCCCAAAAAAAACAATCCAAACACGAAACCTAAATCAGAATCCCTAAACCCTAAACAACACTAAGCCCTACTATGACCCTACTAAGCCCTACTATGACCCTACTGAGCCCTACTATGACCCGCCTAAGCCCTACTATGACCTACTAAGCCCTGCTATGTCCCTAGGAAAAAACAGCCTAAATCAGAATCCTTAAACCCTAAACCCTAATAAGCCCTACTATGACCCTAGGGAATCAGAATCCCTAAACCCTAAACCCTACTAAGCCCTACTATGTCCCTAGGAAAAAACCACAAAAAAGGAAAGATCTCGAGGCCGGATGGCTGCTCGCCGGTGTTCAGGAGCTGCCGGCCCTTTCAGGGCAGCCAAAGCACCTCAGGATTAAGGGGTTCAGGCTTTAGGGTTTAGGGATTTAGGGTTTAGGGGTTTAGGGTTTAGGGGTTTAGGGTTTAGGGGTTTAGGGTTTAGAGGTTTAGGGGTTTAGGGGTTTAGGGTTTTTTTTGGGTTTAGGGGTTTAGGGTTTATCAGCGCACTTTCGTTCAGAGATAAATGGGTCTGGGTTTGGTTTTGGGGTTTACGGCTTAAGGTTGTGTGCATATACAGATTCATATATATACATGTAGAGACAGACAGACAGACAGACAGACAGACAGACAAACGGACCGACGGGCGAACGGACAGACGGACGGACGCAGGGACAGACGGACGGACAGAGAGACAAAGACACAGAGACACAGAGAGACAGACAGACAGAAGACACACACACACACGCACATGTATATACATACATATATATATATATATATACATATATATATACATCTTACAACCGCATTTGCGCAGACGTGTATATACATATATATATATATATATATATATATGTATATGCAGATGTGTGCACGTACAGACATGCTTAAAAGATATTGTTCGTATTCTTTTGGCCTTCAGAACCCATGGTGGGGGCCTGGGGTCGAGGGTTTGGGGTTAAGGGTGTAGACTCAGGTTTTGGAGATGTGACAGTATCTTGTTGCCCGAGGAGTTTGGTGCATGAGGGTCAACAGCTGTGTGGCGCTTCTGAAGTCTGGTGAATTTGGGTTCCATGCAGAAAAATGAGAGCCTTTATGCACCCTTGGCTTTGCATTTTGCGAAAAAAGCTCCTGCAACTGTGATTGTGTCCGGGGATTTGGAGTTTGGGGATTTAGGAGCTGGGTTGCGGACATTAGGATTCCAGTTTTGAGCTCAGAAGCTACCAGGGCTTCGGCAAGCAAATTCACTCTCTTGCTTAATAAGAGTTGCTCATTTTGTCCCCAATCTCTCTCCCTCTCGCCCTCACACTCCCTCCTCGTTCACACCCTATCTCGCTCTCATTCGCTCTCCCAGTCTCTCTTTGTGTCTCCCTGTCTGTCTCTTTCTCTTACTTTCTCTCTGCCTCTCTCTCTCTCTATCTCTCTTTCTGTCCCTCACTGTGTCTCATGCATAACCAGCATCGCAACTACCATAGGCATTGCTCAACTTTGCTTCTCTGTCACTCCCGAAACTATCCAGGAGCCAAGTGCACGAGGCACCCCCGAGGGCTCCCGCTGCCTAAAGAAAGTTACTAGCCACATAATCTGTAATCCAGAAACCTGTTATTTAGGTAACTGGAGTCCTAGGCAACTACATCCAAGGCTAAACCCTCACCCCAAACCCCGAAGCCTCAAGCCCAGCCCAACGCTCTGAAACACAAGGACTTCGAGTTTCGGGTGTTCGGTTTAGGGGCTTGGGGTTCGGGTTAGTTAAGGGTTCAGGGCTCAGGGTTTAAGGTTGAGGGGGCCTGCCAAAGCCAGCTCCGAAATGTAGAGCTGCCCGGCGAACGGCAAGCCTGCCTTCGCCACGAGCGATTCTCGGGTCATAACGGCGTGGAGTTCAGGGTTTGGGCCTTGAAGTTTTATCCAGAAGCTCCATAGTAGTTGATCTTTGAGATTACCTTATAGGATTCTAGATATGAACCCCAAAAAGGAACTACTATGGAGCCTATGGGTAGAGCTTTCATGGTTGGTTTTCGGCTCAAGGGGTTCATGGCTCAGGGGACTTTGGAAGTTGTTGGTTCGTGGGCTTTGGGTCTCAAGGGTCTCGGTTTTCGGTCTTGCATACGACTTTGAACTCACCTTGGGCCAGGCTTGTTTAGAATTCTCCCCGTCATTCACGCCCGTATTCAAGACCTTGTTAAACCTGGTCGCCGGCTTGAGGATTGCGGACTTGCACTGCGAAGGACTTGTAGGTTGAAGCTTGAGAGTTTAAGGGGTCTGGGGGTCTAGTAGAAGCCCAGGGGCCATCTATAAGAGCTCACTGGACCAAGGCTATATAAGAGTTTTTTGGGGCCCGAAGGCGGCAACCTTGCATATTCGATTGTACAATAATTCATACTTTACATAAAACGGTATGTATGCAGCTGGGCTTCTACGAGTTTTCCTCGCCTGCCAATCGAGTCGCTCATGAATAGTTCTCTGCATGAAGGAGCCGTGTTAGAAATGCAACAGCATTTGTCACTCCCAGGCTCCTAGGGTTCAGGGTTACAGCGGCTCAACGCTAACATAGCGGCCTCAATATTGAGGGTTTTGGGGCCCATTTTACCAAAATAATCACAAGGAGACCCCCAAAATAGTATTATTTATTATTGGGGACCCTATACTATGCCCTGAAAGCTCACGCCGAGGAGCTGAAATGGCCCTGGCCGTATTCGGCGTGGTCTGCGCCCAGCCCAGGCGTACGGCCGCCAGGCCCTCCACCTGCTGAAAATACATGTTCTTGGTTCCTGCAATCGATCTGTACGTCGGGCGGTCAGAATTGAAACCAGCGCTGAAGCGACTTTTAACGGCTTCTGAGACATTCTGGGGCTTAGTCTTGAGTTGACTTATCAATGATTCAAGATTTCGGACAGAAACCAAACCCAATATCATAAAGCATGATCAAGGATGCCCGTCCTTTCCACACCAAAGCTCTATAGCCCGCGTCTTTAGTCTATAGCCTATAGATGCCTATAGCCTCTCCGCCGAAGTGGAGGTTGCTTCAGAGATTGCCTGCTTAGGGTTGGCGCCTTGTCTCGGCGAAGACCGCAAAAAGACTTGCACATGACCATGCCCTAACATGATGTAGGGCTCAGGGTTCCTACGGTCATTAGCATGTATCGAGACACGCTTGTTTATAGGGACCTGTATTATACCGCTCGGAAGTAGGAGCGTTGGGATGAGGCGCCCTTACCAACATCCACCGTAGTTACGGCTTCCACCCACATGCAGTGCGGGTACTTGGAGGATCATGGGAGTTAGTAAGTAAGCTTATAGGTACCTTAATTGGGGTAATAAGTAATTAGCTATAAGTATAGTTAGCCTAATTATAACCCTAGGTACTAAGTCCCATGATCCTTTAAGTAGTCCCTAAACCCCAAACCCCATAGATCCCTTTAAGAAACTCTATAGATCCCTTAAAGAGCCCTTTTGGTTAACCCTAGTTATTAAGTCCCATGATCCTTTAAGTAAAACCCAGGATGCCTTGGAGAGCGAGCGGATGAGCACAACGTTGTCGTGCTCCTCTGCATTTCCCAAAGGGTCCAAGTATCCTTATATGGTATATACTTAGACCCTCAAAATGCCCAATAAGTATGGACCATAATGATACTTGGACCCTCTGCATTTGACACTGGAACTCACAAGATAAGCTAAAACGAAAGGTTGGTATTCTTATAGGTGCCTGAATGATTAGCAATATATGCCTTGGGGGACTGTTTCTTGTATGCCATACCTATAGTCTCCATTGCAGTTCCTTTATGGGGTTACCTTATAGGACCCTAATTTTATATTTGGTGACACCAAAAGAAGGAATTACAATGGAGACTATAGGTACTTCATCGGCAGATCCATATCCTTGAGGCCTCTCCGGTTTACGATTTCAGGCTAGAGCTGGACGAAAACCCGAACCCTAAGGGTCCAAAGGACCCAATAATTAGATACTTATGTTTAGGGTTTAGAGTTTAGGGTTTAGGGTGAGGGCCTAAAGGACCCAATAATAAGGTACTTGGGCTTCGGATAGTAGTAGGTTAATATTTTGGAGAATATATGATAAATAGATACTTGGATCCTTGGGGAAAGCTTCAGAAGCCCCTCAGCTCCCAGCTGAAGTTTAGGGCTTCGGGTTCTAGGGTTTAAGATTTAGGATTTCAGGATGGTGTAAGGTCTGGCTGAGGGCTCATAGGAATTTACAGTTCAACGAAAGACCACTAAGTCCTAAACCCTTCACCCGAAACCCTCAATATGGAAGACCAACTACTGTACATACTAAAACCCTGAGGGTGCATGCACCTTTCTAGTTTGTACTTTGGTTTTAAGTATAAAGAGATCCCCGTATAGATACTTTAGGGCCAAAGTGTTTACTACATCGGCACATGGACCATTAGGGCAGGGCCTTAATTGTTGGAATATGTTTGGGGCGACACTGAATGTTGATGTTTATTCGACCCCTAGGCATACAATCGGCTACGATAGTACGGTTTTAGAGGGGGCAGTAACCCAGGATAGATAGCTAGATTGCATGAAGCCTGCAGATAGTCGCACGTTGTCCCAGGGAGGCTCTTGATGACGGCACCCACGAAATCTCGAAATTGCTTACCAGACTAAAGCAGTTCTGCAAGGACAAGCAAGGGACTTGCACCAGTTGTCGCGTGAAGCGTCTACGAACAAGCCGCCAGTCCCGCCCTGGACGCCTGGGTTCTCCCCAAAGTGTCCAAAGTACTGTTATTGGGGGATACTTCCCCAAATCATCATAGTAATTCCTAATATAGGAACCCTACATTCTACCATAAAGGTACTTTGGACCCTGTGGGCTCGTAAGTCCAAAGCTTGCCTGAAACCTCTTTCAATGGTTTTAGGGTTTAGGATTTATTCTAAGCTCTGAGGGCACTATAAAGCCTAAACTCTAGTCCATAGCCCTAGCTAAAGTGAACACTGTACCTTTGAATAGGGGACATGACCCGTATCAATTGGTGCATTTACTTTTCTTAAGGTACCTTGGTTACTCTATGTAAACCCAAGAAGCAATTCCCCTCAGCCCTCTCAAACTCCAACATGAGCGCCTCAGCAAGTGAAACCAGAAGCGCATCGTCGCTGCTCGTTTCCTTGCAGCTCAGCACCCTAAACAGGGTCTAGGGTTTAGTGGTAAACCGTGGCTGAAGGACTTTTCCAGGCTCTTGTTGTGCAAGATTTACAAGCGTAGCCTAATTACTATAAGTCGGGCACGCTACTCACCCTCATACCTGGAACCTAAACCCTGAACCGCAAGGCCCTGCCCTTTCAACTCTACGCAGCTCCGACCACGCAGCCGTGAAACGTAATAAGTGGCTGCGCACGATAGCCCAGCGGGATATAGCAAACAGCACGTCCGCACACAAGACTCAGTGTTCGTTTATGAGGCTGTGCATTCGTCCTCTCAGACTACGGAAGCCGCATGAAGTTCTGTATACCATCTTGTGTGAACCACACAACAACAATGTAAAGCACAGCACGCGCAACACCAAGCAAGAACGCAACGACCAAACACATTCGCGAGAATACAACATACTCCAAGGAGTTTAGCACTGGCAGTCCTTCATCCCCGGCTTCCACACACTTACAGACCTATAGCATTCCTTGAGACACCAGGATCCGTGGTCCAGAGTTTAGCGGTTTAAGGTTTCAGGTACAGGTTCCAGCTTCTAGGGTTCAGGGCTTACGGAAGGTTTCAGCAGCAGGATTGTTCCAAGGGTAAAAGGAGGGAAGGTATGTACCCTTAATACAGCTGTTATATACCCACCATATAGCCATTATAGGGTAGGGGTGCCCATTAAGGGTCCCTCCTTTTCCCCTTTGGATTGAGTGTCCAGGATGTTAATCTCGGTCACTAAACCCCTTTGTGTATGTAAGACAATCGAACGAGTGACAGGCTTCTACCTGTGTGTTGGCTTCAGGCTCCCACCCTAAACCCTAAACCCTATAGACCCTAAGCCCTAGCCCCTAAACCCTAGACCCTAAACCGTAAACCCTAAATCCTAAGCCCTACCCTAAACCCGCTTTGGCTTGAAACTCAACGGGCAGGCCATGGTAAAGAGCAAAAGCACGGTGGTAGACCGGAACCGTGCAAGTTTAGGGTTTACCTGTAGCCAAAAAGACCTACTTTTTCAGGGTTCCTTATATTGGTATCCATATAGTTGCTTAAAAAGGTAGGTCTTTTGGGTCACAGGTAGAGTCATTAACCAAGGTTTGAAAAGGGTAAGTATACCCATGTGTTAGGGTCACACACCTTACTTTAAAAGTACATTGGTTACTCTAGGTAGGGTTGGGGGATTCTGCGTTTAGGGGTAGACCTGAACAGCGAACATCATTTTCCTCCGCACTGCGCACGGGCTGCCCACATACATCTAACAAGGGAATTCTCAAGAATTCTGGAGTACATGATACGTTTAGGGTTAGATAACCTTCTCTGAGACCAACATCGGAGCTCGGGTACGGCCGAGGCACAGTGAAGCCCAAATACGTCTGGTCGATTGCGAAGATGGTCGCAGGTGCCATGCCACGGACCTGGTAGTCAAGGTACAAATGCACGTATGACATAACGGGTCTGTGCGGGCATTCAGGAGTGCGTAAATAAAATGAATGTGCTCATTACAGAGCTCTGACGCCTACACACACATATACGCATATCATGTATATACATGTATGATATGTATATACACATACAGGGAAAGACATACAGGTATACAGATCCCCCATATACATGTGTATGTAAATGTATACACATACATACATGTGCGTGCATGTATGCATGTATGCATGCATGGATGTATGGATGTATGTATGTCTCTCTCTCTCTCTCTCTCTCCGCTTTCCCTGCGCGCACACGCCTCTCAACAGGCGGTTCGTGTGTGAATACATCATACAGTGAGCCAAACTGGACGGCACAGCACAGCACGGTGCAGCACAACATAGAGCGGCGCAGTGACAGTATGCTGCAGTACTTGCAGTGCACTACAGTGCATTGAACCACCTAGTTGCATGGGAGGGATGCTGTGCGTGACACCCTGGATAGGCTCAAAAGGGAGCTACATGTGAGAGTCTGAGTACTTAGGGCTTCGGTTTGCAGAAAGATTGAACGACAATGCAGTGCAGGTCGAGAATCGGGAGCCGTGGGATCGAGCTTTAGGCTCGGTTTAGGGTTTAGGGTTTACGGTGTCATTAGGATGCATGTGGCAAACAAAGCCGTGTGTGCAAGAAGTGTCTTTTTCCTACTCTATCTGCTTCATAGGGATCCAAATTTCCGGTTGTAGCCAAAACTGGAAAGCGGACATTGCCGAAGAGAGCAGGAATCCATGTTTCGAGCCTCTTCCAGACGGGTGCCAAAGTCTGGGTCTTTCACTCCTCAAGAAGAGTTGTGCTTTGGGACTTTGGGTTGTCTTACTTCCCCAGAACCTGAGGAGATAGCAGATGGAAGTCGCAACATGATCAACCGCGACTTGCAAGGGAGTAATGCGGATTTACGGTTAGTGTACGAGAAGTAAGACATCAGGGTAAAAGGTTCTGGTTAAGAGGGTATAGGGTTTTGGGCTTTGGGTTTGCCTTTCTTGGGGTGGTGGCTTTAGTGTTCCAGTTGTTGGCGGTCACAGACTCGGGAGCAGAACAACAGGGACATGTGTATGCCGATGTCGACGGAGAGCCTGGCCACGAAGACGAAAACATGACACTAATATAGGGGCCTTACTAGATAGAATAGGGTGTTGGGGCCCATTATACTATCATCATAATAAGGAACCCTAGGGAACAATATTGGGCACTATTTCGGCCTCTATATAGTAGAGTTCCGATAATAGCGACAGAGCTCCGAGGAATACTCAAGCTACATGAACAGGTGCCAGTACTCACCTTCTACTTTCTGCTGTTATTTATGCTCGGCCACCCTTGGCGAAAAGAATGGACCACGTACAAATCCGGCAATGGTTATTAGTGTGGCTTTTAATGCGTTTGAAAAATATTAGTAAATTAGATCCCCTTAAGCCCAATAAGGGAAAATATAAAATGCCCCAAAGCCCAAAACCTAGTATTGAAAGAGGGAATAGCATGGAGAAAGCGGAAGATGCCATGTGAGAGACAAACTGCAGCCAAAAGAGGCTGCAAGATGGGTGTTTCCGCAAAGTTAGGGGTACCTTATGCTTGGGGCCCTTCTAATAAGGATCCTGCTAGCTAGGGTTCTATATTAGGGTCCCCTGTTTTTGAAAACCCCCAGATGGGTGCAAGGTGACAAAGCCAAAGCACCAGGAGCAACTTACGACTGACTTCGGGTCAGCTGTGTACATGAACCCCTCGAGCACGCACAACCCCTCAACGGAATCCTGGCGATGTAGCTACTATGGGGGCCTGAAGTCAACTCGAAATCTAAACTCCTAAAACCTAAACCTCCTAGTGTCCAGCTCCTGACGGGAAGTGCGGGTGCACTAAGTAGACCATGGCTGGTGGAGCTGGACCTTGTCGTTGCGGGTCTTAAGGGTGCCTTAAGGGTTCCCGTAAAGGGCTCCATTGTTGGATGCTACAGAAATCTAGGGTTTAGGGTTTTAGTTTGTGGCATGGGTTTAATGTGCAGGGTTCCTTTGCAGGTCCTGTAATGGGGTGTCTATACGAGTAATTACTGCACGGCTTATAAGTCTAGGGGTTTAGGGTCTTGGTGTTGTCTTCAGCTTTCGCTTTCCTATTTGTTTAGGGCAACCCTAAACCCTAAACCCTAAAGCAGTCGGTGAGGCTACGTGTTATGGCGTCTACGGGGCAAGCTCGAAGATGACAGCGCCTAGGACCTCGGATTCAGGGTGCAGAAGTCCTCATCATTTCGGGAGTTTCCGAAAATTGGGGTACCTTATTCTGGGGTCCTTATAATAAGGATCCTACTATTTGGGGTACTAAATTTAGGGTCCCCAATTTTCGGAAACCCCCATTTCGGGATGAAGGAAGTTTGCGGAGCGGGACGTCCGCTCTTGGCAGTAGGACTAATACCAGTCCGGAACCTGAGGGCAAAAAACAAAACAGAAGCAAGACCCCCAAGTGCTGGAGCCACACCCCTGTACATAAATCTACCCAAAGGCTCCATAGTAGTTCCTTTTTGGGATTACCTTATAGGATTCTATATATGAACCCCAAAAAGGAACTACTATGGAGCCTCTGGGTAGATGCAGAGTCCTCTCGCCCCACCCTGAACCCTAAAGTTTCCACCCCCAAGCATCAGGGCCCCTACAGAAAGTCCTGGGTGCTTAGCCTCAAGACCCAAAACCACAATGAACCTGTATAAGCCCTACGCCCAAACACAACAGCAGTTGACTCCTCCACCCTTATGATAGCTAAAGACATGAAGGACAGGACAAAGTTAATTTACTAGCCAGAACTACCTGAAAACAACACGTGCCTTTGCATTGAGGTATAAACTTGCGTATACATACCTACATACATACATACATACATACATAAGTACACACATGCATACATATACGTAGCGGTGATATTCCACAGATCATCTTGAGATCTTGGCAAGCACATCTTGATCGAATTGGGAACCTACCTGTTGGCTCTATTGGTGACAGGTATCTTAAACAACTGTCTTGCATGATACGTAACTATACATGCATATACATATATATATATATATATATATATATGTGTGTGTATGTATATATATATATACACATATGTGATTAGTCTATTTAATAGCATATATATAACTAGATATACATACATGTTGTACCCAATACAAGAGTCACAGTTTCGAGGTTAAAGGGGCGCACGAATTTAGGAACACAACACCTAAAGACACGAAACAGAGAGAAACACAAGGAAACTCCCAAACTACTGTTAACAAAAACACACACTAACACTAAACACCACCCCCCCAAAAAAAAATCAAAAAACAAAAAACCCACTAACCTCAACCCTCGGATCCCGGTAGGGCTCCGCGAGTGCCGACATGCTGCCAGCAACTCGGCTTCGGAGAGCTTCCCAAAACCTTGCTTTCAATGTGCAAGACAAGTTCTTTAGGGCTTTGGGTTTAGGGTTATATGGTTTATATAGGGTTTAGGGTTTTGTTTAGAGCTTAAGTTCAGGGTTTTCTATAGTACAGTAGCAATATTACGACGACGAGGACGAGGACGACCAGGACGATCACTAGCACTACCACAACCACTATCACTACCACTACCACCACCACTCTGCCACCACCACTGCTGCTGCCCTTCTTCGGCATAGCTAAGTATAGCAGATAGTATGAGAGCATTCACCACATTCTGCGCAAGCATGGCACTCGCGAGGAGCATCTGCTGAAGCCCAAGGATCTGGATAGGGCACCTGATGCCAGGCCGAATTTGTCTGGGGGCTGGCTTAGGTCGTTACTTGCTCTGGTAAAGTCGAGTGCCTACGGCATACGGTGAGGTGTCGGCTTCCGCGTGTAGTCTTTTGGGGTACTCGGAAGCGAGAAGCATCTGAAACTAAGCGAGAGACTTGGCTTCAGAGTTTAGGGTTCGATAGGGAAGAGCTTGCCTGCGACACTGGAGACCAAGCTGGACAGCCAAGCAGACAAACAGACAAGGGCCCTAAATACAACACCTTCTTGCTGCTTCGGCTCCGATAAGTGACGATCCTAACTTCATGCACCAGCCTGGCAGCAGCCTGATTTTCCCAAGGACTGCAGGGAATACGGAAAATCCGATCTCTGCATGTAATTGCAAAGCCTTTTCATTTCAGGGTTGAAGATTTCGGACTCGGGAGTTTTCGAATTGCTACCCGAAAACTCTACACCCTGAAACCTGAACCAATAAGCGCTCAACCCATCAATCCGGAAACCAGACACATCACGCTCTGCGTAAACGGGGATCGCGGGGATTTGAAAATGAGGCTCTATGCAGGCTTTGTAAATTGGTGCCCATGCTGTAATTATCCGATCTCTACTGCCCCTTCCCCCATAGTTCCCCAATCCCTGAAAAGGCGAACCTATACACTCCTTTCCCGGAACGAAACTACGATTCCCAGTAGCCTGGGAATAAAGGGGTAACTTTATAGGGAACCTAGGACTACAAAAAGGGAACAAGGGTACTACTGTTACTACTGGGCATCCCAGAAAAAATGAAAACATGCTCTGAACACTCGCCTCCTCGATTGCAGTCAGACCGGCGCTGCGCAGCAAAGCTTTGACATTGGGCCACGTGGGACCTGTCTCGAGGGTTGGCGTTAGCTGTTGGGTTTGTATGCTTTTGTGTGGAGTTTACGGCTTTCGTGTGTTGTAGAGTTTGGTGAGTTTGCTTATAGGACGGTTTAAATAGGGCATAATACTTACTCAGGCAGGCTACACATATGGCTCAGCACTGAGGGTTCAGGGTTCATACTGATACTACTCGAAGTTTAGGCTTCAGGATATAGGGTTCAACGTTTCGGGGGTCTAGGGTTTCGGTTTAGGCTTGGCGGTCTGTAGCAGAATGTAGCAGCTAGTACGTAGAATTTGCAATGCAAAATAAGCAGGACCTGAGGACATGTTTTAATATTAGTACCAGTATCAGGTGAAGAGGACTGGACAACAATTACACGAAAACACTGACGAGGTATGGTAGGTAGGGGCATCGTCCTTGCGCAGACGATTCTTGGAGACGTATCTTTCCTGTTCGAAAGAGGATAGGCGATTTCCGCTGCACAACCCACACCTCCAACAGAATCTGCTCTTGAAGCTTGTGATTGCCAATTAACACATGCACCGGTTCCAGCCGGGTTGTTCCGTGCAGTATGCATTTTGTGGGATGTCTTTCTATCATAGGTTGCGCAATTGCCATGACACACGATTCCCAGCTTCTCGGAGGCCTGCCTCAAATCGGAGGCAGCCGTTGTAGCCGTACTATCGGGGCCTAAATAATTACCATTATTATTCTCGGGGTTCCATATTATGACTAGAGCATAATGGCCCCAAAAACTCTATTCTAATATGAAGGCCTCTATTTTATAGAACCCTACTATAGATCCCTTATAGACCCCTTTAAAGCGACCCTTTAAAGGAACCCTATTCTAATTATTAGGCCCCTATATTGATCCCCAGAAGTGTCAACAAGTTTGTCGTGATCGGCTTTCCTTCAGATTCCTCCGGCCAGCAAATCCTAAACTCAGGGGGATGGGTCGGGGGCGAGGGGGTTAGGGTTTGGGGTTTAGGATTTAGGGTTTGGGTTTAGGTTTCGGGGAGCATGCCAAGGCAGGACGGAGGTGAAGATTTCAAACATCCAACACAATCTTGGAAGGCCTGATGAGTACCGTGCAGTACAATGGGGTGGGGCTCAAATGACAAAAAAGTAGCGGCAATACTTCAACACAACCTCCACTTACTTCCACTACAGTAAAAACCTCGGAACACTACAACTTGGTAGAACAACGACAGAGGCTTTGAAGGCTGGGTCGCGGAAAACTATGCCTATGCCCCCACAACCCCTGAAGCTTAAATCCGCACGACCTCCTAAAGTCCTCAACCCCTAGTGGAGAAGCCTACGACCCCCAAGCCCTGAACCCTAAAACCCACAGCCCTGCCTAGACCTACTAAACCCTACTTCTTTGTAGGTGGGATTTATAGGGGCCCTACAAAAAAGTAGGTTCTGGTAGGTTAAGGTAGCTCTCAACCCGAGACCCTCAAGCCCGAAACACTAAACTGCCAGGCCCCAAACCATAAAGCCCTGAGTGCTTTCCTTTATGATTCGCTCTTACATCAGAGTCACCCGTATAAGTAACACATATGGTAACCCTTAGAATTAGTACATGGTAACCCTGATAATTCTAATTAGTAGGTACTTCTGCATGATAACTTTGATATAGGCCTCAATAATAAAAACAGGGTTTTGGGACCCGCTATACTATAAAATATGATAAGGAACCCCCAACATAGTAGAGGTAATCCTTTAGGCCCCTATAGTAGCCCTTATGGTTTGTCTGTATCCGTCGGCCTTCGACCAGCACTACATTGGAGCTCAACGCAGCACCTGTGGGAGGTTGACGAGCTTCTGGGCTTAGAGGGTTCCAAACGGCGTGGAGCTTCATATTATATCATATCACATAATATATATATATATATATATATATATATATACCTAGATGCAAACATGTCAAAGAGGTTCAAAGAGACAGAGACAGAGAGAGAGAGAGAGATGGAAGAAGAATAAGAAAGATATAAAAAGCGAGAGAGAGAGAGAGAGAGAGAGAGAGAGAGTCTGAGAGAGACATACGCAGACACAAACACAGAAAACCAGGCCGGCAGACAGACCGACAGACGGACGGACGGACAGACGGGCAGGACAGACAGACGGAACGGAGAGAGACCAGACAGAGGGTAATGGTACAGACTGGGAACCTAAGGCCGGCCTCGGAAAGCCTTTCCCAAAGGGTCCAAGTAACCTACTATAGTGGTAGTTGGACCCTTTGGGCTTAATCCGAATGAGTTCGTCTGCAGAATGTATTGCGCACAAGGTCACAGTAACGCCTTCGCTAGAAACCTGAAACCTGTACCCGAATGATAGCCCGCTCCCCAAATCATCAGTTCAAACTCCTAGACCCGAAGATTTCAATCTGAAGGTTCAAGAATTGCTAAAGTTAATACTGATGGAGCTTTCCGTGCAGATGCAAAGGATATTCGTCGCAACTTGGTCAGCCACATGACAGGAACATGAGGGGTTGAATCATCCTGAGTTTATGTTGAGCTCAAACTTTAAACTCAACACCTTTGGAGGAGTTGCTTTGTGTGGGCTTGAGACGTGGCGGCTGAAGCCTTCCGAATTCAACAAAGCGCCGGCCATCCGCAGATATGCTATGAGGAGAGGGGCAGTATTCGTACTACTATTACCAGTAACCTTGCTACAAAAGCTATTTTTACGATTTCTGCTGTTACTATCCATCATGGGTAAACAGAATCATCATTCTTACGGTTGATGATATATAAATCCTGCATTACCTGAAGGACCCTAAACTGTGGGAAATGTGGTATATTCCTTACTCTGGGTAATGCAGGATTTATATCATCATGCTTAGTACTGATCGGAAGGGTACCCTTGATGGCCGGGCCTTCGGCCCAAGATGCTGCATTTTGAGGTTTCGGGGAGCTCGGAAGATGCGTGCGTTAATGTCGAGCAGAGGCTTTCAGGGATCCCTTTAAAGGGGTCTATAAGGGATCTATAGTGGGGTTCCATAACATAGGGGCCTTAATAACTAGAATAGGGTTTCGGGGCCCATTATCCTAGACACATAATAAGGAAGCCCCCCAAAATGGTACAGGTAATTATTCAATTTTTCAGGCCACTATAGAACCGTCTCAAGGCTTTCGCATGCCCGACCGACGAGAGATTGAAACAGTGACCTCCCCGTAAATGGGAGTTTCCGAAAAGGGGGGGTACCTTATTTATTTTGGGATCCTTATAATAAGGATCCTACTATTTAGGCGAAAATATTACAGGGTTTAGGGTGCGAACCCAAATCATCCGGCCCGTTTACACTACACCCCGTTTAGAACCATGATAAAAATAATATTTAAAATATTCTCTTGGGTTTTATATGAACAGAAATATAGAATAATTCCTAAGGAGACTATAGCACATCCTCTCCGATTTCGTACACTTGAATTTGCCCAGTCTTTGAACCTTCAACTCAGGTCGAAGCTCCCCTCCAATCGTAATCACATGGGCCCGAGCATACTAAATACCTGAACCCACCCAATACACGTACTCAAGATGGAGCAACATAAGCATGCGCAGAAACCTGAACCCCAGAACAATCTGAACCCACTACCCTAAATATGCCTGAACCCTTCAAAATCTGTTCCCAAGGTGCCTCCCAGCTTGGCGGCGGCCTGGCCAACCCGGAGAATGACATCTGAAGCACCATGGCACCAAACCTGAGCCAGGGGATTCGCTGTTTTCTGTGACCAAGCGGAGGTTTCATGGGGCGTTTAGCGTGCAGCCCAGATAGTGTCGACACCTCTGAGCATTCGAAGCCCGAATTGCTGATCTATACAAACTCCACTCGCCCGAACTCCTAAGCCATGACCATAAGCGCCCAACTCCCGACCTTCAAAGCCATTTCCTAAAATCGGATCCCTACCAAGGCTCTACATTGTAGTAGTTACCTTTCTTCTGGCTACCTTGGTATGCTTATCACGGGGTCCTGGGCATAAGGAAAATGAATCCCTCAAAGCAACCTACAATCCAAGAATTCCTAAGCCTGTAGGCCCTCCCCACCTCAATAAATCGCCTCAGCCCCGGCCGAAGCGTCTCCCAGCCCATCCCCAAACCCTGAAGCCTAGACCCTACCTTAACCCACCGAAAACCTTTCGGGCCTCCTTTATTTTTCTTCGTGTAAATCCTGAAACAACCTAGGTTTTCGGAGGCTAAGGTAGGGCCTAAACTGCTCTTTGTCTGCATTCCTTCCAGAACTACATTTTATCCGGCTGACAACGAGAAGCTTGCAGTTGGACAGATGCTGTCGTGTGCATGTTATCGCCAACCCTAGGGCTCCAGTCACCCAAAATAATGGGTATTAGGGTTTAGGGTTTAGGGTTTAGGGTTTTGGAACTGGGTTACTTTGCATATTACATGGTTGGTAACCTGCTATTTAGGCAACTGGAGCCTAGAGCAAAATTGTACGGGATCATACTGGCGAGATCTGAGTTCTGAGCATTATATAATACAAGTTCTCAGTCCAAACCGTAGACACTTGAAGCCCCTAACCCTGAACCCCTAAACCCCAAACCCCAAACCCCAAACCCTAAACCCTGAACCCCTAAACCCCTGAACCCTTAACCCCTAAACCCCTGAACCCTAAACCCTGAACCTCCCTGAACGTAAACCCTAACCCCTAACCCCTTAAACCCTAAACCAACCCTAAACTCCCTAAACCCCTGAACCTTAAACCCTCCCGAGCTGCCAGTCGGTCTTCTTCGGTGTGGAGAGCGTTCGCCAACTCCTTCCAGCCAGAAGCTTGGCATCTTGGTGTCGACTGTACTGTACCTATACTAACCCAAAGTGTCCGATGTATTGTTATGGGAGGTACTTCCCTAAGGCATAATAGTAATTCCTAATATGGAAACCCTACATTCTACTATATCGGTACATTGGACCCTTTGGGTAAGACCCTCTATGCAGTAGTATGTTAGATTTGCTCGAAATCCTAGACCCCTTAACCCTTGTAGCAGACCGTAATTACGCCCTCAGCCCCGAAAATTCGGCCTGATAAGCAGACGGACGTCCAGCAGCCGGATACTCAGCGACCCGCTCCTGGACTTTTAAGAAGTTGAGAGAAAATATATATAGACTGCCTTGTCATAATGGTTCCTGTATGTATATATATATATATACATACATACATACATATATATATACATAGACTCATGTGTCGTAGAGGTGTATTTATAGACTGTTGGTACATGACGATTCCTTTATAGACTACTGCTTCATAATGGTTCCTCCATCATAGACTGTTGTTTCATCATGGTTCTTTTATGGACTGGTGTTACATGATGTTCCTTCGTGGACTGTTGTTCCATAATGATTCCTTCATAGACTGTTGTTTCAGCATGGCTCTTTTATGGACTCGTGTTTCATAATGGTTGCTTCGCCGTTGATTCATATTGGCTCTTCATAAGCTTCCATTCCATAGTGCTTTGTTTCATAATGGTTCCTTTACCTTTTTCATTTTATGATGGTTCTTATAGACTTGCATTTCATAATGGCTCCGTTTTACACTTCTAGTCAATCATGGTTCCCTTATACACTTTCATTCCATAATGGTCCCATAATTTCTATGTTTAATAATGGTTCCGTTAAGGAACAGGTCCCAAACAATAGTGTGTTCAAGGGTGGTACTCTAGAACCCAGGTTCCTTGGCCCTTGCGCAAGCGCCACTGTGTGTTACGAATGGTCGTGGGTTTAGGCTTTACGTGGCTTAGGGTACTTAATAGCCTTAACAAGCTGCAAGGGAAATCTGTCTCTATGGCTCCAGAATCATTAAGGCCCCTACATTAAAGTCACTGTCAACTTTGGAGTGAAACGTCTGGAGATACTGGCTGCTTTGGAGCTCGAGGGTTGGGATCGGAAGTGCCCTCTTTACACAGATAACTGACCCTAAACCCTAACCCCCACACCGTGACACCCTAAACCGTGGCTAACTAGACCCGAGCGTTTAGGTAGGCTTCTCCAAACTGGTTTGTTTTTTGTATGCCCTGTTTTCCGTCCGCTATCACTAGCTTTCAGAAGGCAAATAGGGTTAGGGTTTAGAGCTTCTGTAAAGGCAACGAAGACGAGGATCTGGGATTTGGGTCTTGAAAAAAAGCCCAGGCCTTCATCTCTTGCATATCCTGCCGTGGCTGAATAAAGAAGTGACCAAGCACACAGCTGCCAAACATGACATTGCACAGAAACACTTCCAATGCATCCGGTGTCATCTTTATGGTTGGCATCAAGAAGACTCCCCACCAACCATACCCAGAACCCTTGACCCCTAAACTCTGTAAACCCAAACCCGAGAACCCCAAAAAATAGTCTAAGCATGGGGCTCAGCGTTTGACGACAGAACAGTTCATCCACTGCCCATAACTTACAAGCCTACACTTGTATCTCAACAAGCCAAGCCGTCCACGATGCTAACATGTCTGCACACCAAGCGATCAGGTGTGCCCCTTGTCCTCTTTACTGCAGCAAGTCTATGACAAGGACGGCATCAAAAGCTTCGAAACCAAATCCTTGAATTTTGAACCTTCATTGCCCCAATCCTATAAAGCGCGAACCCTAAATCGGACAGCTCTAAAGAATCCAACCCTATATACCCAACGCCCAAATTCAAGCTTCATAAACATTGAAACCCCAAACTTCTTTCAAACCCTCAGCCCTCAGCCCCATATTCAAACTTCGTAAAGCCTATTACCCAGATCGGGAAATCAAACCCTATGCGAGCCCTGGAGTCATAAACCTTATGCAGCCAAACTGACAAGACAGGCCTCAACACTAAACCCCAGAACCCAACTCAAAACCTATACGCCTGAAACCTCAAACCCAAACTTAAAGCCGCTTACCTTAAACCGTACAACTTAAACCCTACTGAAACCCTAAACCCTAAACCCTCCACCCTAAACCCTAACGCCCTGTGCAAAGCGTCCGCGGCAGCGCGGAAGGCCCAGCGAACATCCACGGAGGCGCCGAGCACGCTACCTGGATTTCCCTAGAGCTCAATGTGCCCATATAGTAGGTACTTAGGCCTTATAAAGGGGTCCCTAAAGGGCTACTTTAAGGCCTAAGTACCTACTTTATGGGTACATGGAGCCTTTGGCTTTTGGACTGTCAAGCTTCCAAGAGACTCCTAGGGTCCCTTTAAAAGGGATCTACCTAGGGTTCCTTTGAAGGGATCTGCCTAGGGTTCCTTTAAACGGATCTACCTAGTGTTCCCTTAAGGGATCTATAAGGGATCTATAGGGTTTAGGGTTTAGGGGGTTTTAATATCCATTGATGAAGCAATAATACCCTAAATTGTAGTAGGATCCCTTATATAATTTAAGGTATATTCCTTAATTAAGGGATATTGGAGTCTCTTGGTGTAGTGATTTCGGGGTTTAGGGTTTCTCAAGGGCTACTAAAACGGTTCCTATACGGGCTACTATAAGGGCTCCAAAAATGGTCACTATACGGGTTTCTGCAAGGGTCACCGTATGATAAGGATTACTATAAGGGTTCCTATAAGGGCTCCTACAAAGGTTGCTGTAAGGGTTGCTGCAAGGGTTCCTATAAGGGTTTCTGTAGGGTTTAGGTTTTAGGGGTCAGCATACACCTCGAAACCCAATTCTTACGACTATAAGACCTTGAACTATTCGTGGTGAGAGGGAGCTCACAACGGGTTCGATGCTTTGACTTTGTCAAGGTGGAACATATGAAGTGCGTGCAAGCTTGGTGTTGCGTAGGAGGCTTGTGGGCTAGGGAAGCACCTGGGACTAAGCGAGTTTCGGAAGCACCTGGGACTAAGCGAGTTTCGGAAGAGAAGGCTGTATCTGTGAGGCCTCCGCGTGCGCTCGAAGATGTGTAGGTGACCGCCGGCCTGCTGTTGCAAGTTGCGGTCAAAGGGCTAGGTGTCCCGAGGTCGATCGGGAATGGAACCCTAAACCATAAAACAGTAATTACGGCAAGCCCCATATTATGAACTCTTTAAACCGAAGCCCTAACCCTTACAGTAGACCCAAAAAAGTCGCAGTAAACCCTAAAAGAGCTCCCTAAACCCTCACGCCTAAACCCTGAATGGAACCCAAGCCTTACAGTCAACTCTAACTAAACTCGCTAAAACCTAAACCCTGAATGGAACCGAACCCTAAACCCTCAATCGAACGATAGACCGCTAACCTGACAGTAAACTCTAAGGCAAACTCCCTGAACTCTAAACCCTGAATGGAATCCGCCATGAACCCACGGCAAACCCCAAATCCACGCGTATCAGGCTCAAGCTTAGAAACCCTTCAAGACCCAAAAGCGGCACAGACCGTCCAAGAACCTGCAAAACCAGAACTGCGGCGTACATCCTCGAACCCGAAAACCTCGAAACCCTGCAAGCCGCACACACCTCAGCAGCCCTATCAGCCCTAAACCCTAAGCCCTAAACCACTTTCAATGAACCTGGGGTCCCTACATTGCGCAGGCACTGAGTTGAGCTTTGTCTGGGAAGCCTAAGAAGTCTGAGTGGTAATGAAGAAACCTGATTAAGAAACCCTTGGCCTTTATTGGGGTTCCTTATAAAAAATCCTACTATTTTGGCGTTATAGGGCCAGGGTTTCTTAATCAGGTTCCTACATTACTGATCAGGTTTAGGGTTTAGGGTTTAGAGTTTAGGGTTCGAGGTTTAAGGTTTAGGCTTTAGGGTCTAGGGAGGGTCCGCCTTCCCACAGGGAAGACCACACCATGGGCTTCCCGGTGCGGCAGCTGCCAAACTTCGCTGATCTCGCGAACCTCATGCGGTTTAACATAGTGGCCTTCGATTCCTTAAGGACGAAATGAACCCTAAAAGGGTTTGAGGTTCATATACCATATAGGGATTCATAGTATATGCGT
Organism: Symbiodinium sp. CCMP2592; assembly: GCA_905221615.1. NCBI lineage: Eukaryota > Dinophyceae > Suessiales > Symbiodiniaceae > Symbiodinium > Symbiodinium sp. CCMP2592. Next base: position 366,013 of record CAJNDT010000446.1, read on the forward strand.
ATAGGGCCCCCTACTTTTAAGGGTCATTTGGTCCTTCAGGTTGGGGCCCCCCAAAACTGGTGGGAAGAAGGTAGCTAGGATCAAAAAGGATCCCTTATAACTAGGACTCTTATTTCAGCCTTTATACCCCACCTACCTTTCATACCACCCTCCGACCCCTAATGATTAATAGAAATTATCTTTAGGTCTATATGTAAGGAGCTTATTAACTTCCCATGAGGGCTTAGGGCTTGGACATATAACATTCAGAATCTATGCTTGCTTCGTTGTCTGTCAGATAAACCCTAAACCTTAAACCGGGGTTCCGGTTCTGAGGATCTTTCCGGCTAAAGGATAGCCTATCACCTCCATTGTAATTCCTTTTTTGGTTTAACCAAATATGTAATTAGGATCCTATAAGGTAACCCCCAAAAAGAACTAACTACAATGGAGACTCTAGGAGAGGTGCAGGCTTCACCACTGATGTGCAAAAGCATCCTTGCAGCGAGAGGTTTGAGTTTAGGGCTTACGGACTGGGTTGCGAAGTCGAGAGACAGCTAGACTCATATATTTGCAAGAATAATTACTACATTGATTTTAAATACTGTTCTTTAGATTTCTTGACATTGATATCATACTATCAAACTCCCCAAAGCCGGTTTCCAATTATGGGATCCCCCATTAACAGGGATCAATCAGATCGAGGCCACAGCGGGCCCTAAAAGCCATAAACCCCCTACCTAGACCCCCAAAAGTAGGCGATATAATGGCCCAAACCCTATGAAAGGCTATTATTTTACATACTTTTGGGGTCCAGGTAGCGGTTGGGGCTCAGGATTTGCATGTTTTTTGAGGCCGCTTTGCCGTCTGGTTAGAGTTCAGGATTTCCTCCAGTTCGGTTGCCAATTGACCTGGGCCTTAATCTAGTACCCTAAATAGAAGGATCCTTATTGCGAGGACCCCACAATAAGGTACCCCCTAATTTTCGGAAACTCATCAACCCTAAACCCCTTATAGAACTCCTATAGATCCCTTTAAGGAGCCCTCAAAAGGATCCCTTTAAGGGTACCTCTAAATCTGCAGCGCCGGCCACCAGTCCTTCTCGAGCTTCTTCGTCCATCGACACAGACGCCATCCTTTGGCTGGTTCAGTGTTCTTCCTGTTTGGGGTTTAGGGCAGCGCTCCTCTTGTTTTGGGTTCCCGTTGGTTTTCGTTTGAGGTTCCGCCAAGGGAGTTAGACCTTCAGGTTTGGCTCTTGGGGTTGTAGGGCTTTGGATTTAGGACATCAGGGCTACTATTTGGGCATTGACGGTTTTGTCGGGTTGTATATGGGATCCTTCTTAAGGTTTCCATAAGGCTCCAAGAGCCAGCAACTGTCTATCCAGCGCTCCTGGCAGCAGCATCAGTGAAGCGCATCCCATAGACGGTCACTCCTTCCCAAGGCTGCTTTCGAGCTCGCGGGGTTTGGAGTTTAGGGAGAAGGCCAAGGCATGCGTCTCATGGGGGGATAATGTAGAGGGTTTTGGTGCCCATTAACAAGGAACCACAAAAATAGTATTGGTAATTATTTAGGTAGGCCCCTATAGTAGCTGTTTTGCTTCTCAGGCTGTAGCCCAGCCCAGCATGGTGACGTTTGGTGTCTGACACCCCTATAGGGCTGTTTTCAGGTTTGGGCTCTAGGGTCTTGAGGGCACAAGCTAACAGCTAACGTATCAACAGCGAAGGTGCAACCTAGAATTGGGGATTTTTCACTTTGCACCTGTCTCTCGCAGCTCGTGCGCCAGAGCTTCCATGTACTGCTCCATGAAGTGCGTTGCCTGCCCATCGACAGCATCTGGGTAACTACGAGTTTCGGCAACCCTGCTTCCGGAAATCAACTCATGCTGACTGAAATTTCTGTTCTGCCGCACCGATACAGCGGACTGTTCGCGTGTTTTTTCAGCCGATGGCGCGTGTATTGCACATGCACAAGTATTTCCACATGCATCCTTTCTCTCGCGTGCATGCTCAAGAACAAGGTTTCGTCGGCGATGGCCAACTAAGCCTTACATAGTTACAAACCCTCCTTTCACCGCCCTCCCCCGCCCCCTCACCCACCCCGACCATGACCACCATCACCGCCATGACCACCGCCACCACCACCACCATCACCGCTGCCACCAACCCCCAGCGACACCCTTAGGTAAAACGTAAACTCTTCAGCTTGCACACCCGAACCTCCTGGCACACTGTGTGAATGTAGAAGAGCCCCACAAATGTAACCTGATGTCCTTAAAAAACCAAGTTTCCAAACCCGAAACCTATGCACATGACTCCTTTACAGCCCAAGCCCCCAAACGCTGAACCGGACGCCCGACAGCTCCCTCCCTCTTGCCAGAACCGACGCACCACGACCGGCTCCCCAGCGAGCAGGGCTCTGCAGCGCCTCCTCACAGGACCTGGCTTTACGGAGTTTGTAGTAATCAGAAGCCTTAAAGTTGGAACATGGGTTGAGGATGACTAGTGCCGAATTTCCATTTGTCCTAAACCTTATGTGAAAGGCACGAGGATGATGATGTTCCAGCTTTCTGGCTTCTGGTATATGGATTCCTGGTCTTGGGCTCAGGATGTAGGGTTTTGGGGCTTTGGGGCTGCTTCAGGACCGTGGGTTGTCACGGTCTGGGCTTCCGGCCTGAGCGGTCGTCGCTTGGGGCTTGGGGCTTCCAGACTTGGGTGTAGCGGATTTCTGTAGATATCTGCAAAGTGTTTACGGAAACTTCTGAGAACACCAAGAAAATCTGAAAAAAAAAAAAGTTTTAACCCTCAACGAAGACCCTTAACCCTGAACCCCATAGCCCTGAACGACCTGACCCTAAACTCTCAAACCCTAAATCCTCTGAACTTCCCAGAGCACCGCAGAGTTTCCATGGTTTGAGATTTGTGGCTGCAGTCTTTACCTTAACCTACCAAAACCTACTTTTTTGTAGGGTCCCTATACATTCCATATTAGGGCTTATATTAAGAACCTACAAAAAAGTAGGGTTTGGTAGGTTAAGGTAGGCATTAAAATTGTTTATCGGTTGGGATGTCAAGTTAAGGGTTCAACTAAGGTTGGGGTTTAGGATTAAATTCTTGGGGTGCCATGGGAAACATCCGGCCATCCAGATCCAATGCCTGTGAAAAAGCCCTACGATAGCAGCCTATACCGCTCGTCGCCTAAAAGCCCTTGACTCCTTCAGAGGCCTCAAACTCTAAGCCCTAAGAGCGTAATGAGAAAATCACCACAGGCTAGCTTAACCTACCAGAACCTACATGTTTGTAGGGTCCCCAGAAACCCCACATTAGGGTTTATAGTAAGAACCTACCAAAAACGTAGGGTTTAGTAGGTCTAGGTAGGCTGAGTGCCCCGACACGGCCAGGAGCCTGGTTCCCTTCCGCATTCTTGGGACCTGCAGCAATGCGGAGGTCGTCGCCGTGGGAGAGTGAACCCAAAGGGTCCAAGTACCATTATAATAGGTACTTAATACCCTAAACCCTAAACCCTGGTTCCATAAAGCTTTCCAAACCTTAAACCTACAAAATCCTAAAACCCTCAGCCTACTTCCCCAAAGTGTCCAAGTACCATTATATAGTAGGTACTTAATACCCGAAAAAGTTATATACCATACCGTTACTTGGACCCTTTGGGGGGAGAATGAAGATGCCATGAAAATGGCGACATGGTTCTCTGGTTGTTTTGGGGCTCCGCAACGCCGCTAACTCTAACACACACACACACACACAAACCCTACATCCGCATCATTCTGTTGATGATACAAATCCTGCATTACCTTAAGGACCCTAAACTATGGGAATTATTGTATATTCCTTATTATGGGTAAAGCAGGATGAATATCATCCATCATTCCGCATCTAAATTTAGAAAAGAAGGGTAAGGCTGACAGTAAGCACAGCCTAGGGTTGAAACCATGGGCCCCTAGTATGGGCCCTTAACCCTGAGATCCTTATATACCTACTACATACCCTTATATTTATCCTTTAGGGTCCCTTAAAAGGGCTGGGGACCCATAGTAGGGGCCCATACTTCGAACCTTAGAATCCTTAGAAACAGCGGCAATAACGTGCTCTATTGATCTAGACCCGGTTCTGAAATCCAGAACTCCCCAACAAATGAAGTCCCAGGCACGAGAGCTGACACCAGGAAGCTCAAAGATCGTAGGGACTCCTTAGCATTCTCGGATTCACGGGTTGACGCCCAGAATTTCCCAACGATTAGACACCCCTTGAATTTGGATCCAAGTTTCTGAGGATAGGCCTTAGCTTAACCTACCAAAACCTACTTTTTTGTAGGGTCCGCATAAATTCCGTATTAGGGTTTACATTAAGAACCTAGAAAAAGTAGGGTTTGGTAGGTTAAGGTAGGCTTCAGTCCTTGTATCGTTGAAGCCCGAGTGGATTCCGGGTTGGGGCTCAGAAGGTTTCAGGGACCCTAAACCCGTAAATCGGGTTTTGGGGTATCTTATAGAAGGGGCCCCCACCGTTTAATACTGGTATAATAGGAATATAATAGGGCCGTATTATAGTCCTTATAGCCACTATTACAGGGTGGGGGGTATGTTATACGATACTTACAATCAGGAACTCCCACAATAGTATAGCTAACTAGTACGGGCCCTATAGTATGAAACCTAAGCCCTTGACCTTTCTTTGAGCCCCGGCCCTAGCACCTCATACTTTTCAACCTCTTCGGGCATATTCGGGCATCGTCTGCACGAAAATTTCATAAACACAACCTAAATAACCCTAAATCCTAAACATGCCTTGTGGATAAATACTAACACCTGTTCCTTCAGCACACCCTACGCTCCAACACTATTCGCTGTGTTGTGCACTCGGAAGGAAGCGTAGAGGGGCTCCGCGCGTTAGGGTGTCTTTGCTTCAGTGCCGAGTGCTGACCCTATAAACTCAAACTCGCACTACAACGCCAAAACCCTAAGCCGTAAACCCAACCTGCAGCCGCACAAGACCTACTTTTTGGGGGGGGTTCCTGATTTATGGTTTCTATATATAGTACAGGTGGGTCTTTTCGGCTGCAGGTAGGCCCTAATCCCGACACCCCAAACCTTAAAGCCCAAAGAAGCCGCGACTCGTCGAAAGCAGGAGCTGCTCCGGTGGCAACGTCGCCTGCTGAGTTCGAAGCTGCAGCACCTCGATTTCTGGGAGTTTCTATAATGGGCCCCTGAATTTCTAGGAATTTCTAGGAGTTTCTATAGTGGGCCCCTGAATTTCTAGGAGTTTCCATAATGGGCCCCTGAATTTCTAGGAGTTTCCATAATGGGCCCCTGAATGTCTAGGAGTTTCCATAATGGGCCCCTGAATGTCTAGGAGTTTCTGTGAGGAGTATGGGAAGGGTTTGTGCAAGGGTTGCGACGCTGGTGGGGGCTTGTCGTCTCTAGGAGGAGTTGAGGGAATGAAGGAACGCCATTTGTGAAGTTACAGATACCTTACAGGTCCTGCTTGGAAGTCAAGGACCATGTTTGTCATGCGCTGACTACTGGCACGAACATGCATAAGTGTGTTCGGAATATGCGATTATGTGAAGGCTCCTGCAGAGAAACACAAGACTGCTGGTTTTAGTGTTATACTAAAGAACCTCAAAACCTAAAGAACCCTAAAGCCTAAAGCTCTACAACCAGAGCCCGGCCGGAGCTCGTGAACCCTACACCGTCAGCCCTATAAATCCCGAAACCCTGATCCCATAAAGCTTCCCAAAGCTTAAACCCATAAAAAACCCTACAACTCTAAGCCTGCTTCCCCGAAGGGTCCAAGTACCTTTATAGTAGGTACTTCATGCCCGAAAGTATGACTACTTGGACCCTTCGGCTTCGTACCATGCATGAAACGCAGGATGCAAAATTCAGACCAGGCATTGCTTCATGGTCTATTTTGCTGAGCTTGCGAGGCTCCCCCTATGAGGGGAGCTGAGGACCGGGGTGTAGGGTTGGGAGCTCCAGGGCTGGGGGCTTTGGGGTTTAAGGAGTGGGGGTTTAGGGTCTGGGATTAAGGGCTTAAGGAAGCTAAGGAAGTGATCTGTGGATTGCCGTGGTAGGGGTTGGAGACCCGTAGCATGGTGGGATATGACCCCTTAATTAGAGGGCAGCACCCTTAAATAGCAGAGTATGACCCCTTAGTTGGAAGTGGAACCCTTTGAATGGTGGGGAATGAGAGCCACGGGAACGCCGCAAAACCTACACCGTAAACCCTCAGCCCAGAAACCCTCAACCGCTTAATGCCCTTAAATCCCCAACCCCAGAAATCCTGAAAACTACCTATAGTCTCCATTGTCGTTCATTTTTTGTTTAACCAAAAACCAAAAACTCTCATAGGTAAATCACAGGCCCGCCTCCCACATGCATGAGACCGGCGATCTCGAGGTCGGGATATTCGGCCCGGGCCTCTTCCAGAATCGCTTCCGCATCCTGTTCAGGGCAAGGACATCTTGAGGGTTTAGGGTTCA